>JANFOE010001039.1:5000-255000 GCA_025667525.1 Glebionis coronaria
TATATATATATATATACATATATATATATATATATATATATATATATATATATATAATATATATATATATATATATATATATATATATATAATATATATATATATATATATATATATATATATATATATATATATATATATATATATATATATATATATATGGGTGAGGTTATTTTCAGAACCAAATAAATGTACAGAACTGCGAGAACCACCTTTTTACTCTTAAAATGCACATGTATATATATCGGGTTAGTTTATTAGGTAGAAATACATGAATTTTCATTGTCGTAGGTCACTAAGAACATGTATGCACATGTATTTGTTTTGTATGTATGATAACTATCTTTTCGTTGGATAATAAGAAAACACATGTACACTTTTCATATCGCTCATCATACTCGGATATATAACCAACAAAACAACTATTAAATGTTAATTTAAACATAATAATGAAAATACATATGCATTGTTAAGAGTATTAAGGTGGTTCTCGCAGTTCTGTACATTTATTTGGTTCTGAAAATAACCTTTCATATATATATATATATACATATATATATATATATATATATATATATATATATATATATACATATATATATATATATATATATATATATATATACATATATATATATATATATATATATATATACATATATATATATATATATATATATATATATATATATATATATATATATATATATATATATATATATATATATATATATATATATATATATATATATATATATATATATATATATATATATATATATATATATATATATATATATATATATATATATATATATATGTGGTGAAACAATGCCTTAAATATAAAATTTTATATAAATGACACATGTAATTCATTAAAAGGTTTCTATAAAATGCTTCAAAAAGAAAATAGAAATTACAAATGATGCCTTAAATATAACATTCTAAAAATGACACATGTAAATTATTAAAGGGTTTCTATAAAATATTTCAAAAAAATAGAAATTATAAATGATGCTTTAAATACAAAATTCTATAAAAATATATAAGGAAGGATGGTGAAACAATGCCTTAAATAAAAAATTATATAAAAATGACACATGTAATTCTTTAAAGGTTTTCCATAAAATACTTCAAAAAGAAAATAGAAATTACAAATGATGCCTCAAATACAAAATTCTATAAAAATGACACATGTAATTAATTAAAGGGTTTCCATAAAATACTTCAAAAAGAAAATAGGAATTAAAAATGATTCACAATAGTTTGACTTACTAAAATGATAATATTTTTATCTATTCGGACTGTCAAGTTTTGGACTGGGCTATATACTGTTGTTGTATTATACACGTGACAAAAAATAATACGAGGAATGAGCTTTTTGTGCTAACTTTTGCTAGAATATACTTTACCATAAAACTTACAAAACAAAATTATTTCTAAAAAATATTTAACTATAATGTTTTTGCTAACAAAAAAAATTAACAATAATATTAGTTTCAAAAAAAATTAATGTAAAAAAGTTATTCATAACATTAACATATACAAAACTTATTACCTCATAAAATTCAAAATACATAAATATTTATACAATACTATTAAAATTCTAAAAAAATTAATGTAACAAACTTATTCACAATGTTAACGTATGCAAATCTAATTAACTCATAATATTATTAAATAAATAAAATATCTTAAATACGTTATTTTTGTCTATTCTGTGCTACATTATTAAAATATTAATGTCATAACTAACACTACATATACTAAACTTCTAATACAAACACACATAACTTCAATTTTCCTTAAAAATCTATACTTAAAGCTAGCCTGTCCACCTGACGGGTCAAAAGGCTAGTATATATATATATATATATATATATATATATATATATATATATATATATATATATATATATATATATATATATATATATATATAAATATATATATATATATATATATATATATATATATATATATATATATATATATATATATATATATATATATATATATATATATATATATATATATATATATATATATATATATATATATATATATATATATATATATATATATATATATATACTAGTGGCAAAACCCGCCCGATGGACGGGTATGACTTTTTATTGTTGTTAAACATTTTTTATTTGGTAAATATTTGTTTGCAATGTCTGATTGATAGGTATGAATTATGATTGTTGTTCAGCTTTTTTTATTTGGTAAATATTTTTTTATATTTTTTTAGTATATTTATATTTTAATGTATTACAATATTAGTCGTGATGACTTTTATTTTATGTTTAACTTTTCTATTTACAAAGTTACGCTTAAGTTTTTATTGGATACATTAACAACGAAAACTAATAAATATTTATTCCATATGAGAACGTGAAAGTTATTAGAATATACATAAGGTTATTTAGTTACTTTTATTTTTATCATAAAAAAAAATCAACCCTCTTTGCTTTTGACTATTAAAATGCCGACTGATAAATAACTACACTCTTAACCTCATCACAATGCAATATTCTTTTGAGATATTTATTCTTATTATTTTACCTAAAACAAAAGTGCATGTATATGAACATCTTTATAATTGATTTAGTATTTTTAAATAGAGAACATATCGGTAATGATAGAAATTTAAAGGGGAAGGAAATAATAGCGACGAAGATGAACGGTGGATGCAAGAAATTTGATTGTGTGAAGCAAATAATTATTTTTTTGTGATAATATCAAATTGAAAAAAATTAAGATTCGAATAAAAGACTGAGTATTGCAACTTAAAAATAGAGGATTTTTATATTTTAGAGTGTTAATTGTTAGATTTTAATGCGTAAGTGGAACAATTTTAGTTTTGAAAGGAGACAAGTAAAAAGAACGCTCAATAAAAACAAAATATATTGTAATCGCGTCGCTTTGGTTTAGCCATAGAGGACGCTGCCACCCGAACCTAAGGCATAGGTCCCCCCCGATGACGACTATGAAAATGAAAAAAAGAGGACATGTTAGTGACGATGAAAACTTTGTTGGTTAACACCGTGTTCTAGTGTTTTCTAGTGATGGCAATCAACTTTATTCTAGATATAGTAATTTAAGAGTGAAACTTACTTGTGTTGTAGTAGTACAGTAGCAATTTTAGATTGGGTATAGACCTATAGTATTTTTCAATTTTTCCTTTTAATTTAGGCATGCCCACTTTCATGCTACTGGTCAATTTGTTTCTTGTACAGTTTTACCAGTCAAGTTTTTATTTCACTCGTTTTAGATACTTTCTTTGTCTTGGTTGCCTTTTTTTATAGTTTGAACTTGACTTTTTATAAGTTAGACAACTAAAAATATGATGTAAAGAATTCTAAAGTAATAGACCATTGATACTCCGAATTACATTTTCTCATTCACATCATAATACATAATTCAGCGACGTAACAAAAGTTTTCTTGCTTTAGTTACTCTCATGTTATATTGCACCTGACAAGATATAGTATAACCTAACCTACTGATCAGTTGAGTTTTTTGACCCGTTTAGTTTGACGTCCCGGCTAATAAAAGGAACCACCTAGGTATTGTGTTGGCTTTGCCAATGGCAGCAACATATGACATTTCTGACGTCTTGGTTGTTCGTAATATATGAGAAAAATAGTAGTACCTACATAACCAAAATACCTACCTTATTTGAAAAACATGTAATTCTAGCATCTGGGCCCTCTAGACTAAGCTCCAAGACCTCCTGTGTAATAATGAAGCAAACAAACCTGGAAATAAGACAAATTATACATAATTGACTTCCAATGGGAACAAAAATTATCAGTTAATAAGAAAAGTGCATGATCTCTCCAATATTCTGCTTGGGAACCAAGTTTTGACATTATTACTAAGCATAATAGATTGCAAGGCACATGCCACTTGTTCCTCGACATTATTTCTTTTATATGATAAATATATGAAACTTTTGGAGAGTGCTATTAACCTCATAGAATTGATCATTAAACAACGTATCTTGGACAATCATTAATGATTTGAAAGCATATTGTGTCTCGTATGTACGTTGATTCAGCCTAAATGATTCAACGAATCTTTGAGTTATGTGAATTGTGTTTGTTGCATCCAGTGGAACAACGAAGATGGGAATTCTTGAATGAACATCCTCTTGAAATGAGGATATTCGCATTAGAGGTGGAAAACTCATCGGTTTAGTAATGGGTTAAACCGCTTTCAAGTTCAAAAGCTAATTACTCTAACATATATAAAGAATAAAAAATCATCAAAATCGATACACATATACAAAACTAACCAACTTGATGAAAAACAAACAATCCTCTGTTCTTCTTTACCATGTGCAACAATTTAAATAGCAGCAAAGTCGGTATAAATCCAAGGTCGAATCTTTTTTCCTGAAAAACATAGCTACACCTACAATAAGATCCAGGAGTAAATTATATGCTTTCAAAGCTTAAGCCATGGTCACCAAATCTACACCTGCAATAAGATCCAAGAGTAAATTATATGCTTTCACAAGCATAAGCCATGGTCACCAAATTTGACCTTTCATTTCAGGAGAAACAAAACTAATTAAGCAAGTTTTACTAAAAGTGGCAAACCAGTAGACACCATAGCTAGAAAACTAATATTGAAAAACCACCAACGTATTCAACACCATCAGTATTAACTAACTAATCGATTAACAACAGCATCAATTAAATATATATATTATCGAGTGTTTACTCGATGATCAAGGGGTAAAAACCACAATACAACCCTTTCTGATGGTCGTGGGCTTATCAGAGGACTCGGACCCACTATGAGTCTCCACCGATGTTACTTTATCATCATAATCATAATTACAAAAATATTTCCAAGTGGGCCCAGACGCAGTTCTGATGGTCCGGTTATGTTGGGTTAGCTTACTGAAACTTGTTGCAGCGTCTGCTTTGGCTTGTGATTATTTCTTTATCAGAGACCTATTTAGATCGTTTGTCATTCTCTTCTAAGAATCTTGCATTAAGTTTGTAATGACTATTTAGATGTTAATGTCTTCAATTTTTGGCTTGGATTGGCTAAACTGTGTCTTTAAGTTGAAGAGTATATTATTTAAATAAAAAAGGATCATATAAGCAATTACCCTGCCTCCACCAGATACCATTTCTTCCTTATTTAATTTTTTTTGAAGGCCAACCATTTCTTCCTTATTGTAAGTTAACACATTGGTGCAGGTTGGGTAATAGCTCCCTAAATAAAAAAATACGTACTTAAATAAATGATTCCAAATACCCCTTAAACTTAATATTGGCACATTATATCAAGAACACTGATATATAAAGCAAAACCTACCTTTTAAAAGTTTCAAGCGCAGCAGCAGCAAGCTAAGCTGCGAACACCAGTAACCTAAGATGCAAGCACCGAAAAGAAGCTGCAAACAGTTCAAGACATGCAAATAACGCTACATAAGATATATAAAGTCATCGTATTAAATTTTGATTAAAAATTGTGTAGACTGATCTACTATCACGGTCTAAAGCATATGTCTTAGTTTCAAATAAGCTAAAAACTGATACTATTAACAGTTCTTAAACAAATGTAGAAGAGTGATTCAAGAAAGAAAGGCACCAAAATAGAACATGGGTTCAGGATAGTTTTGTATGGAAGTTGGCTCAGCGTTTCACTCAGCAACAAATGATGGGTTCATAGGATTTCATTTACCCACTAATGGCGGCTTGTGGATCTTTCTATAACATAAAACTATTTTTGTATCTGAAATAGTTTCAAATATATACAAAAATACTACTATTAGTTTCAGATACTTTCTTGAGGCCCATCATAAACAAAACTTTTAGTTTCAGAAACATAGGCACAAAAACTATTATGTGTTATAGACAAAACATATGACAGGCTGTAAACTGTTAGTTTCAGACACTATTTTGAACCCGTTATCAGAAAACTATTAGCTTCTAAAACATACATACAAAAACTATTTTGTATCTGAGTGAAACTATTAGTCTGATCTTTTTATTTTTGTGGATCTTCTATTTTTGTGAATCTTTCTATAATACAAAACTATTACCTTAGCGCCATGACCAGAGACGGGTGAATGATACCCTTTGCACTTGAAAAAACGGATATTCGAATAGCAGTTGTTGATACAATTGATGCTACGTGTGGTGCATCTGATATAGTGCTGACATAAGTTGGTCTGCTCCGGTTGTGAACACATGATGACATTGGTATCATAAATTATTTAATGTCATATAGTATTACAATTTCCGTATATATAAACTGTAACAAATGAAAAACGCTAAAACATATACATGCCGTAATTAAAGCAGAGACCTTGGAAGTGTAAAACTCTTTTTCCTCAAATGAAAAGGAAACCCTGCTCTAAAATTAATATAAAAATTACTTGTGATTATGGTCAGGCTCTGAGTATTTTGAAAATATGTAATCGTTATAAAAATTACTATCTTACATAGACTTTTAAAAGCTCCTTCAATGCATTTTTATCGAGTGTAAGATCCACCATTTTGTTGATGCCTATCGTCTTGATCCATATGTGGATTACCATAACCACTTTCTTCTGGTGTACCTCCCTAATTAGTAATATGTTGTACAAACTTCTTATGAAAAAGAAAATGCAGATCACATGTAGCTTCCTCCATAAATTAAAGTCACTTTCTGCATAACAACGTAAAAAAGAACAAAACATTATTCATCAACTGTGTTAAATCTTGAGACACACATACCAAATAACAATGATCTATATACCTTATTTGCAACAAACAACCCACCAACACGAATTGACTGCATCAGATATCTACATTTACTAATAAAAATACCATTAATTTTCTATAAATTAATAATGGCTCAGAATATCTTTCTTAAATACCTAATGTGAAAGCGTTCAGACTTCATACAATTTAAAATCAGCATCAACATAAGTCGAGAAACACATGAGCACGTAAGTCCTAATTCCACCCGCCTAGACATTTCTTCTAAAGCATAGTCAACTACATTATTGAACATTTCTGAACCATTATTTTTATCTATCTGAGGGAAGTGAGACCGGAATTGCTTCTAGACTGTTGACTCATTCCAAGAAAATGTTTGGTCACAAAAATACAAAACTAAAAAGCAATATTGTTTATGGTGTTTTGTAGCTTGATCTGATGCATCAACTTGATCAGATATCTGCCCTAACCAGCATGGATGGTTCTTAATTTTACCCCATACCAAATCATATATGACAAAATTTCCTTCGTTTTCACGCGAAAATACTTCAATTTCTGCAACGAAACAAATATTTCATTATCAAGATGACGAGTGATCTTAAGAGGATAAGTGATGTCTACCTTTTTCTCCCCTGCTTGCAAAGATCTATCGGGTCTAGTATTTTATCTTTCCAATTGAGTACTTTGCCTCTGTCTTCCTCTCTCCTTTTAAATCAGCAGGCAAAACACTTTGCTCGACATAAGTTTGGGGTTCACACGTTCTAGGAGCTTCTACTGTTGACTCAACCCAATGTCTGATAATGAGAACTAAACAAATTCACCAAAGCAGCAACAAAGTTCACTTGTACGGACAAGTGCCTAGAAGCAATCAAATGTCTTAAACCAGACAGTAACCTCTATCTACAAAAACCAACCTAGATTCTTGTCTTATCCTAGTTTTATTCCTTAACGATTCGCCATCTTTAATTCGTAGAATGGTCGAGTATTTTTATGAAGCAATACAGTATGTGCATTGTTGATATAATACAAATATGTTAATTTGAAAAGTGGCTTCATGGATAATGTTACAACCTTTAAGCGACATGGAAACATCAAAGAGGTGTTTGGATAAGCATCTAACTACCTGCTTCAACTTCAAGTTGCAGTAATCATTAGCAAATATTTGTCTGCAAAATGGACATAGTTATTCAAACCGAGATTGAAGTGAGTCCGACAATGAAAGAACCTGACCAAAAATGGTGCTTTTCAAACATGGGTTCTTTAAGAATGCCATATGAGCTGAAAAAACCAAAATTTTATTGTGCGATGACTGGAGAATTTTTCCCGATGACGATTCCGTCGCATCCTCACGTGACTTTATAATGTGTAACCCTACTTTCACACAACTCCGACTCTTTTAAAATTAATAAAACAAAACATGCTTATCGATGTGCTTTAAAACTCTAAATTTAAGCTGATGCGCACTTCAGCAATCCCAAGCAGTGGCTTTTAAGGTGGTGTTTGGGATGCCTTACTTTTTTATGCATTTATGCTGATGTGATTATTATAAAGAAGATATTTCATGTTATACAAAATGCTTGTGACTTGCTTATCTACCAAAATCTATAAAAAAAAATTGGGACGGAGAGTATGTAATTAGTATGTACCAAAAGAAGCAGCAAAGTCGTATCCAAACTCGGATTCAAATGAGCCACCGCTACCCTTGCTGGTCTCTTTGCTTGCTCTAGCATTTATTTAAAGTAAAAGTGGATCGACAATATCTACTACCTGAAGTAGAAGAATAGGTGTTGATACTGGTGTGAAAAACGCAAGTTCGACTTCAGCCAGTAATCACCTTATTTAATCAAAGTGAATACGAATGGCGCCGTGCTATTCAGATCGACAAATGGTTTACCTGCACATAAACAAAAGTATCACCTACAATGTACCTGCATTTGATTTTGCATCTAAACTGGACCCAACTATATTCAAGCTTCTTCAAAAATATATGTAAAATACGTTGATATAACGTTAAATTAGTGAATATGTTGGTTTCCATAGCCTATGTTACTGGTATTCATCTTAACTTTCATACGCCAAACAGCATGAAAGAATTTGCTATCGTGTTGCTTTGCTTAAAGTAGTTTCAAAGAGCCTACTAATTTATACACACTTTGGCGTGTATGTTCTTGATTTTTAAGCATTCTAATACATGATCGTATACATCTGAAAGAAACATACCCTGGAGTTCTTGATTACTATCTGCAGATCAACCTTGTCGGCTTGTTTTAGAACTTATAACGATCTCCTTACAACATGTAATTTATCTACAGGTAAAGAGCAATAAGCATTCATAAAAAAATATGAAAATAAAACAGAGAAGAGAGCATAAGCCTACTTCTGAATGGATCTGCGATATCCATTTTGCAGTTTCAAGTAACATCTTCACTCTTGTTTCCCAGCCTAACGGAGTTCTTCCTATATCTCTAATCCCAATAAAATAAAAAACGTGTTACATAAGTTCTTTAGACTAAAAAAAAGAGTTGCAGAATCGAATCTATGATGCAATTGATCAGTAAAAGTAGTAAACTGTAGCCATATATTATTAACAGAACTATATTACAATAACATTGTTAATACTTGAAAAAAACTGTATTTGGATGAAAGCAATTATTGAATGGTTGAGTAATGAGAAAGATATACAAAGATATAATTAGCATTGGTCATATAATTAAGAGTAAATACGTTCATCTAAAAACTATAAAACAGATTATTTCAAGTTCAAATCACAATATAATCAATTCCAAAATGGAGATCCAAACGCCCCTTAGTTAAAGTTAAAAGAAAAGAAATTAGCATTACCTGCTGATCTCGTTTAATCTCTTCTTTCTTCATTGGCACAAGGTGTTCATTGAAGGCTGATAGATACGATTGAAATCAAGAACGTAGCATCCCTTGTGCATACACGTACGGACGTACCTGATCGTCATCAGAAAGTGAAAAAGACAGGAGAGCTTGTAATCTAATAACACATTTATTTTAAAGCAATTATCCAACTACAACTTATGAAACTTTCATATAATACAAACAAATAAGTCTCCTCCTCCTATCTAACGTGAATGAATTCGTTATTAATTATACACTGTCATTATAGTAAATGCAGCTGCAGTTCAGATAAAACATTGGTTGCCAAGAATGTCGATAACGAATCTCAACTGGCTGAGACGCTCTCTACCTGGGTTTTTAGGCCACGATTTTACATATAAACCTAATAAGGTAATAAGGTTTTATGTTAATTTATCACTTATTTTCAGGAAAACTTAATATGAGTTCTAAACAAACTTACCTGTGGTTCTAAGATCAATATGGGAGATGAAAAACTGCAAACAGGTGCAAACAATCCAGATTAGAATGAAAACAATCCTAATAATATATACCCTTCGATGAATCCCTTTGATCTCATGTTTTTTGTTCATAAGAATAATACATAAATCAACATACTAAGTAGAAAGATTCAGTGAGGAACAAATCAAGAGCATGGGTGATCGTATTAAAACTAATTCTGGTACGGGTCTATTATGATTGGTGTGCTTTTGTAAGTTTATGATCGGTTGATTTTGTGGTTTGATGTGGATTAGGGAGTAATTAGATGATGTGGAAAATCCCTCCTCTTATATATAACTCAAAGACCTAAAGAAAATGGATTGAATTTTGAGTATTATATGATCCGAATAGAATCGTGTACGTTATCATCATGCATACCTATCAGTGTATGCATCATCATGTATTAGGGTTTTGAATTTTGAGAAAAAAATATATGAAGAAACATTATCATTAGGTTCTGAAAGTGTTTTGTACATACCTGTTTTTATGAGTATATTACAAGGGCCGTGAAAAGTATGGATCCTTTTAATAAAATCAGTAGGGAGTGTTAGATGATTAATATGTCTTAAGCACCTTGTTACATTACACTCACGCAGCTCGAGTACTGTTTCAAGGTGATGACAACCATCTAGAATCACCTACAACCCAATAATCGACATATGTATTACAACAAACTATAAAACAACCTGAACATCAAATAATCAACATAGAAGAGTAAAACAAAGTTACCAAAATCAAGTAATACCTTTTAACGTCGCTTCTGAATCTCGTCCATCTGCAGAAAGCACAGAAAAGCCGCCATAAAATTCTTTGGATGATGAACAAATGGTTTAGGGTTTTGTGGAAAAAAGATATACTACGGATGAAATTGGAAAAATTCTGTTTTTCATGACTATACGAATCTTGTTTGGGAGTCGGATATCATAAATATTAACCTGGCCCAGTGGTTGAGACTAATTGTTGTTGGATGCAAAGACCCAAGTTCGAAACTTGCACGGGTGATATTTTTTAGATATGTGCCGATTTTGAGAAAACAAAAATTACCCAAAAAAAAGATGACATGTCATTATGAGGTGCTTATGTGGCATATCCCTCCTCTTATATATAATGTAAAGATATATATATATAGCTAAAACTTATAGGCTTTCCACATGAATTTGAAATTTAAAGGGGTGGAAAATATAATTATTAAACTTGTTTTGTTTTTAAATGATATATTTAAAAGGGCTCTTTATGTTATGTGCTATAAAAATAGGGTGAAAATTTCATAAAAAAGTTTACTAAAGGACTTTATATGTTCTGAGGATAGATTACATTCACATTATATTAATCCGTGTTTTCACGTTTTCTTTCCCCCATTTAGTAGCGACGACTCGTTTGCAGTTTTTGTGATCATTATATTTCACAACTTTCCATAGCAATTAAATCTCTAGGAATTTATATACAATTGTTATGGGTCTCATTATTCATTATCTCTCATCTGAACTTAATTTCTCATATAACTATCATTAAAATTTTAATGGCAGCCTCAACCTCAAGCTCTTCTACTCCCCTACTATTGTGTTGAAAGAATTAATGGAATTAAGTGGTGAAAAAGATCTGGATGAAGCAATAAGGTTTTTATTTAATCAAGAAATAGCTGAAGAAAAATGGTTTCCTAATGTGATTCATGATGAGGCTGTTAGTGCAAATATTCGACTGAGGAAGGTCAATGTGATGCTTCATGTGATGAACCATCTAAAGAATAGCTCTATCATTATTCTTGATAATAAGGTGGCTTTGGTGGATTTGGCTGGGTGTTTAGAGTCGCGCAAAGATAAGTCGAAGAACAAGGTTGGCAGGTTGAATGATGTGGTGGATGCTACAATAGAAGATGTGTCTGAGATAGAAGCCAATGCACAATTGATGTATAACGTTTGTTACCAAGAGGAAGAAGAAGAGTAGGTTGTAGTTCTTGTGGTTAGTGAATTTCCCTGGTAGTTATCTATATGTTTTGCTTTATTTGTTAAGAAACTCATTTGCTAAGGTTTTGGCTTGTTTCTTTGTTAGGATTTTGATGTGCCAAGGTTTTGGATTTTTGTACTTGATGTTAATATTAATGAAAGAACCCGACTTTTAGTACTTATTTCAGTTGTGTTGTTTGTTTTGTTATGCATACATTTAAGCTTGATTGTGATATATTCTGTCACTATGAGTTTATAAACCAATGTTCAAACTTGGTTTCGTGTTGGATTACAAAAGCATCTAAAGAGCAGAGCATAGGTAAAGGTGACACAGAATGCCTTTTATCTATTAGTACAGTTTCAATCAACATGTAAACTAAGGTTAATATTACCGCACAACATAATATTATTTTGTTATACCAGTATTATTGCTTACTTCACCATGGTTTTAAGATAGAAAATAAAGTAGAAAAGAGAAAAAAACTTAGAGAGAGAAAGTAGAGAGTAGGAGGAGAGAATAGATAGAAAGGAGAGAAGATTAGTACCATGTGTGTGAAAATGACAACCGACCCCCTTTTAACATGCTAGTCACCTATCGTAGTGTTGTTTGAGGTTGACACTGGAAGGATTTCCATTCGTCATTGTGAATACTAAAGAGTATCAATCTGAATGTTCCGACAAGATCATAAAGATATTGCGTAGAAACCTGGAACAAGTTTGAATCAATTAAGAATCAAAGCATCGTTGCTTTCCAATTTACGCATGTTCAATTGATAATGAATCTTACATATGACCTACTGTAATGTTGTTTGATGTTAACACTGGAAGGATTTTCATTCATCACTGTGGATACTAAGGAGTATCACTTTGAGTAATCTGGCAATATCACAAGGATATAGCGTAGAAATCTCTTTTTGTCACTTGTGTTCAAGATGATGAACATCAAGTGTTTATCATGGGATGTGTCCGAGCGAGATTTTGATTGATCTCATGGCTTTAGACTCGATTTGTGCACTTTGGTTTTCAGTGATCGGAGGCCGAAGCAGACTACCACCTTTTGATATCAAGTAACTCAGAGTGAGAAAGTGAATAGAAGTCGTGTTGATCTCTGTGACAATAAAACAAATTTCTTTTGAGAGAAGCCTGAGCTATCTAGGAAGGGTTGTGCATTGCATCACTACGTCCATGGTGTCTTGTCTTCAATATCAGCAATCATATTTGTGATTCTGCTAGTAGATGTATTGACCCGGTTTCTGCCTATGTTTTATGGAGGACTATTTCTTTTCACCCTTTATCCTTACATTTCTTTTTCATTCTTCAACCCCTTCAATGCTTACAAAGACGTCATCACTAGCACCATGTTGTGTTTGTTCCAGTGCTAGCTTAATTCACTAGTCGACATTTTTCCTTTATCACATTCTACTCTATCCTTCCTAAGGAATTCTAATAATCTATTGGATTTCCTTGAGAAGATCCCTCTGGGTTCTAGCTGGATCATAAGACGTATACCTAACCACCTTTTGTCACCAATATCATCGTCAATTAAAGAGGTTGTGGGTATAAGATTGTAACCATAAAACCATTTAAAAGTCAATCAAAGTGTTTGATATAGATAAAAACTTTTAACAATTTAAGAGTTTTGTCGTTCAAAAATGATAACATCTAGTAGTTTTGGTTAATGTAATATCCATGTTCATAAATAAAAAGGTGATTTTACTCTAAAATTTTTGCATTTTCACTATACTTCATGACTGACTTATGGATCTCACTATCACAATTGCCACATCAACATATGCCTGTATGTTTTAAACACTATGTATATACCAAGTCTGAGTTCTAAAAGTTATCATATGAATAAACAATGAATAAGAACAACTCACATATAACAAGGATACCCTAAATTCCCATAGAAACCCTAGAAATCCATTATAAACTAATATTTCAAGCAATGTAATCATAAAATGACAATGTATTATTATTAAACACTCTACACAAATTCTAATCTACCAAATAAAGGAAAGTTAAATAATCACAAAACACTAATATTCACTAATCACAAGCTAATTACAAGAAAATGACCTAAAACCAAGATTAGCATATAAAATCCAATCTATAATGAATTAGACTCTAATCTTTTGAAACACAACATAAAACTCAACTAAGTATCATAATATATTCATACATTTATCTTAAAACAAGTTACAAATTATTAGAGCATAAAGTATAAGTTTTCAAAGCATAGAACCTTAATCTTATTTAAATAACCCTAGAATATGATTAACTTATAAAAACCTCAAACTAAGAATGTAGAACCCATAAAAGCCATAAACATATCTTATAAACCCTAGAAAAATTGTACATAAGGATATAAACCCTAATTACCCAAGTTAGAAACTCATTAGGATTAATGACCTAAAAACCCTAATATTAAGAAATCTACATGGAATCACTACCTAGTTATTTTTGGACAAGTCTACAAATACTCATATGACTTCATTAAGATTATAAGATGATATTAAGACAATTTAAAAGTACCCAAATGCACAAGATACAAGATTTCAATGCATGACTTGTAAATTAGGTCAAAATAGGTATTTTCACTCTTTAGACATGTTTACCTAAACTAAACCCTTAAACCAAGTGTAAGAACTCATTGGACACTTAAAACTAAAATTCTAAGACCTAAATTAAGTTTACATCAGTAGCTAAGAGTAGGATAATCACATTCGCTATGATAAAACCCTAGATCATTAGAAAACCCTAATCTATAAATGTATACTTTCCATTTTCACATCAAACCTTTATTAAACTTCAAACCAAGGCCCCAAATCTATTAAATAGAATTTATAAACCCTAATTAAGCCCTAATAATTCACTAATCACTTTACTAAAGACCTAATCACCAAAAACACAAAGTATAAGTTACAAGCCCATAGATTTTGAATCCGGTTTTACATTTTCCCTCCAAAACTCATTTTCAAACCATTTCCCTCCATTCCAAGTTTGAAAACCTGATACTTATATTTTTTGTTAGGTCAATTCAGTGCCTGATTTGTACCTTGCACAGGATTTGGATGTAAATTATCCTAAGTAGTGTTAGTCACTGAACTTACGTATGTTATAAGTTCAGTGTGTCATTCTTTAGAGTTCTTTAGAGTCTATGATATGGACTCGTCATTAGTTGAGGCGGATCTCAGTAAGTGTGCAAAGAATCAAGGATGATGGAGTTAGTAAGTGATGACATAATAGCTTACTAACTCCTCAAGACTATTACTGATTACAAGACCTGAAGATGTTAAGAAGACCTGAAGAAGTGTCTTATGTATTAGTGGGAACAAGTCTTATTAGCAATGAAGAAAAATAGGATGACTTTGTCAAAGGTGCAAAAAGGAAGACTACAAAGTATAAGGTGGTTACTTATATTTTGGTAAAGCTTCTCAAGGAAGCTTCACACTCCCACTATATATATGTGGTACTTGTAATAGAATAGTCAATGATTCCCACCCACAGAAACAAACATGTAATACTTTAGTGGTTTAGGGTTTCATCCTCCCATTGTTGCATAAGCTTAGCTAGTTATGAACATGGGAGTTTAGTTTGTCATTCATCGCCCGGTTGTTGTTCCGCAAACAACCGGGCAAGTCATGTATATTTGTTGATTCATTATTAATAAGATATACATACGATGAAAAGTACAAGCTTGTGTTATTAGTTAGTCAATTGGTTTAATTGTGCAAATGTTCTTCATAGTTTCTTATTGATTCGATATGTGCACAAGTGTCGTGGACCAACAATTGGTATCAGAGCGGGTTGGATTTTCTCTATCCAGATCCGTTCGAATGGCTGCTAATAACATGTTTTTCAGCTTGGTCAATTTTATCAGTATGTTCAAAAACTGCTAGGCATTAGCAGTTTTTGAGGGGGAGATAATACTGATATATGGCTACTGTTAAACAACAACCAACCAAAATCTTATCCAACCAACCCACCACCATCGAAACATTAAACAATTAAAAAAACCCTCACCTCACCGTCATAAACAAATCTCACAAATCCATTCTTTATCTCAAACACAAATCGTCACTCATCTAAATGAAACCCACATCCAGATTCATCTAAAATCCCAACACCATCATTTGTGTGCTTCATCTAATACATAACCAAAATTATAAATCCTAATCATAAACGAAAATCAATATCCATAACAAATCATTTTCTCAAAAAAATCCAAATCCAGATCTACGAAATCACCATATATAACCAAACGAAAACAACATCAATCAAAACCCACGAATCATACTAAACAAAAAAACAATTCAAAGATAATGAAGCTAGGTGGATTTCTTATTTGGCCATGAACAAATTCAAGTAAAATTAAGAATAAATTGTTTTTTTTGGGGATATGAATTATTGATGTTGTGATGGGTTTGTGAAACCTCAAGGTTATTGGGATTTCGTGCCATTGAAATGAACTCCAGTTACAATGAAGAATGGATGGTATTTTTTTGCTGAGATTGGATCCCTTGATGTTACGGTTGTAACTTGGATCGATGGGTAGTTGGTCATAATGTTTTTTTGAGATTTTGTGGATATCAAGGTGCTGATAGAAGCCGGTAGTTGTCTGATGTTTCGGGTGTTTGGAGTTTCGATGGCGAGAAGATGTCGAGAATAAGTATGGTGGTTATGGTTATCGAGGATATTGATGAATGAAGATGGTGGTTATGGTTATCCAATCTCTAAATGAGATGGTGATAAAACTATATCAGCGAAGTAAGTATTGCCCAAGCGCAGCTGAATACAACATCAGCCGACGGTAACTTCAGTGGTAGGAGCGAAATATAAGTGCTGATGGGATGAGTTGCAGAGGTTGCAACTAAATATGGTCATACTCGAAGTTGCTGTGAAAAGCCCAAACTCAAACCCCTGTATCTGGTCGCTGAATCAGACAATCAAGGTTATTGCTGAAGATTCAGTTTGTGCAGCTATTAAAAGGCTTGGATAGGAGCCTTTGTTGGTAAAGGACCTGACGAAATTTATCAGGGAATGAGTTATAGAACTCATGGGCTGCGTTTGTTAACTGTTAAAAGGGGTGTGTTTGAGCTGATGAAAATACAACAGTCAATGAAATGATGTAGCTGATATCCACTGGTGATGAATAAAAAAAGGGTAATAGCTGATAAATTATATCATCTGTTGTTAGGAAATTAATGGAACCAAAATGACAAGTAGCTAGGTCATTTAGCTGTATGATCAGTGAAATCCCCACCTGTTGTTGAACCCCCATGTCAATGAACCCTGTCAAACAACCAGCTGAACTATGAACCAGCGATCCCTGTCCCTCTTCTCTGGACCCTTCAGCAGATTCTGGACCCCTGTCAATTCAGCCAGTCTCTGAACCTACAGCAGTTTTTTGAACCCCATCCAGCTGAAAGATCAGAGGTCGCTGTGAACCCCTGTCCCTGGACCTTCTCTGAACCCTCCAACAGCGAACCCATGATTCTGACCCCTGTCCCTGTCTAAACCTCCCAACAAGCAAAGCCTGGACAGCTGTCAGAGGACACCTGTGAATCATGTCGCTGAACCCACAGACGACCCCTGTCCTTGAACCCCCAAGTTGTCCCTGAACCTCAGCTGTTTGTAACCCCGGGCTACTCGATCCCTGTAACTGAACATAGACCCCTGTCCACATCTTCTCTCTCTGTCCCCAACCTCCCTTCAGCTGTTGATTTCACAGCCAACTAAACCCACAACCACACAGCCATCACGTACACTGTGATTGGTGAATAAGCTGATTAAAAAAATAGCTTAACAAGGATTCGCTGGCAAGATGACCAGCTGATCAAGATGCTATCTTCAGAGCCTTTAGCTTTTGAATTCAGCTTTTGAAGGACTTGGTCACTCAGGAATTTTTTTTCTCACACCAAGATAAAGAAAGAAGATATGTTCACAGCCCCCCTCCACTCCCCAAAAGCTGTCACCCTCCCCCATCGCTGTAACCCCAGCCACAGATTTTTTGAGAGACCAGGTTTGTGAAACATTGCTACAGGGGTTTGATATCATTAGGTTTTGATTACATCAGGCGTTTGGTAGGAGATTAAATTCAGGGGGAGTTGTATTTCAGGCGAGATGAAGACCATCACGCTATGATTGTGTACTAGTATGTAGCCGGTCAAAAGTTGCTTGGTTCCCTAGCAAATTTTGAGGGGGAGAGAAACGAGGACAGAGGTAAATTTGTGTTTATGTAAAGAAACATCAAGTTTACTCACACTACATACATACTATCATACACAACACATAACCTTCAGGGACTTAGAATGTTTACATTTGGCTGATTGAGCAAAGTCACTGAAGATGGGTTGCTGAACAAGTCGCATTGTCTGATCTTTTATGGTTGCTGCTTCAACCATTGACCACACTTCTCTGATTGAAGGTAAATGAACTCGTGATCTATATTGGATATAATATGCTACTTTAATATATGCTAGGGTGAAGCATATGGTCTTTATGGTAAAGTATATAATATACTTCACTGATGACCTAAGGTGAAGTTACCTTTATGAGTTCTATATAAGCATCAGGGAATTGGTTCAAGTGTTTCTCAAAGTACAAGATCAGACATTGCAGTTCAGTAACAACTACAACAGGTACAAGACGATACAAGTTAGCGGATGACTTGAACTAGTAAAGCTAGTTATTCTTGGTATTCATTGTTGTAACATAGCAGGTAAGAAGAAGCCTTTATGCTCACTTACTGCTATTTAACTTAGGCTACTTTTCTATCCAAATAGGGGGAGATTGTTGGGTCAATTCAGTGCCTGATTTGTCCCTTGCACAGGATTTGGATGTAAATTATCCTAAGTAGTGTTAGTCACTGAACTTACGTATGGTATAAGTTCAGTGTGTCATTCTTTAGAGTTCTTTAGAGTCTACGATATAGACTCGTCATTAGTTGAGGCGGATCTCAGTAAGTGGGCAAAGAATCAAGGATGATGGAGTTAGTAAGTGATGACATAATAGCTTACTAACTCCTCAAGACTATTACTGATTACAAGACCTGAAGATGTTAAGAAGACCTGAAGAAGTGTCTTATGTATTAGTGGGAACAAGTCTTATTAGCAATGAAGACAAAGAGGATGACTTTGTCAAAGGTGCAAAAAGGAAGACTACAAAGTATAAGGTGGTTACTTTTATTTTGGTAAAGCTTCTCAAGGAAGCTTCACACTCCAACTATATATATGTGGTACTTGTAATAGAATAGTCAATGATTCCCACCCACAAAAACAAACATGTAATACTTTGGTGGTTTAGGGTTTCATCCTCCCATTGTTGCATAAGCTTAGCTAGCTATGAACATGGGAGTTTAGTTTGTCATTCATCGCCCGGTTGTTGTTCCGCAAACAACCAGGCAAGTCATGTATATTTGTTGATTCATTATTAATAAGATATACATACGATGAAAAGTACAAGCTTGTGTTATTAGTTAGTCAATTGGTTTAATTGTGCAAATGTTCTTCATAGTTTCTTATTGATTCGATATGTGCACAGGTGTCGTGGACCAACATTAGGAGTGTGAAAAGTAGGTGGATCACCTCCTTTCTTGCTACACATCACCATTCTTATCTTATATGTGACGTGACTTATTTCTAGCCATAAGGAAGGATTAGGACAAAGATACAAGCTATAAACTTGTGTAGATATTCACTAGCCTTCATTAGTGACCCCTCTATCTATCTTACATGTTTAAATGCGAAACTTGTAGGGTAAGGGTCATTTCAAGTATAAGTAGGGGCGTATACCATCATTTGAAACTTGCACCCTGTTTCCTTTGTATCTCATACCCATTCTCCATTTCCACCTATATATACGTCTTAGGACATCCCAAAAGACCAAAAACTAGGTCTAGAAGCTAGCCATTGAAGCTATTGAAGTTGTGATATCAAGTTGTGTTCATAAGAAGCCATAAGGAGCCATTTTTTAGTTACCTAGGTAAATCTATGTTAACCAAGTCTTTGATCTTGTTATAAAGCTTAATTAGAATTTTTATAATGCTAAAATTATGTTAGAAAGATAATACAAAAGAAACCAAGTCATTTCATCATTTTAAATGAAAGTTATAAGTTAAAGATGTCTTAAAACCCTAGTTTTGTAATATACATGAAATAATGAGAAAAAACCCATTTCAAAAGCTATAATTCTGAATAAATGTTGTTATTATGATTATAAACATGTTTAGAAACTTTTTTTGCAAATCCAAGATCATTTGGATTATTTTTGAGTTTGTTATGTAATTTTTACAAGTTTAGGGACTAAAACTGTTAGTTCTGAAACTATAAATCATTTTAGGCCAAAAGTGTCATTTTATGAAAGTATAAGCCAAAAGAATAATTGTTGGAAAGTTTGAGAACCTAAGGTTAAATAATGAAGGTTTAAATTACAATTTATGAAACTTTATACTTAAAGGGTAAAAAGTGTAATTACACCAAACTATAATAACAAGGACTATTTTTGCCAACATTGAAACTAAAAATGTAATAAAATATGTTGTGTCATGTTAGTAGGGAGCTTTGTACAAAGATGTTCCATCTCGATATTACGTTCTGACTGAGTGGTTGGGTTTACGATTTAAAGTGCCCTCGCTCCACAAACGTTTATAAAATGGTTTCTGAGTATTATGGCCTGAACAATGATACTATTACTTCAAAATAAATTCAATCAAATAATGTTAATTAAAGAGAATTAACTCAAGACTAACACATGGTATATATGCATATTGTGTGTCACTCTAGATTCCATGAGAAGGTTGTGGTTGGATAATCAAAAAGACTCTATAGGATAAGGTGAGTTTATAGCCTCACATTTTAAAAGCTTACAAACAATTTGAAACACCGTGAGGGGGATATATACAAAACTGGAATACAAGTGTTTTTGTATGTTTTCTACATGATTATTGACACTATGTTTACTTGTTGCCATCCCAAGCCCCTTTTTAATCGTGAACAGCTAATCATTTAATGAGCACTAATATCATGCATAGTACTATTGGAGACTGACATCTCCTATTTGGGCAAGTCGTACTTGCTAGCAGCTAATGGTTCATTCCCAGTCTAAACAAATATACTTTATTTTGCATAACTCAGGATACTCTGGCAATCTTCCTTCTTAAGGGCATTTTTGTTGGATTTTTTTGATAATGTCTAGTCGCGGGTCATGAGCTAGTGCAATAAGAATGAATTTAAAACTAGGTGTATAATACTGTAGCCCGAGAGTCATACTTGTATTCAAATCATGTTTAAAACCTATAAATTCACTCAACCTTTATGTTGACTTTAAGCATATATCTCAGGTAATTGAAGACTGGCATGCTATGGAGGGTGGAGTCTTGAATAAGTTATCATTCTATCAATAAGACTAGATCTTTGGGAAACCTGTGTTTGTATAGCGTATGTACAGTTTTTTGTTAAACTCTTATTTAAATAAATGAATTATAACATTTGTTTTATAAAAATGTCTTTTTGGCATTTTCTATTATTGTAACTATGGTACTATGAAGTAATACCCCAGATCAATATTCCGCTGCGTAAAGGTAAAATGGGGGTGTTATAGATTGGCATCGGAGCTTGCAGTTAGAGAGAATAAGGTTTTCCTAAACTATAACTGAGATTTTTTAAAATTCAAGACTATCTGCCATCAGCAGCGCCAGCGTAAGATTTTTATCTCTTTAGAAACATGTCTCATGTTATTATGTTATAAAAACTACAAGCATGTCTACTTCCACCTATATTCTCATCTCCGACGATGATGAAAGAAAAATTCGGATGTTCACTCCATCTTCCACAGATGTGCGTGTTTCGAATTTGTCTTTTTACGATACCCCTGAAGTACAAGAATATTTCTCACATCAAACTGAAGTGATGAATAGTACACCTTCACCTACGTCTCATTTTCTGTTACCTGGGGATCTTTATTCGTCTCCCAATCGAATTCGTGAAGAGCCTTATGAAACTGAAGAGGTCTCTAGAGCACGGATTGTGGAAAAGAATGACTGACAATTAACTGCAATTGCAAGTCATCTCGATGCAATTTCCTTAGAAGGTTTTAGAAGAGTAGAAAGTAATGTTAGAAATTTGATAAGAGGAAGAGCAGAAATTGAAGAGCATTTTACACAGATGGAATATAAAATGGACGTTACCCGATGTCATAATATTAAATTGAGTAAAAGAATGCATTGTTTTGAAGTATCAATGGCAAGACTTGATAAGGAGAACGTTGAACTGAGAGAAGGACTTACGAGAACCGGCTTAATTTAGATTTACTCATTGAAGATCTCAAAACTACTCAACAATCTAACTCTGGATATATTTTTGACAGAGTTGAGGAGATTAAAATGAGGAATTAAGCTTAGAAATCTAGTCTCAGTTTGTAAATATGTACAGTTTCTTTATGTAACAGCGATGCTTATCGTGTAAATATGAACGATAAGTTGTTAATAAATAAAGAAGTGTGCTTTTGTTCTTGAAACTCTTGTCATTTTATTCATATTATGAATCCTCATATATGAATTTGGTAAGAAATTGTCATTCATATTATGAATCCTCATATATGAAATTCCCGAAAGAATGAGAACTCGACAATATACATTAAATTTGATCCATACTCCACGTATGAAAATTTAATATCCAAGTGTTATTTTGTGGTAGGATGGCTCCTACAAGAGCATCAACATCTGCGAAAATAAATACGACACTTGAAGAAATAAGGCAATTGGTTGCTGAGAGTGTGACTGCATCTTTGCAAGCACAAGCCACCAATGTAGCCGGAGAAGTAATGGAAATGTTGTTAGAAGAGAAGTTAATGTTGAAAGAAGATGTATTTAGAAGGCTTTCATGAACTGTCAGCTTTTTAACTATAAAGGATCTGAAGGAGCTGTTGGACTTATCCGCTGGTTTGAGAGAACTGAATCAGTATTTGTTCACATTGACTATTCTGAAGATTGTAAAGTGAAGTTTGCTACGGGTACGTTAGTAGAAGAAGCTTTGTCTTGGTGGATTGCTTATGTACAACCCATTGGGATAGAACAAGCTTATCGTATTCCGTGGAATGAATTCAAAAATCTGCTAACTAAGAAGTATTGTCCTCGCAATGAGATTAGGAAAATAGAGGAGAAATTATATAATTTAGTAGTGAAAGATAATAATCTTAAAGCTTATATCCAAAGATTTTAGGAATTAGCATCACTATGTCCTAACATGGTGCTTAATACTGAAAAGTTGATGGAAGCTTCTATTGCAGGATTTCCTAGAAGCATAGAAGGGAATGTTACCGCCTCTAGACCCCAAACTTTAGAGTAAGTTATCATCATTACTCAAAGGTTAATGGATCAAGTAATAGGGTATAATCCTGCACCAATTGCAGTCAATAACAAGAGGAAGTTTGATGATAGGAGGAACTTTCCTATTAATCATAATTTCTAGAAGAATAGTTTTTGTAAATATAATCAGGGCAATAATCGTCAGCCACAGAACAAAAGAAATGATGTTTCTAAAGTTTATGTTGTGACTAAGAACACTGGTTATAATGGAAGACAACCCTTTTGTCAGAAATGTTCTCTACATCACACAGGATTTTGCACTATCAAGTGTCAGAACTGTGGAAAAACAGGATATCAAACAAGATTTTGTAGAGGTAAAGGACCAGCTACTGGGAGTAATCAAATTCAGGTAACTAAGGTTTGCCATAACTGTGGAGAAAAAGGACATTTGGTAAATGAGTGCCGTAAAAAGAGCAATAGCAGAGGAAAAAGCTTATTTGTTAAATGATACTCATCAAGATTAAAATATGGTTACGCGTATGTTTCATCTAAATCAACATCTGGTTAAAGTAATATTTGACTCATGAGCTGATAGAAGTTTCATATCTGTTAAAATTGCTCCAAAGTTAGGTATATCGACTGTTTCCATGAATACTAAGTACGATGTAGAAATGGCCTATGGAAAAATAGTTAGCACTAATACCGTTATTCAAGGATGTATCATTACTTTATTACGTCAATCCTTTGAAATCGATCTTATGCCAATTAAGCTCGGTAGCGTTGACGTAGTCATAGGGATGTATTGGTTTATAATACCATGCTAAAATCTTATTTGACGAGAAAGCCGTTATATTCCTATTAACGGTGAAGTTTTGGTTGTCCATGGTGAACGAAGTAAGACTAGACTAAATTTCATATCATGCTTAAAGATAAATAAGTATGTAACCCGAGGTAGTCAAGTTTTCTTAGTTCAAGTGACGGAGAAACTGCAAGAAGCGAAGCGACTCGAAGATATTCCGATAGTTAGAGACTTTCCTGAAGTATTTCGCGAAGAATTACCAAGTTTGCCACCTAAACGTCAAGTTGAATTCCAAATCGATTTGATACCAGGAGTAACACCAATTGCTAAAGCGCCTTATCGATTAGCACCTTCGAAAATGCAAGAATTGTTAAGTCAAATCCAAGAACTAACTGATCGAGGATTTATTAGACCAAGTATATCGCCGTGGGGAGCTCCGGTCTTATTTGTGAAAAAGAAAGATGTATATTTTAGAATGTGTATCGATTATCACGAGTTAAACAAACTTACTATAAAGAATCGTTACCTATTACCCAGAATCGACGGTTTATTTGATCAACTTCAAGGATCAAGCGTATATTTGAAAATTAATTTACGGTCAGGTTATCATCAGTTAAGAGTTAAGGAAGACGATATTCCTAAAACTGCTTTCAGGACACGATACGAACATTATGAATTTGAAGTTATGCCTTTTGGTTTAACTAATGCACCAACTGTTTTCATGGACCTCATGAACAGAGTGTGTAAGCCATACTTGGACAAATTTGTAATCGTGTTTATCGATGATATTCTTATTTACTCTCGTAACAGAGAAGAACATGCCAAGCATCTTGGTATAGTTCTCGAGTTACTTAAGAAGGAGGAGTTGTATGCGAAGTTCTCAAAATGCGAATTCTGGATCAATGTTGTTCAATTCCTAGGACATGTCATTGATAGCCAAGGTATTCGTGTAGCACATGCGAAGATTGAAGCGGTGAAAATTTGGAGTAACCCTAGTACGCCTACGGAAATTAGACAATTTTTAGGACTAGCTGGGTATTATCGAAGATTTATTGAAGGTTTTCCAAAGATTGCTAAAGCATTGACAGAATTAACTCAGAAAAATAAGTCGTTTGCCTAGGGAGATAGTCAAGAGATAGTTTTTCAATTATTGAAGCAGAAGTTGTGTGAAGCACCTATCCTAGCATTACAAGAAGGTAATGATGACTTTATCGTTTACTGTGATGCATCTATTCAAGGAATGGGAGCAATGCTTATGCAAAGGAATAAAGTTATTGCTTATGCATCAAGGCAACTTAAACCGAATGAGAAGAATTATACTACTCATGATCTAGAATTAGGAGTAGTGATATTTGCTCTTAAGATCTGGAGATATTACCTCTATGGTACGAAGTGTGTAGTATTTACCGATCACAAGAGTCTTCAATATATTCTTCATCAGAAAGAATTGAATATGAGACATCGACGATGGTTATAATTACTTGCTGATTACGATTGTGAAATTCATTATCACCCAGGTAAAGCCAATGTAGTAGTCGATGCTTTAAGTCAAAAGGAACGTGTTAATCTGTTACGAATTAGATCATTAATGATAACTCTTTTACCGAAGTTACCTACCCAAATTCTCGAAGCGCAAAAAGAAGAGCTTAAAGAAGAGAATGCTGGAGCAGAGAGATTAAGAGGGATAGATAAAGAATTTGAAATTCGTCCAGATGGAATTCATTGTATTAAAAATCGTAGTTGGTTACCTGCCCATGGTAATTTACGAGATTTGATTATGCACGAATCTCATAAATCGAAGTATTCTATACATCCTGGTTCCGACAAGATGTATCAAGATCAAAAGAAACTCTATTGGTGGCCTAACATGAAGGCAATCATAGCAGAATACGTTGGCAAGTGTTTAACGTGTGCATGAGTTAAAGTAGAGTATCAAAAACCATCCAGTCTATTGATACAACCAGAGATTCAAATATGGAAGTGGGAAAGAATTACGATGGATTTTGTGACTAAATTAACTAAGACATCAAATGGACATGACACCATCTGGGTTATTGTCGATCGTCTTACAAAATCTGCATGATTTCTTCCTATTAAAGAGACTGATAGTATGAAAACTCTTTGGAGATTGTATATTAAGGAAATAATCTCACAGCATGGAGTGCCTTTATCTATTATCTCAGATCGTGATAGTAGTTTTACATCTGTATTTTAGAGATCGATGCAAAGTGCCTTAGGTACTCAATTGGAAATGAGTACGACATATCATCCACAAAAAGATGGACAAAGTGAAAGAACGATTCAAACTCCCGAGGATATGCTCAAAGCTTGTGTAATAGATTTTGGAAAAGGATGGGAGAAACATCTACCTTTAATAGAATTCTCTTATAACAATAGTTATCATGCTAGTATTAAAGCAGCGCCTTTCGAAATACTTTATGAAGGAAAGTGTCGATCGCCTGTTTGCTGGGTTGAAGTTGGAGATATTCAACTGACAGGACAAGAAATAATACATGAAACTACTGAGAAGATTGTTCAAATCCGACAACGATTACAAGTTTCACAAGATAGACAACGGAGTTACGCTAATACTAGACGTAAACCTTTGGAATTTGCAGTAGGAGATCGTGTTATGTTAAAATTTTCACCTCGTCGAGGAGTTATTCGATTCGGAAAGAAGAAGAAACTGAATCCAAGGTATATAGGACCATTTGAAATAACCAAAAGAATTGGCCATGTGGCATATAAACTAGAGCTTCCTAAAGAGCTTAGTAATGTTCACAATACTTTTCTTGTTTCGAATCTTAAGAAGTGCTTATCTGATGAATCTCTCATCATACCGATGAAAGAACTTCAACTTGATGATAAGTTAAATTGTATAGAAAAGCCGGTGGAAATTATGGATAAAGAAGTGAAAAGCTTAAAGCAGAGCCGTATCCCAATAATTAAAGTATGATGGAACTCGAAAAGAGGACCTGAGTATACTTGGGAACGTGAACATCAATTTCGAGCTAAATATCCACATCTATTTTATTCTGTTAAACCTAGTTCTAGTTAAATCTCGGGACGAGATTTTTAATAAGGGGGAGAGATTATAACATTCAGTAGTTTTGGTTAATGTAATATCCATGTTCATAAATAAAAAGGTGATTTTACTTTGAAATTTTTGCATTTTCACTATACTTCATGACTGACTTATGGATCTCACTGTCACAATTGCTACATCACATATGCCTACATGTTGTAAACACTATGTATATACCAAGTCTGAGTTCTAAAAGTTATTATATGAATAAACAATGAATAAGAACAACTCACATATAACAAGGATACCCTAAATTCCCATAGGACCCTAGAAATCCCTTATAAACTAATATTTCAAGCAATGTAATCATAAAATGACAATGTATTATTATTAAACACTCTACACTAATTCTCAAATAAAGAAAAGTTAAATAATCACAAAACACTAATATTCACTAATCATAAGCTAATTACAAGAAAAGGACCTAAAACCAAGATTAGCATATAAAATCCAATATATAATGAATTAGACTCTAATCTTTTGAAACAAAATATAGAACTCAACTAAGTGTCATAATATAATCATACATTTATCTTAAACCAAGTTACAAATTATTAAAGCATAAAGTACAAGTTTTCAAAGCATAGAACCTTAATCTTATTTATATAACCCTAGAATATGATTAACTAAACCCTCAAACTAAGAATTTAGAACCCATAGAAGTCATAAAAATATCATATAAACCCTAGAATAAGTGTACATAAGGATATAAACCCTAATTACCCAAGTTAGAAAATCATTAGGATTAATGACCTAAAAACCCTAATATTAAGAAATCTACATAGAATCACTACCTTGTTCTTTTTGGACAAGTCTATAAATACTCATATGACTTCATTAAGATTATAAGATGATATTAAGACAATGTACAAGTACCCTAATGCAAAAGGTACAAGATTTCAATGCATGACTTGTAAATTAGGTCAAAATAGGTATTTTCACTCTTTAGACATGTTTACCTAAACTAAACCCTTAAACCAAGTGTGAGAAATCATTGGAAACTTAAAACTCAATTTCTAGGACCTAAATTAAGTTTACATCAGTATCTAAGAGGAGGATAATCAAATTTTATAAGATTAAACCGTAGATCATTAGAAAACCCTAATCTACAAATGTATACTTCCCATTTTCACATCAAACCTTTGTTAAACTTCAAAACAAGGACTAAAATCTCTTAAATAGAATTTATAAACCCTAATTAAGCCCTAATTATTCAATAATCACTTTCCTAAAGCCCTAATCACCAAAAACACAAAGCATTAGTTACAAGCCCTAGATTTTGAATCCGGTTTTCCATTTTCCCTCCAAAACTCATTTTCAAACCATTTCCCTCCATTCCAAGTTTTAAAACCTGATATTTATTCATCCTAAGACATTTTAGGAGTGTGACAAGTAGGTGGATCACCTCCTTTCTTGCTATACATCACCATTCTTATCCTATATGTGTTGTGACTTATTTCTAGCCATAAAGAAGGATTAGGAAAAAGCTACAAGCTATAAACTTGTGTAGATCTTCACTAGCATTCATTAGTCACCCATCTATCTATCTTACACGTTTGAATGCAAAAATTGGAGGCTAAGGGTCATTTCAAGTAGAAATAGGGGCGTATACCTTCATTTGAAACTTGCACCCCGTTTCCTTTGTATCTCATACCCATTCTCAATTTCCACCTCTATATACGTCTTAGGACATCCCACAAGACCAAAAACCAGGTCTAGAAGCTAGCCATTGAAGCTCTTGAAGCTTTGATAGCAAGTTGTGTTAATAAGAAGCCATAAGGAGCCATTTTGGAGCTACCAAGGTAAATCTATGTTAACCAAGGCTTTGATATTGTTATAAATTTTAATTAGAATTTTATAATGCCAAAATTATGTTAGAAAGATAATCCAAAAGAAACTAAGTCATTTTATCATTTTAAATGAAAGTTATAAGTTAAAGATGTCTTAAAACCCTAGTTTTGTAATCTACATACAATAATGAGCAAAAACCAATTTCAAAAGCTATAATTCTGAATAAATGTTTTTATTATGGTTATAAAAATGTTTAGTAAATTTTTTTTCAAATACTAGATCATTTGGATCATCTTTGAGCTTGTTATGTAAAATTTGACAAGTTCAGGGACTAAAACTGTCAATTCTAAAACTATAAATCATTTTGGGACAAAAGTGTCATTTTATGAAAGAATAAGCTATAAGAATAAATGTTGGAAAGTTTTAGACCCTAAGGTTATTATCGTGAATAGTACTATTGGAGACTGACATCTCCTATCTGGGCAAGTCGCACTTGCTAGCAGCTAATGGTCCATTCCTAGGCTAAACAGATATAATTTATTTTACATAACTTAGGATAGTCCTGCAATCTTCCTACTTAAGGGCAATTTGTTTGATTTTTGCTGATAATGTCTAGTCGCGGGTCATGAGCTAGTGCAGTAAGAATCAATGAATTTAAAACTGGGTGTATAACATAGTAGCCTGATTGTCATACTTGTATTCAAATCTTGTTTAAAACCTATAAATTCACTCAACCTTTGTGTTGACTTTAAGCATATATCTCAGGTAATTGAAGACTGGCATGCTATGGAGGGTGGAGTCTTGAATAAGTTATCATTCTATCAATAAAACTAGATCTTTGGGAAACCTGTGTTTGTACAGCGTATGTACAGTTGTTTGTTAAAATCTGATTTAAATAAATGAATTATAACATTTGTTTTATAAAAATGTCTTTTTGGCATTTTCTATTATTGTAACTATGGTAGTATGAAGTAATACCCCAGATCAATATTCTGCTGCGTAAAGGTATAATGGGGGTGTTACAAAAATGCTTCCCCTTCACATGTGCATCGATAATAGAAAGTGTTTTGCACATGTGGGTAAGTGTTAATGTGCTTGAGTCCTACATATATGTTGATTTCATATATTAGATCATATTTTAATCATATTTTCTTCCCTATCTCTAATATATAAATCTTTTGATATTAGAAATACCAATTTGAGTAAAATATATCAAAAAATAGTCTTAAAAATCTTTTAGGAGAAAAATATATCTTACTTAGCATGAACTATTGGTAAATATTGTTTTAGTAGTGTCAAATGCATAGTTTTTGAAAGATTTTGAATAATTATTGAAACATTCTTGAAAAAGTTGTACTCGCACGCTACATATACATGAACAAATAAAATTGTTGTTAGAAGAATGTACTCACGAACATCAAAGATTTTTAATGTAAATTATACCAAATGAAAATTACATATAATGTTTTGGATACATAAAAATTGTCTTGGCATAATATATCCAACAACATTAAAACTTTGATTTTGGAAAGCTTCCCCTCAAAAGTTGATCTAATTGAATTGTCATTATGAGGATATGATCCACATTAATTTTTTTAAGGATGAGAGTGTTGAACACACAATTTCAGAAAGATACCAAACTATGATAAAAAAATATACCACTTAAAATTATGGAAGTAATTTTGTTATTGAAAGATCATTTTGAAAAATTGTGTTCAACGCTTTTTGAAAATCATTTTTTTGTAACATGGTGTTTTGAAAGCATAAACTTGAGTTGATAGACTTTAAATGTCATGACGAATTCGCTCAAGTGTAAGAAGATTTCTCTTCTTTTGCTGAGGGTAAGCACACTGAATCGTACCCCCCCCCCCCCCATGAATGTAGGTCCGGGTTGCAATCTGCAACTGATTACAAGCCATTGTTTTGAGCTTAAAACTTGGAGTGTTTTATGAATAGCTCAACACTGTGATAGATTGGTCTACCCGTTGTTAGGAGAAGTTACTTAAAAGATACACTTTCTTTTATAAGAAATAGAAATGACATATTTTAAAAACATTAGAACTTTCATTCAAGCTTTATTTACTAACCTATGTCATTGTAAAACAACATTTCTAAGATCGTAAACATTATCGATACTGAAATACATGTCGAGAAGATTCTTTTTGGTATTTGTAAAGATTTTTTAATTTTATGTTTTGTTTTTACAGGTCTTATATTTTTGTATTTTCTTTTTTCATAGATATTTACAAATAAAAAAGAAAAGTCAAAAATCAAAAATCAAGAATTTGTGTTACTATGATTTCCATGAAGCCCTTGCTTCTTCGATATCAACCGTTTCAATGACCAAACTCTGAGATCTTTCATCTCAACCTTGTATGATGTACCTATAACTGAGTGAGCGGTACCTGCACTTATATCAAGAGTTTGTTTGCATGTATGATGTTTAGAGATATTTGTGTTGGGGCCATGTGGGGAATCACAAGCATCCTTGATTGAGCTAGAGGTGAATATCTTTCCCGTAGGAACCCATCTAAGACCAACATATTTGAAAATTCTACCCGTGGGTTTCCACCTAAGGCAAGATCTAGGAGGCATTGTTTTCTCATTCACAACGGAAGACTTATTGAGAGAAAAGGTTTGTATAGAATAGATCCGCCACTTAGGTTTCTTATCAATACAAATCTATTCTACAGGCTTGTTTTTATTTGTCTTCGAGGGTTGAGTCTTAGCAAGAGAATTGACCTTAGTCAGGACTTTTGTTATACACGCATCATGATTTACATTAAAGACACATTTGTAATATTTTGAACAAACAAAGTGTTTAGCATCAAAAAAGGATCTAGGATTCTTAGAGTGATCTGCTACTGGGATTGAAGTTATCGAAACGCAACTACTCTTAGGTGCAGTCCAAATCTTAGATGATTAGTTAAAGCTCATAGGTTTTAGGTTACGACCATCAGTATTGTTTTAAACTCTAGCAGAAGGTATCACATGAGGTTCAAAATTCCTAGTTCTCTCTTGTGTCTTTTTCTTAGCTACCTCTGATAGTGATTATGAACTAAGTCATTTGAGCTACTCCTAGAAGATCTAGATGCAAACATATCATGAGGCTTTGCAAATGTCGATTCTCTTACATAGGGCCTAGTTTGTGAAGTGACATGTTTTGAATCAACTTTGGAGGCAAACCGTGGTTTTGATACATTAGGTCGTTCAGACTTAAGCGAATTCGGTTGTCTAACAACTGATCGATTTCTAAGAGTATGTAAAAGAGGTTTTCCCAAGATTGATGGTTTTACAAACTTAGTATCCACACTAGTTCCTTTTATCTTTTTTAATTCATTTTTAACGCAGCAATTGCAAACACCTTTTCCTGAATCTGATATTTTTAAGTCACCAGTTTTAGCAATCAAAGAAGTTTTCTATCAATAGCCTTGGCTCTTGTTCGTTTGATAGACTCATACAAATCATTGCAATGTTGTTTTACTATCTCCATTTGCTTTCTTAAATGCTCATTTTCTAAAAGTATTTTAGCGACACTTTGCTCTAGCTCAATGTTAATAGTCTCAAATACAGCTATGTCGTATTCCCTTCAATACTTTTTTAGATTCGAGAGGTTTCATAGTGAGTTAACTTGATGAAGCAGGCGGAAGACATTGATCTGGTGGAGCCAATTGTGATTCTAGCAAATTAATTTGTTTCAAAAGATTGTGTTTTTTGGCTATGGAATCTTGAATCTTACACTCCAATTTTCGTTCAAGAACAAGGTTTGCTTTTTCTAATTTTTCAAAATATGCATCATTTTTTTTTGTTTTCTTTGAAAATTCGAGTTTGGCATCCTCAAATCTTTAATCTGTTGAGCTAAAACAATTTCTATCTCTTTAATCCTAGAATCAACATCCTGGGCAATCTCCCCTCCATTATTACACATATATAGTGAAACATGAGTGGTATTGTTATCATCCTTTTTGTTGATCCCTTATGATCTTGTTAGTCTAGCTTGTAGACTTAGACTACACAAGATAAACCCTATATAGTCTTAGTAGAAACTTTGAGTGATATCAAAGAGTATGCGGAATCTACTCTTTGATATTATGAAGATTATATGTGTTAAGTGATAACGATATGGAAAAAATAGAGAATGTAAACCAAACACAATAATATTATTTCATTAATATTGTACAAGATTGGTCCCTCAGCTTTGAAGGAAATGATACTTTATACCTTTGTAAATCTCTAAATTACAATATTGGTCTCTAAAGTTTCATTAATATCCAAGAGTAGCCCTTGAAGACCTCAAAGATTTCAAAACTAGTCCTTTTCAAATTGATATCAAAGTACAAGGACCAAAGTTCCCATTTGAAAAGTTGTTTATAAAAGGGAAATCTGCCTTCTTATTTGCAACACTATGAGGGATTATTTTTGCCATTGTAATAGTGGAAGGACTGAAACCAGCCAAGCTTAAACCCATATCCAACCCAAACCCAACCAAGCCCACAAAATTACCCATGTCTAATACATTTTACCCAACCACAACCCATACCCAACAATCCTACCCGGTTTACTTATTAAACACGGTCAAATAAAGTCAAATCCCATTTAATGCGCTAAACGAAAATCTTTTGCCTAAAATAGATCTAAGTCAACTGTTTCAACACCCCTACTCCCTTAAACCCTAAAACCATTGCTCCTTATAGCCAAAGGGTTTTAACCCGATTCCATCCAGAATAGCAATTTAACATATCTTAATCCCGCCCATGCGAACAGATTCGATTCTACCTCACCAAGGGACCCTACCCAGCCATCCCCTGCACCAAACTAAGAAGAAAACAAAATGGTGACAACAAGATGGATAGCTGGATGATGCTTACTTGTTCTCCACATAAAAATTGACGCTCAAGATCATTATCAAATAGCTATATTGCCAAAGATCACATATGGGCAGAATTTAATCAAGAAAATTCTTCAAAATTCAAAATTATCAAAGGGCATAAGTGGAATTAGACAGTTAGGGTTTCAATTGTTTTATGCACTCCTCATGTATTCTAGCTAGATCCATAGTCTAGTATAAATACAAGTCTAATGTGACTGTGTATTTTGTTCTAGTTTTTGTCAACTTTTAATTTTCAATGTAATGTAGTGAAACTTTTAAGTCAATGCAAAGTCGGAGTTCCGCCATTTAATTCTTGTTTTAAATTCGTTTTTAAATTTATGCATATTTGTTCCTTTTAGCCTTCTATTAAAATTTTGTGTTGAAAGAAATTTGTTCACAAATCTTTTTAGATCCATTAAGGTGTAGTTTGATCATTTGGGTGTGACTTTGACAAAGTCAAGCCCGAGTGAAAGCTATATCTTGGTGTTAACTTTCCCGCCAATTTACTTTTTATGTTGAGAAATCTCTAGTTCCAAAAGGTTTTTTAAAAATCTTATTTATTTTACTTGTAGACTTACTGTTTAATTAGTCATAGTAGAAGCTACTTGACATCTCGCTGCTACTCTTGTTTATTTGGCAAGTCATTGTTTGTTGTGTTGTGATCTAAAACAGGTCGCCTAGAAGAAAAGCACATAGACTGTTGTAGTCTATGTGCTTGGACTGTTGTAGTCCATCCCATACAAACAGCTTTCTCATAAGCCTTAGTCTTGCTCAGCTTATAAGGAAGATGGCAATCAGCCATCCCCTTGGATTGGATGTAAGTCAAGGAGGTAAAGGCTTGAACCCTTTTGTAACTGCTTAGCTAAAATTTGTGCTTATGTGAAACTCTGCGTGTGTCTGCTTTACTTGTTAGTTTAGGAGTTGATCGTTGTTCTTGATAAATTTTAGTTGATAAGATTGATGTTAGAAGGTTCTGTTGGATTTAGGTCCATTTGTTCTTGTTATAATTGTCATTAGTCAAGTATTAGGGGTGTTTGGTTTTGCTTGGTTAGATTTGCGGGTGACACATAATTTCACTAAACTAGCCTGTACATTTTTGTACATGATAGAGTAATCTAAATTTTCCTCTGGTTTGAAGTTTAAGCTTAAGAATTTTGATTTATGTATTTTGCTATTTTCTGTAATTTTTGTATGATTTCCAGATTTTGTGTTCATCTGATTCATGTTGTGATGGATTGACTGATATATGTTTTTGTATATAAACCTGGCATGCTTATATCACTTGAGTTAACTTGTATGTTGTTTGTGAGCTAGAAATTGCAAATACATTACCCCATATTTGGTCATTTGCATCAACAATCACTGGTTGTTCACTTTTAGGTTTTAGGTATTAATATTGGTAGGACTTGTAGTGTAGGGTATCTTTTAAGTGTGTTATAGCTTAGATTTGCGAGGCTTAACTTTTTAGTAGCTTATTTTGTGGTTGCAATCTCATTTGCATGCAAATTGCATCAGCTTGTGTTCTCTATGACTTTTAGCCTATCATTGGTAAAATATTTGCCACTGCTAGTTGTTATCCAGTAGCCACTGCTAGTATAGTGTTTAGGATTGTGCTTTTCAGCTTATCTGCTAATTTGGTGCTTATGTTTGTGTTTATTTTGGTTGTTATTGCTTATTTGAACATCTCACAAGCCAACTGCTTATGGGAGTAGTGATTGTCCAAAAAAATATTAATTAATTTTTTTTAAAAATAGTGTCTCTAGCCTGGCTTGAACTCTTGACCCATCGTGTGGGAGATCAGCGTTTTACCAGTGTACCAGGACCTTTTATCTGGTCATGGTTCCATTTTTTTTCCATTATACACGTTTTAATCTCTTTAGTGTAATATAAGCCATGTCCAAATCAACCAGTTGTGGTTATTGAGATAAGCTAGGGCTTCCTTTTTTTCCTAGATTGTAGACATAATTTAGGTCTTAAATTAATTTTTCTAGATTTTCTTCTTTTTTATATATTTTTAATCATTTTCTGTTTTTATTTAAGTCATTAAATAATAGAAAATTAATTTTTAAATTTTCAAAAAATTATTTTTAGTTTTTATAAAAGTATTTTAAGGTTTACAAGCAATAAAATCATAATTTGGACTTTTTCTTGTTTATTTTTAATTTTAGGTCTTTAATTAGATTTTAAAATTCAATATAAATTAATTATAAGGTTTAAAAATTGTTTTTCTGATTTTTCATTGTTTGTAAGACTTTTAGAATTTATTTGCAAGTTTTATAATTTTTCATAAGTTTTCATAATTTTATTATTGTTTCGTCTCGTTTTGCGTGAAAACACGATTCGACGTAACTTAGTTCGTCTTCGCATAATCCGTCTTTACATTTCATCAATTCTCATTGCAAAAACGAAACTAATTCAAAAACATTTTATTGGCCATATCTCACTCTCCTCGAAGAACAAAATCGTCGGTTTTTAAATTCAATCTGATTTTCCTGAATCGTGGTCCGTAGAATTTATATACTAGACCCTATAACTTACAACTTATCATAGATCCAAGTGGTAGGTACAATTGGATGTGTTTGTAAATCCAAGTGATGGTTATCCTTGGATTAGGTGTTAGGAGTGTAGATCCAAGTTATGTATATACTTGGATATAATGTTAGAGTCCCAGATCTAAGTGGTGTGTACTTAGATCTAGATGGTTTATGTGTTTAGGCCATAAAACACAAGGTTTGTTATGTTGGACCATAAAACATAACTAGTGGTGTGATTGGTGTAGATTGGTTCTACCTAAAATTAGAACTCGACATCTAGCCTTGTGTCGGAAATGGGAAGTAGGCGACGTGTGTAGATTGCTCCTACCTAAGATTAGAACTCGAAATCTAGCTTAATGTCAGAAATGTCTTAAGAAACGTGTATGGTGTTCTCCGCCTTGAAAGGAGCTTGTTAACTAGTGAAGTAAATCTCGAGTTGGGTACTTGAGGAGTGGGGTAGGGCGAAGAGGAGCTTCGTGACCCAACCACTATAATAGTTGCTTAATTCTGTTGTGTGTCTTTGTGTGCATCACATAATCTAAACATCTAAATTGCGGAAAAGCTAAGGCTTAGTACGTGTGTGCTTCATGTTTAGATTATGGTCAAGTGTGCATCCTTTAGTCTAAAAATCTTAGTTGTGAAAAAGCTAAGGCTTAGTACATGTGTCCTTAGTGTTTAGACTATTGCTTGATGTACTCTTGATTTGATGTGCTTGTGTGTTTACTTACTTGTTGTTTATATCTATAACAAACACATCTCATATTAAGTCAGGCTTAATGTTGAACACGTAATGATTCATGTTTTTAGTGCTAATATCCCTTCATTTTTGGCATAATAAATAGCAAAACGTGTATTTTTAGTTCATATATTGTTTATATGTGTTATTTATTATTGTTGGTACGAATATTAAAGAAAAGGAGCAAGAAACAAAGCCAAAGAGCAAAAAACGAGCACGAGAAATGGAAAGAGCGCGAAAAATCGAGTTTGACGGTGCATTCATGTTTTATTGGGTCGGTCCGACACCATTTAAATGGGTCGAACTGACCCACTATTATACAACAAACAAGACCACATGGCCCAAAACAGCAAGCCAAAAAGGCCCAACAGTCGAATAGGACACAGGCCCAGCAACAAAGAAACGCAACAAAGCCCATAAAAGAAAGGAAAGAGATCAGATCTATGAAGAGAGGATAGCTGAAGAAAAACGCTTCTTATTATTCCCTTTTCATATTGTTTCGTTAGGATAGATAGGAAGCAAAAAAACATTCCATTTTTAATTTATACTCCTACTTTTTCCCCTGCGTTTTTAGATAAGATTAGTTTAGGAATGAATTGTTTTCTGTTCCATTTTATTGCTTTAGGATAATTACTTTATATTAGCTGTTATCAACATTCCATATTTATATAGATCCTCACCCCTTGAATTCTATCCTTGCGTTTCATTTTTTTTCAAATATAAAGATTTGGAAACTAACTTCTTTTATTCACTGCGTTTTGTTTATTTAGGATAAGGCAATTTTTTTATTTCCTGTCTTAATTTTTTTGGTAGGATAGTGATGCAATAATATTCAACATTCCATATATTTTTTTAATCAGATCCTCACTTTTTTTTTCTTTTGTTGTGTTTGTTTTTTTGAGGAGGTAACACATTCCTTATGTTTTCTTTCTTTTATTAGTTATATTCCCTGCGATTTGTTTTTTAGAGGATAAATAGCTATAGATAGATGAAAACTAATCTTATCCTCACTTTTTATTTCTTGCGTTTAGCTGTAGGTAGAGTAGGCAAGGATAGAATTAATTTCTTATGCTCACTTTATTTTTATTCCTTCACTGTTTTTTTGTTATAGCATATGGACGCAACATATTAACTGGGTAGAGTCTGCATTTTTGTCTTTATTATTTTAGATTTATATAAAAAAATAGTTTTTATTAAAATTTAAAAAGTCGATTAGTTTATTTTATCGTTAACCTTTTTTTGTCTTGTGATCTCGGCGTATCCGGTTCGTCTTTAGCGAGAAGCTTACGAGTTTATTAGACTTAGTTAGACATAGTTCATAAATAAAGTTTAGACCTTAATTGGTTTAAAGTTTAATTAGCGACTAAGTTTATTAAATCGGATGGTAAATATTAGTATCCGGTTATTCGCTCGGGTTTGATTCTCTATCTCTTTCCTTGTCGTTATTTCAATAGCTTCTATATGATTATTAGTGTTTCCTTGTTGATGTTTAGCTTTAATGTAGTTATTAGAGTAGTTTTAATTATGTTGTTTAGTTTAGCATCTTTGTTGCCACTAGTATTCATTTAGATATCTTTAGCGTAATATTCGTAGTATAATTATCGCTTTTTATATCGTTTAATATTTTGTTATTAATATTAGTAGTTTAAATATAAAAATCAAAACCTTTTCTATTTGAGCATCAAACTTGAGACATAAACACGGATTTTCATTCACACTTCGCCCGAACTACGATAACCTTCGGGTGTACGAAAACGACTGTATCAAATGGCGCCGCTGCCGAGGAAGTGTGTAGCGATGTTTGCGTTGTGTTTTTAGTTAGTGACTTGAAGATCCTTTCGATTTGAAAGTTTATTTTCGTATTTGTATATATATATATATAATAAAAAATTTAACAATCGAAAAATATTTTTTTTCGACTTTATTTTTCTTTTAGGTATATATTATATATATTATATAGTTTTATATAGTATATTAAATCTAATATTTTCTTTTTATTATTTTCTTATTATTTTATTATTAAATAAATAAAAAAATGTTTTCAAAAATATTCTTCTTTATCTTCTATCGTGTTTAATTATTTTCTCTTCACCCTCTTATCGTTTAATTCTTATCTTCTACTTCTCTTTCTTTCTATAATTCTTTTTCACAACCCCTCTTATTTCTAATTATTCATTGATTTGTATGTCTATTGCGTAGGGTGTGGGAGACCATTGTATGGTTTTCAATCATGTCAATGGTGTTCATGTGAGCGGTGCGGAAGAGATCTCCACAATTTACAATTTGGACATTCTCCATCGTGCAATTCGATCAGTTCGTACTTCACCTCTAATGACACTATCTCACCCTCTTCCATATATGGGGATCCTTATCCGCAAAATGCACCAGATTTTTCTCAATACCCGTGTTGCAATAATTGTGAGGGCCCTCACGACACTTTTTCTTGTCAACCGATGAATTATTAAGAGCCCGATCCGTGCTATAATTCCGGTTTTAATAATTTTGAGCCCCCACATTACACCCTCGATCATCAAGCTTCTTTCAGCCTAAGTGACGAAGAACGAGCCCTTCTTTTCACACTTCGCGACGGTTTAATTCGAATAATCGAAACATTGGACGAGCAACAGCTACAAGAGCAAGTATCTAGTCTTAGTGATTATACCTCTACGCCTCGTGTGATTCCTTATTGTTATGATGATGACGAGGATAATATTTACGATCTCAATCCATCATGTGAGACTACCACTCCTATTCTCGATTCTTCCACTACAAAGACCGATGCCTCTCTCATTATGGTGGATGAGAGTCTTATCGCTATTCCTTGTGATGAGATTCGTATTCAAATCCAAAGTGAGCCTACGGTTGCTTCCGATAGTGAGAGTGAGTGTGAATCTCTTTCTAGTGATGATTCATTACCTCCCACCAACATCATGGGAGATGATTCTTTGGCTTTCTCTAATCCTCTTTTTGATCTCGATGATGATTTTACTTCTAGTGATGACGATTCACTTCCGATGAAGACGTTCTAAAGTAAAATTTCAAGATTTATTCGAACCCTTTATTTGATTTTGATGATGCCTACATCTCTAGTGAGGTGAATCCTCTCTTTGAAGAGGGGATTGAGGACATTGATAGCCCCGACTCTCTTGCTATTGATGAGCATTCTTTGTTAGCCACGCCACCTCCCATCGTAGAAGAGGTGGAGAGATTTGACCCTACCTTCCGTTTGATTCGGTCTGGTGAGGTGACGTGGGTGGTAGATATTTCGTCTTATATTTCTCATATTATGGTGCCACCCCGTCCTACCACGTGCACGCCCAAGCGGGTGATGTATCGCTTTTACTCTCCTTATTTCATACCGGGAAATGAGGATGAGTGTTTTGATCCTAGAGGAGACGTTGATGCTGCTATTTCTTGTGATGTTTTACCGGTTATACCATCGACTCTTGCTTTGAGTTTCTATCAAGTGTCCTCGGGTGACACTTTGATATATTTTTCTCCCACCCTCCCGCCCTTGGAGAAGACGAGTATTCTTATGGATCGCCTTTATACCTATTTCTAGTATGTTATAAGAATCCTTCTGATTTTCTTGAATTATACTGTGGATTCTTCTTCTTCATTCTCATCTTGTAATGAGGATACGATTTTTGATCCTGTCATATCTGTATTGTGACAGTGGTGATTCTCTTGCTCCCCCATGGACCATTTAATTCGGGTTCGAGTCAGGCTCCTGACTCGGTTAACAAAAACGAGCGCTTCTCGTGAGGCAACCCGATGATCTATCCTTCTTTATCTATTTTCTAGCATAAGTGTAGGGGCGTGTTTCTTTCCATGTGTGCTTGGTGGTTTTTGTTTTTGTGTGTAGGGTTCCATTTGATCGAGAAGACTTTCAGAGGGTTGATTTTGTTGTTTCCATCATCTTCTTCATTTAGTCTCCGATCGATCTTCACGTTTATATTAGGGGAGTACTAAGTTCTCATTATTATCTATACATATCTGATTGTGTTCTCCTTCTTACACCCTAGAATTCTAGCATTAGCCTTTTGTGTTCTTAAGTGTAGGGGTAGCACCTTATCACTTTTGAACATTGAGGCCAATGTTTGGTTCTAAGTGTAGGGGGTTTTATATCAATATGATCATATTCATGCCTACTTGTTTGCCCTCTTGCATCCTATTTTAATCAAATGTGTGTTTGTTGTTATTTTATTTTATTAAAAATAATAAAATGTTTTTGACCGTGCGTGATTGACTTGTCCCGGAGGCTAGAACAAAAGGGATCCTGACTCTGCCAGAGTGTTGGTCTGGCTGCTCCCTTAACTTTTAGACTTAGCTTTTAGGAATTGTGCAAATGAAAATGCTAAACGTGGAGTAGTTGGTTCTCTTTAGAGCTTATATGAGTAACCTGTGGTTTTTCCTCCTAGATTATAACTAGACTAAATAAGTGTGTTTTTTTCAAGCCTTTGAACGTTAAAAATCATTTTGTTATGCAAAAATAAATTCTTATGCAATTTTCATATAGAGTCCTAGTTCAACTTTTTTATTTGAATTTGAGTGAAAGCATACTTTCTTAAAAATGAAATAATGTTGCGTGAATAAATATGTTGCAAAAAAAAGAGAAAAAAAAGAGAAGGAAAAAAAAAAGAAAATCGAAAAAAATAAGAAAAAAATAAGAATGTTTAATAGAGTTAGAGACGAATAAATGGATAAGTGTTTTTGTTGCTTTAATTATAATTGTGAGAAACTTTCTTTTTCTTAAATTTAAATCCGAAGTTGAATTAGAATTCATCAATTTTTTATAAGAGTTTAGACGGTATTAGAGAGTGTAGAAGTCAAAGGTCCCGTGAGCTCCGATACTATTCTCGAGGGTGTAAAAACCTAGCCTCCTAAGCTTTGCTAAAGGACAAGCTGAGAAGAAAGTCGCTAAATGGAGTGATCTCTCCTTTGAATCTTTATTCTCTAATTATCGTCGTTATTTTTCATCTAAGTGTCTTTTATTAGCTTAGCGGTGATTTCAAGATCTTTGATTTCAAAATCCCGCCAATCCCGATACTATTCTCCGTGGGGTGTCAAAAGCCCGGGCACTTAACCGATGAGGTTGGGACGTTCTGAGAAGAAAGCCGCTACGTGAGAAAGGCCATTTTTGAATCCTAAATCTCGTGATTTTCGGTGAGTGTAATATTCCACTTAGATTATTAGCAACCATAACAAATGTTGATTTGAATGATCAAAACTTTGAAAATGAACACACTTGCCTAGTCTTTTATAATTGGGAGTGAAAAGTTATATTTACATGGGTTATTAGTATAAGTAGTGTTAGCATTTTGCCAAAACGTTTGCACAATGAGTCTTAGCTTAGTTGGTAGTAATAAAAAGAGGATGACGATATTTATTCCCTTGAGACACCGAGTTTGTGTGTTTCACGTTCTATGATCCTTATACCTTGAATAAAAAGTCGAGCATGGCGGGTCACAATGTATCTTTATTTTATTTTATTTAAATGAGCAATTTCGAATAAAGTGGTTTTAGAATTATTTTTGGATTTAGCATTTGTGATAACAGTTGCTTGGGGGCAAGCAATCCTTAAGTGTAAGGGTGTGTTGAACATGTAATTATTTATGTTTTTAGTGCTAATATCCCATCATTTTTGGCATAATAAATAGCAAAAACGTGTATTTTTAGTGCATATATCGTTTATATTTGTTATTTATTATTGTAGGTACGAATATTAAAGAAAAGGAGCAAGAAACAAAGCCAAAGAGCAAAAATCAGCATGAGAAATGGAAAGAGCGCGAAAAATCGAGTTTGACGGTGCATTCATATTTTATTGGGCCGGCCCGATACCATTAGTGGGTCGAACCGACCCACTATTATACAACAAACAAGACCACATGGCCCAAAACAGCAAGCTAAAAAGGCCCAACAGTCGAATAGGACACAGGCCCAGCAGCAAAGAAACGCAGCAAGCCCATAAAAGAAAGGAAATAGATCAGATCTATGAAGAGAGGATAGCTGAAGAAAAACGATTCTTATTATTCCCTTTTCATATTGTTTTCGTTAGGATAGATAGAAAGCAAAAAAAACATTCCTTTTTTAATTTATACTCCTACTTTTTCTGCTGCGTTTTTAGATAAGATTAGTTTAGGAATTAATTTTTTTCTGTTCCATTTTCTTGCTTTTAGATAATTACTTTATATTAGTTGTTATCAACATTCCATATTTATATATAAGGGTGTAATCAAGCCAAACTTTTATCAAGAAACTCGAGCTCGAGCTTGGCTCGATCAAGCCAAGCTTTTATCAAGCTCAAGCCCAAAAAATAGCTTGAAATTATATCAAGCTCAAGCTTAAGCTTTTGATAGCTCGGCTCGAGTTCTTATCAAGCTTTTTCAAGCTCTATCAAAAATATATTTTTATGATTAATTTATATAAGCAATTAATTGTTAATTTTAGTATTAACCTAATTTTAAGTGCTAATTTCATAAATACATAATATATTTTAGAAGAACTTTTAACTCTGCTTACATTTATATTTTAGTTCTTTGTATTTTAAATGATTCTTTATTTTGTAAATTTAATTATTATATTTACTCGGTACTTGGTGGAATACAATATGTGTATACATATTTTTTGTACTCTTCTTAATACTAAACATAACGTGTCTAAATTGTGCTCGCTCACATCATGCAATGGCCTTTGGGACCTTAATCGTATTGGAGTGCAAAACACATTTTGAAACCAAGATTGTATGATGATTTTGTTATTGGTTTTATTAATGTTAAATAAATCAAATTTGTTTTAAGTAATGATTTTTGTTTTTTTTATTTTATACATATGTTTATTGATGAGTTTTATTATAAAATAAATAAATTTATACACATTCAAGCTTTTCAAGACAAGCTCAAGCTTTTATCAAGCCTTATCAAGCCAAGCTCAAGCCTGGATTGATAAAGCTTGACAAGCTATCAAGCAAAGCTCAAGCGTACAATTTTAGTACCAAGCCAAGCTCAAGCCCTACTAAGCTTGAGCTCGGCTCGACTCGGTGACACCCCTATTTATATAGATCCTCACCCCTCAAATTCTATCCCTACGTTTCATTTTTTTTTTCAAATATAAAGATTTGGAAACTAACTTCTTTTATTCACTGCGTTTTGTTTATTTAGGAAGACAATTTTTTTATTTCTTGTCTTAATTTTTTTGGTAGGATAGTGATGCAATGATATTCAACATTCCATATATTTTTTTATCAGATCCTCACTTTTTTTTTATCTTTTGCTGCGTTTGTTTTTTTTTCCTTCAGGAGGTAACACAATCCTTATCTTTTCTTTCTTTCATTCGTTATATTCCATGCGATTTGTTTTTAGAGGATAAATAGCTATAGATAGATGAAAACTAATCTTATACTCACTTTTTATTTCCTGCGTTTAGTTGTAGGTAGAATAGGCAGGCATGTAATTCAAGTCTTATCCTCACTTTATTTTTTATTCCTTCACTGGTTTTTTTTTGTTATAGCATATGGACGCATCATATTAACTGGGTAGAGTCTGTATTTTTGTCTTTAGTATTTTAGATTTAAAAGAAATAGTTTTTATTAAAATTTAAAATGTTGATTAGTTTATTTTATCGTTAACCGTTTTTTGTCTTGTGATCTTGGCGTATCTGGTTCGTCTTTAGAGAGAAGCTTACTGGTTTATTAGACTTAGTTAGACTTAGTTGATAAATAAATTGTAGACCTTAATTGGTTTAAAGTTTAATTAGCGACTAAGTTTATTAAACCGGGTGGTAAATATTCGTATCCGGTTATTCGCTCGGGTTTGATTCTCTATCTCTTTCCTTGTCGTTATTTCAATAGCTTATATATGATTATTAGTGTTGCCTTGTTGATGTTTAGCTTTAATGTCGTTATTATAGTAGTTTTAATTATGTTGTTTAGTTTAGTATCTTTATTGCCACTAGTATTCATTTAGATATCTTTAGCGTAATATTCGTAGTATAATTATCGCTTTTTATATCGTTTAATATTTGTTATTAATATTATTAGTTTAAATATAAAAATCAAAACCTTTTCTATTTGAGCATCAAACTTGAGACATAAACACGGATTTCCATTCACACTTCGCCGGAACTACGATAACCTTCGGGTGTACGAAAAAGACTGTATCACTTAATCGGGATTTTGATACAAAAGATTGTTAAGGTTTAAAGTTAGCAATGTTTTTAAGTCCACTGTTGGCGGTTCATTAAATGAACCCACTCATCATTATTGATAATGAGCCGCGGTCATATTTACTAAACCGCGTGTAACACCCCCCATTTTACCTTTACGCAGCAGAACATTGATATGGGGTATTACTTCATAGAACACAAGTCATAATGATAGAAAACAACTCAAAAGAGTGATTAAATCAACTTTCTTTATATATCATTAAAAATCAGAGTATTACAATATGAGGTTCCTAAAATCTATATTAATAATTTTAAGCTTGTGCCTCTTCATGCCATCCTTATGATGCTCTATACGATCAGTTACAGTTTCCTGAAATATATGTTTAAAGTTAACACATATGTTGAGTGAATTCATAGGTTTTAAATATATTTTGAATACAAGATCCTTTTTCGTGAGCTACGTTATTATTCTCTCACATAAAACAATCAAGTATTATTGCACTAGCTCGTGCACCGCTACTAACATAACATAAAACCAACAAATTGCCCTTAAGCAGGAAGTTTGCCAAACTTCCCGAGTTTGCAAAATAAAGTGTATCCGTTTAGCCTAGGTCAGAGCCATCAGCATTCCAGCAAGTGCGACTTACCGAGATAGGGGATGTCAGTCCCCAAATAGTACTATTCGCAATATTAGCGTTCATCTTCTAGGATGATTAACGGTCACAATTAAAAAGGGACTTAACGGCAATAAGTAAATGTAGTGTCAATAATCATATACGCAGCATAAAAAAACACTTGTATTCCAGTTTTACATATATCCCCCTCACGGGTTTTTAAATCATTTATAAAGCATTTAAAAGTGAGGCTATGAACTCACCTTATGTCCATAGAATCTAAGCTATAATCAGATATATTTCATTCACAGATAAACAGCTTGATCTTAAAAAAAACAACTTGATCTCACACAAACCTAGATTAACACATTGTGTATAGTATCAAGTCTTTAATCTTTTGTTCAATATATTTTAAGTATTGGTTATAAATTCTTTATTTAATGTTTGGTTGTAAATCTAGCATCATTGTTCGGTCCATCATACTCGGAAGCCATTTTATAAACATTTGAGGAGCGAGGGAACTTTAAATCGTAAACCCAACCACTCAGTCAGAACGTAATATTGAGATGGAACATCTTTGTACAAAGCACCCTAATAACATGATACTTTAATTACTTCCTCATATTTATAACTAATCTTCTTTACTTATAAAATTGGCAAAAAATAGCCTTTTTGTTATACTTTAGCTTAATTACTCTTTTAACCCTTAAAGTATATAGTTTCATTATTTACAATTTAAACCCTCAATATTTAACCTTCGGGTCTACAACTTACCAATATTTATTATTATAGATTTAACTTTCATAAAATGATAATTTTGGCCCAAAATGCTTAAATGGTTTCAAAAATGATAGTTTTAGTCCCTATACTTGTAAAAATCACATAACAACCTCAAAAATGGACCAAACGATCTAGGATTTTAAAAAAAGGTTTCAAAACATATTTATTATCATAATAACAATATTTCTACAGAATTATAGCTTTTGAAATGGGTTTTTGCTTATTATTTCATGTAAATTACAAATATAGGATTTTAAGAAATCTTAGCTTATAACTTTCATTTAAAATTATCAAAAGCTATAATTTATTTAGATTATCTTTCTAACATCTTATTAACATTATAAAATCTCTAAGAAAGTTTTATAACAAGATCAAAGCTTACCTAACAAAGTGATTATCTAGGATGCTCCAAAATGGCTCTTAATGGGATATATGAAGTATATCTTCTTTATAACTCTTCAACAACTCATAGAACTCCTTCCAAAGCTTGCTAATGATCTTAGGGATTTCTTAGATCTTCAATGGTGGTATAGGAACAGAATGTATAGGTTTTTAGAAGTGAAAGTGAAGGATGATTATAAAACGGAACTCGACTCCTGTTTATACTACTTCTAACCCTTAAGCTCCAAGTTTTGCCCCTAAACGTGTAAGAACCAGGGAGTGGTGACTAAGTAAGCCTATTAAAGATATATGCAAGTCTAAGAATGAGTCATTAGGTCTAGAATAAAAAATATCTAAACATATGGCTAGTATTACTCACAGCTTGTTTTAGATAAGAACCATGATGTGTAATCTACATGTAGCTACATCACCTACTTAAAAATATCTCAAAATATCTATTAGTAATGATCCTAAGTTTAAAAATGGGAGGGAAAGCACTTTGAATGTGTTTTGGAGAGAAAAACCTAGCCGAATCCATTTTCTAGGGCTTGTAACTTTATACTTTGTAATTTTGGTAGTTAAGGGTTTAAGAATGTGATTAGTGAAGAGTTAGGGTATAATTAGGGTTTAGACATTGTAATTAAGAATTTTTATCTTTGGTTTGAAGTTTAACAAAGGTTTGAAGTGAAATTGGGAAGAAAACCTAGGCGGGTTAGAGTTTCTAATGATATAGGGCTTAGTCCTTGTAAAACTCTTTATCCTTGGTTTAGCTACTGATGTAAACTCATTTTATACTTCCTAAATTATCCTCAATGTGTTCATGAAGTCCCTACATTCGTTTTAATAAGTTATTCTAAGTAAACATGTCTAAAGGGTGAAAATACCCATTTTAACCTAATTTACAAACCATGCATTAAAATGGTGTACCTTGTGCTTTAGGGTACTTGTAAATTGTCTTAATATAATATTATAACCTTAATTTAATGCTACAAAGTTTTTTAGACTTGTCCTAAAAGATTAGGTAGTGATTCTATGTAGATTTCTTAATATAGGGGGTTTTAGGTCATTAAGCCTAATGACTTTTTATCTTGGGTGATTAGTGTTTATATCATAGTGTAGGCTTAATCTAAGTCATATATAGTATTTTCATGACTTCTAGGGATTCCACATTCTTAGTTTAAGGGTTTACATAGGGTAATCATAATCTAGGTATAATTGTGGGAGCTTAAGATCCTATGCTTTGATAACTTGTACCTTATGCTTTATTAAATTGTAACTTGTATTGAAATAAATTTATAATATGAATATGATACATAGTTGAGTTATAATTATTTGCAAAAATTAGACTCTAATTCAATGTGAAATGGATTTTATATACTAATCTTGGTTACTAGGTCTTAACTTGTAATTAGCCTTGGATTAGTGAATATTAGTATTTTGTGATCTATTACCTTTACTTTATATAGTAGATTATACTTAGTATATTGTATCTGATATTTTTACATTGATATTATGTAGTTATATTGCTTGAAATATTGTCTACCAAGGATTTCTAGTTGGTGATCTAGACTATTATGTACATTTACTTATACTTAGCTTTTGTATAGTTTGTTCTTACCATTCTTAGGTATTATTATGTCTTCAAAGTATAATTTATAACTTGTTTATAATCCATAATGACTTATTCATATGTATTATTCATTCATAATTTACCATTCTTGAGTTCATAACTCATTTAAAGGGATTCTAGGGTTTCTAAGGGAATTTAGGGCATCATAGTTACATTTGAGATGTTCTTATTCATAATGTACTTATTAAAATACTTTTAGATCTTAGACTTCATATGTATACATTGTATTTCCAACATATAGGAATATGTTGAAGTGGCAGTTCAGGTTGTGAGAACCAATTCATCTTACCAAGTAAGGCATGAAAAGAAAAAATTTCTAATGGATTTTCCACTTCCATTAAATCATAGCATATAACATACATGTGAAATTTATGGGTCGTCATACCGCGATCAGTGGGTTTTAAGGAAATTTTTTTATAACTTAACAAGAAACGTATTCACCCCCTCTACTGTTTCTAAAATTGGTATTAGAGTGAGCTTATTCAAGATCTTTGATGTTCTTGGAAGCTATTATGAGTCCGAGTTGTTTCTGAAACAATTCAAGTGAATAATTTGATTATGCATTGGACTAGTAGTAGCAGCTTTATGATTCTTGATGCAGCCTTATTGTTACAAGCTCTTGAAGATTATAGCCATGTTCTTTGAAGATTCAGATAGTATATATTGTAGCTGAGATGTTAGTTTGTTAGTTCCTTGGTTGAGATTAGTTTCTACAAAGAGTAAAGTGGTAGCAGATTGTGAATTTACAGACTGAGTAGCAGACATTGAAGAATATATTTCTAGCGATTTTCAACTATTATTCATGGTGAAATTGTTAGTTTGAAGATTAGTTTAATAGTGTTTGTGTAACACCCCCAAATTTATACAATTCAATACAGCGGAAGACTCGTTGGTGTTACGGGATAGCACATTACTCACATCATAGACAACGCTTAAAAATCGCTTCGTTTAATAATAAAGCATTTCCATTCATAAGTATCAAATTTACATAGGTCCCAAGTCATATTATTTCATACAAATTTTACAAAGCATTTGAATGGAAATTGTTATTTAAGTGCGGGCCATGAATTCTTGTCGTCTTCCCGAGAATTACCTTCAAGTACCTGAGATAAAACATGTTAAAAGAAAAGGTCAGCGAAAACGCCAAGTGAATTCATAGAGTTTAATGAAATCCATCAATATAAAATCGGTATAAAATTATTACCGAAAATCATTTTGTACAAATCTTTGTAATAGGCCATAAAATAGCCAAAGTCATTTTATACAAATCTTTATCAAAAATCATAATATAGGCTTTTGCCTTCAAAATCATTATACGAACCATTGTCGTTAAAAACATCATACAATACGTTTCATAACGTTGTATAGAGTTGAATAAAAATCGTTATATGAATATGGTTATGTAAAACCAAAACACGAACATAATATCAATAATAAGACCCTGTATTGCTAGTCAGGCAATATATCGTAATTCAATGCATAAAGCAGTATTTTCGTTACTTGGATTATTATAAGCCCCATGACATTGTTACCTTACTACAACAAACAACGGGTAGCTAACCCGACAATCATTTGCCCATCTAAATTAGCGTGTCGTCACAATAATCACGCTTGTGTAAATCTTCTCATACATAAATTCGCTTACCAATCAATGTGGCACGACGGGGATCAACCGTCAAGACGCAAACTGGGGTGATCGTCCCCAAATAGTAATTTTATATGCATAAGCATCTACCAAATCCCGGTAGTTCACAATTCATGCTAACGGGACTTTTAGTGACATAACCTAACTTTAATAATCCATTTCATTTCATCTATCGGGTCATTTAATCATTCATCGGGTCATACTATCATTCGGGTCCAAATCAATAAACAGACAATCGGGAAAACTGGTGTCCTATTTTATTAAAACTAACATGTTATCTCCCTCGCGGGTTTATAAAACCTTTCATAAAAACATTTAAAAGAGTGTGAGGCTATGAACTCACGTTGATGTGGGAAAGCGGGTTATCGGCAATTCGGATGTACGGTACGTGCTTCAATCACGGAAACCTAGACAAATAATACTCGTCTAAGACTCTTGTCCAATGACTTTATAAGAATAACAACTATGTATACATAAGATGATTTTATATATATGATGATCAAGTGGGTTTACATATTCTCATTAACTCATTTTAGTGTTATGTGTTGATAACTTTTATACTAATTTACTAGTTTTACCTATTTACATGTTTTAGGTCCAATAAGCCTATTATAAGTCCATTAACTTGTATTAATCCATTTTATACTTGTATTATCAGTATTTATACTTTACATGTTGGGCCCAAATGGGTTAAGCCCAATAAGTAATTTTTATAAGTGTTTAACTTATTTAGTTAAATTATTAGTCCATTATGCTAACTTAGCTCGTTATTGTCCGTATGTCATATAGTTCAGGTTTTATCGGTTTTTACTTGTATTAGGTACTTATATATCAGTATATGACTTTTAAAAACTTTACATTAGACAGGTTTGATCGTCTAAGTTTTAATTGGCGAAAAACGTTAATTTTACGGTAATAGCCGAAAAAGTCGTAAAAATCATGTTTATAGTTTTTATAACTTATAAATCTTATTCAACAGCCATTTTTATAAAGTGTCCATTTATTTAACCTTACACATATTTATATAAATGAAATTTATAAGTTAGTGGGTTTTAATTCACATTTTATACTATATTAGTTTGAGTGCTTATATAATACTATTAAACATTAATTCTTCAAAATCTAATTTTTAGTTTCATCTTCACCATTTTTATCATATCTTGAGTTCTATAAGGAGATAGAAGCTCATTTTTGGATGGCATAAACTTCATATTATGTGCTACAAATAAGTTAGTTATAGCTACTGCTCATTCCATGTCTAACTATCCTTAACAGTCTCTACAAAACAGACTATTCAGATTGGTACACTCATCTTGTATTGATCATATCTCACTCATTTTGATGATTCAATTGCATGGTCAACTCTCACATGTGTATGACATATAATACTTCCTATAAATGGATTCCACCATGCAATTTTATAAGTTTAAAACTTGGTTACTTACTGTTTTTATAAAGCCAACAATTTAAGCAAGATTTTAGCCTTGTTTCTTATGGTTATTCATCTTTTTAATCATATTTATCAACACTTGATCCCCACACAACATTTTTATCATCATATATTCATCATATACATATACAATAAGAAATAAAAGACATGATTACATAATCAAAATAACAAGAGGATGGAAAGAACAATCTTTATACCACCAAGATTAAGTAGTTTGTGATCAAGGCTTGGATTTTTGATGGCAAAACTTCTGATAGATCAACACCAATCTTCAAGACCACCAATACTTGTAAAGTTCTTGTAGAAATCAGCACTTGGACATCACCAAATCACCTCCTCGGATGTTAGAATCACCTCCAATCTTCAATGCTTCAAAGGAGCATCATCATATGTGTAGATAACACAAAGTTTATGGCTAGATTTGATCAAAAATTGATCAAAATGGTATTTTAGAGAGAGAGTGCATGAAATTAGGGAGAGAAGGAGAGAGTGGTTTGCATGTATGAGTTTTGGAGAATTGGTTTTGGTGTTGGATGGTTTTGGTGGTGTGATAGCTTACTTGTTAAGCATTAGCTAACAAGTGTTAGCTTAATAGTTAAAAATTGACACATCATGAGATGTGTTGGAGCCCATTTGTATAGGGGTGGGTAAGTGTAAACTTGTCCCATCCCTATTAATTTACGGGTACTCCTCAATTCTAGTTTCCTCGATTTGCGTGCCCTCGGGTCGTTTTACGAAAAACGTTTTTATAAATTATGAATCAACGACACAAAACGAATCTAATAAAAATTGTTTCATCAAAAAAGGAGTTCGAAAACATAAATACGTAATCCTAAGGTTTCCGGTTTAGTCGTAAAGGACGTTAAATTATTCACGTAAGTCCTAATCTCTTCTCGTAAATTAGTGAGTTTATGAACCAACACAAATTTAAAATTCCAAAATAATATTCACGGATAAATTTATTTCCTGAAATGTCAGACTGTCACCAAAACGGTGTATGTAAACGTAAGCACGTAACGTAGAATCCTCCGGTTTAAACGTAGTCGAGGCTACTTCAAGATGTAAACCCAAATTTCTTCCCAAAAATAAGTGAGTTCATAATATAACATTAAAATAATATTTTTAAATAATATTTGAGAATAAAATATAAACCATAAATTGACGGATTGTCACAGCATTTACCCCTAAACAGGATCTTCGTCCTCAAAGATCATCTTATCTTACTACTCGCTTCTTATAGAGTTAAAGCCATGTAGGTATTTCCTCCACATTCGGTCTTTTCTCACAAGTGTAATTCATTACAATACGCGAGTTTCATCAAACATAACTACAGGAATAAGATCAGGCTTATTGTTGACTTACTTTCTCTATCCATGATGTTCACGGGTTTTTGATGAATGCAACTTTTCGCCGATCTAAACTTTATCAAGAAGAATTCAGATTTTTACTTGATAGATATTTTATCAAGTTCGATATACGAAACATAATTCACGCAGCTCTTGAAGTCCTAGGGTAGATCCAGCTTATATGCCTTTCAACCTAATCTTTTACATCATCTCAATGGTCCCATACAACGGGGACTTATATCCCATGATCTTCCAGTCATCAATTCATTTTTCCATGGTTAAAATTTTTGGCATAACTTCGCTACCCATCTGGCACTTCAAGATCTACATTTCATATTCAAATAACCTCTTGTCCACTACCGGCAGTCAATAATCAGATCCTAATTTCAACAATCATTTCAGGTCTCGCGGGTCGAGTATTTTGTAAGGTTAGGTTTGTCATCATAGGCAACCTTAAACCTAAAAGACATGTCCAACTCACAATGGGTGTATGTCGGATGTCTTCATCCCAATTTCTGCTTACAGATGCTCTAATATATATCCTCACAAGATTCGATCTCGATCCTAATACGATAATTATCAATGATAATATCTCCAAAGGAAAGCGATTATACGGTTCATTACCAAAGGTCAATCATTCAAGCATAAAACAACGCTTCTAGCATTTTGTATCGTTACTTTACCTCGTCCCTTCGATTGGGGTGGTACACAGTACTCTCATCAAGATTCGTTCTCAACGACTTCTGAGCAAAAATCTAGAAATTCGATGCGAAGCGAGGATCTTGATAGAGATGATCGATACAAGCACACCATGTTTACACAACTCCTTTAAATACAAAAGAGTCAATTTCTTCATCAAGAATCTATCATTAACAGGAATCATATTAGCAGATTTGGTCAATCTGTCGACGATGACCCAAATAGAATCAAATTCAGATGATGACTTTTGCAATAGCTAGACGTTTACTAATGTATGAGGCGGTGTCTGCCTTCATAATTTGCCATTAGTACAACTTCTTCAGATAAAAATACATTAAATCATAAATGTCATGAATAAAATACTTATACTTACAAGATTCCAACATAACTATATCTCACAATCCTCCATATTTAGACAATCACAAGTGGCCTTTTAATCATTTAGCGCCATCGGCTTCTCAATTCTAATGGTTCACATTAGCCGCGAACCCCCTTTTATTATTTATATTATCCTTCTTATAAGCATCGGCTATATTTTAAATTACTCGGTAATTTATTTGCACAGTCATTACTAAGGAACACATTCTAACTGATTCTTTATCCTTATTACATAATGCGTCAGTATTTATATTCATCTTTCCTGATGAAATTATTATCATGTCCACAATTTACTCAGAAATTCTTTCTTTATATTTTCCAAGTTTTAGTTTCGTCTCAACTATCATTTTTTTTCCAGTTTTGCTCAATCCGACGTTTTAAAGCGTCGATAAGTATTACAAGTAATTAAATAATAAATATTCGATTTTTATGAAACGTAAACGTAAAAAGTTTTTAAATTTTCTCAGTTTGTCCAATTATATAAAAATGTTCAACATAAATTTGAATTTAATTAACACAATTTTTTTTGATTTATCGGAAATAATTAGTAAGATCCGTAAATGTTCGAAAAACCTTCGTTTATTCTTTGGTAAAAATTTTCTTAGTTGAAAAGAAAAAATTGTCGTTTCAAATTTTAAGTCATGGTTTAAATGGTTTCCTCAATCCCTCTTAGGTTGTCTTGAGGTATACACGAACATTTACCCCTAAACAGGAGTTTAGTTAAATGTTCTGGGTATACGGGAATAATCCCTCAAAAGTTCTTTTTGATAAAACATTTGTCAAAACATATTTGCACCTACTTTTTGGTAAAACCCAAAGTCTTAAAAGGGCTCTTAATCTTTGAAGAGTCAATATAGATTCCATTATCGTTAATTACATGGTCATTTAATGTAAAGGATTAAGCCTTAAATCACATGTTAAATATTCAAGGTACAGGTTTTCATTGTTCGGCCAATTCAGGGTAATCTATAAATAATTATTAACTTCTTCTTATTATTATATACAAACAAATGGTCCTTAATTATCTCAAGCATGAATTTATCAATTTACAGCCTACACACGTGATTCACCATATTTATGAATGCTACATGTGTATTAGTCAATCCAAACGACATAACATGAAACTCATAATCTTCATTACGAGTTCTGAATGTAGTGATTGGAATAGATAATCTTTTTCGCGGACGCGAAATTGATGATAACCATGCCGTGGATCAGATCTTCGAATATAAGCTAGAACCTTGTAAATGATCGAACAATCTATCATCTTGGGTAGTGGATATAGATTTTAATCGTCAATTTACCTAGTTCACGGTAATTAAACAAATATAAGAAATAATAACACCATAGCTCTTCATGATGACGAGCTTGGTAGAACAAAAGCTTTCTCCGACAACTCTCTCAGTTGTACGATAATTCTTTTAATTCATATGGTGCTGACGTACAGTGCACATGCCACATGTGCAGCACCGGGAATATATTCAATACCAAATTCAACATGCCTTAATGGCGAAAGTCTAAGTAATTCACCAGAAAATACCTCCTAAAGTTTCAGATAACATAAACATCTTTTAATACATTTATTTTAAGTTCTTTCTAGATTATAATATCTATGACTAATTCACAATCATTCACGGTATAATTTCAAGTCTAAATTCAGGATATGGTCATCCATCAAGAATTATTTGGATTACTTTTGATAATCAGCATCTTATTATTTAGGGGAATTCTACTCGAGTTCCCATATATTAAGACAATGTCGTAATGTCATAATCAATCAATCCATTCTACTGGCATTATCAACTTTCTAGTTTTGTTATCGTTGATAAGATGTGAACTTCTCAAAAGACTAATAATAACTCATAATCCTTCACAAATTCAAGGATATCTGGATACATAACTAACCTTAAAAGAGTAAGGTCAACGCATGATCTATGCGAGAGAATTTCAAATCAGATACAGACGAAAACATTTAACGAATATGAATATATCCCATGTTTTCATAATTAGAGTACGCATTCGAAAGCTCCTCAGATCGTTACCCAGGTCATTCAAATGAAATCTAATCAAAAGAAATGATTGGAATGTCGATACATCCAGTCGGGTATCAACATTCGATAATCAGATACTTTTCCTAAGAATCTCACTACGGGAGAATTTGATAAGGAGGGGAATATCAATTGTCAATAAAGACAATTTTCACAGATGAGTAAATTTAACTCAGAAGAATAAATGGTACGGGAACATATGTAGATGTTTCTAACAATATGTCCCTATTTTGTACTTTTTGCAGATCTCATAAAATTTAATCTTTCACAATCTTCAAAGAAAATGTAGTGTTTATTCATTAGTTTTATGGTGACTACTAGTCAGCCTTGCATGGTCCATTCCAAATTGTATGTAAGCGCACAACTATATACAATTTCAAGATTAAAGATGCAATACTCAGTTCATCAAAATTTTATCATCATGTTTATAATAAAAACATTTTCATGCTTAATTCCCAGAAGACTAATGTACCCTCGTGTATACAGTTGTCCAACTACTTTCTTCCTCCGACTTCTTTAGCCACTTCCGGCTTCCCCACTTCTGCATCTGTCGTATTCGGGAGAGTTCTTAAATAAGAATCAAAAATAAATTTACAAAGATTTTCTTTGTTATGAAAACAATTAAGTTTTCCAAGGTGTTTCATAAACAACTTTACTTCGATAATGATTACTTATAAATCTCGCTTTAAATAGTCCTTACGGTGATGAAAATTCAATTTTCTCAAAGGATATTGTTTTATCTTATAAAATCAATGAGTGATCTGCAAAAGAGTGATGAAAAGTTGTTCACTAAGAACTAACTACAATATGCTAGGAAATGAACTTAGCCAATTAATCATGAGGTGCATGACCTCGATGGCACTCAAAAAGAATAATCCACAACGTAACTCAATTCGAGATAAGTACTTGTTCAATGGTTACATCACTAATGCGAGCATTAGGAAGAAGCAAGAAAAGATAGATATCATCGATACATGTAGGATTTAGCAATCAGAGGTAGTCTTTTCATTAATCACAAACAAGTCAAAATTGTATCGTAACACATTACGTGTCACTATGTCATACAATTCCAAGAACTCATCCTACCAACTGATGTCTCAGTTAAGTTAGGGATTTTTAAAAGATACCACAATGAATACTAATCTACAAGAGTCATGGGGGTTCCACCTGTCCCGGAAGATCCATCGGTCTCAATTCAGAAGAAGATTTCTTCAGTTTATTTATTAGACACTGGGCATCCTCGTTGTTGGACAATGGTTTAGGAACAACCCTTAACACAAACTAACAATCATTAAAAACCTTATAATTCAATCACAGGACTTAATGACTTCATCTTAATAATCTCATATTCCATACGGGTTAAATTTTACTTTATTCAAATTTTAATCAATCTTATACTTAATGCGATATCCTACCTCATTCTCCAATACTTTCATCCTTATTCTTACACCTTGAAAGGGAAATAAAAGTTCGATATGAACAACACTCAATTTTCAATCCTATAGCTTCTTACAACAATAGTTATCAAATAAGTCACTAGTATGAAATGACTCACACATTCAATTAGACTTCTCGGAAAGGAGTGGCATGAGGCTTTTGGGTAATGGTTCCAATGACAGACTCAAGTGCAACATTCACCCTTTCGATTTCAATTTAAGAATTGGGTGACAATGAATCAGATGACACCTTTCCAGGTGGTACGTTTTGTCAAACTCCACTCTATAAGGAAAGATTGTCATGACATAGATATCAGTTTTAATCTAGCCAATTCTTCTTCAATATCACAATCAACTACTATCTACATTTCTACGAATATCAACCATTTTGTTGGGATCATAAATATCCACAACTTGGTTTAGATCTGGAATAGCTAGAATTCCTACAGAAATAGCTTAGATTATTTTGCTAGGGGAATTAGGGTTTCTTGTGACAATCTACGTCGTATAAATACCTCGTATAAATATTAAAATAATCATCAAACAATCATGTAATCAAATTACATCATATATATACAATCTAAGTTATATATATATATATATATATATATATATATATATATATATATATATATATATATATATATATATATATATATATATATATATATATATATAATATATATATATTAAAATAACACTTCTCAGTCTGGCCTTGTCGGTAACTCGGGAATTCTTTGGCACCGTTATAGTCAAAAGATTTGTAGACATTTTTAGAAAAATGTTTATAGTTAAAAGATTTTGAAATGTTTTATTCAAAACCTTGGTTTTAAAAATCTTTCGTTCTCTATAACGAGAGCTCTGATACCAAACTGTAACACCCCCAAATTTATACAATTCAATACAGCGGAAGACTCGTTGGTGTTACGTGATAGCACATTACTCACATCATAGACAACGCTTAAAAATCGCGTCGTTTAATAATAAAGCATTTCCATTCATAACTATCAAATTTACATAGGTCCCAAGTCATATTATTTCATACAAATTTTACAAAGCATTTGAATGGAAATTGTTATTTAAGTATGGGCCATGAATTCTTGTCGTCTTCTCAAGAATTACCTTCAAGTACCTGAGATAAAACATGTTAAAAGAAAAGGTCAGCGAAAACGCCGAGTGAATTCATAGAGTTTAATGAAATCCATCAATATAACATCGGTATAAAATTATTACCGAAAATCATTTTGTACAAATCTTTGTAATAGGCCATAAAATAGCCAACGTCATTTTATACAAATCTTTATCAAAAATCATAATATAGGCTTTCGCCTTCAGAATCATTATACGAACCATTGTCGTTAAAAACATCATACAATACGTTTCATAACGTTGTATAGAGTTGAATAAAAATCGTTATATGAATATGGTTATGTACAACCAAAACACGAACATAATATCAATAATAAGACCCTGTATTGCTAGTCAGGCAATATATCGTAATTCAATGCATAAAGCAGTATTTTCGTTACTTGGATTATTATAAGCCGCATGACATTGTTACCTTACTACAACAAACAACGGGTATCTAACCCGACAATCATTTGCCCATCTAAATTAGCGTGTCGTCACAATAATCACGCTTGTGTAAATCTTCTCATACATAAATTCTCTTACCAATCAATGTGGCACGACAGGGATCAACCGTCAAGGCGCGAACTGGGGTGATCGTCCCCAAATAGTACTATTATATGCATAAGCGTCTACCAAATACCGGTAGTTCACAATTCATGCTAATGGGACTTTTAGTGACATAACCTAACTTTAATAATCCATTTCATTTCATCTATTGGGTCATTTAATCATTCATCGGGTCATACAATCATTCGGGTCCAAATCAATAAACAGACAATCGGGACAACTGGTGTCCTACTTTATTAAAACTAACATGTTATCTCCCTCGTGGGTTTATAAAACCTTTCATAAAAACATTTAAAAGAGTGCGAGGCTATGAACTCACGTTGATGTGGGAAAGCGGGTTATCAACAATTCGGATGTACGGTACGTGCTTCAATCACGGAAACCTAGACAAATAATACTCGTCTTAGACTCTTTTCCAATGACTATATAAAAATAACAACTATGTATACATATGATGATTTTATATATATGATGATCAAGTGGGTTTACATATTCTCATTTACTCATTTTAGTGTTATGTGTTGATAACTTTTATACTAGTTTACTAGTTTTACCTATTTACATGTTTTAGGTCCAATAAGCCTATTATAAGTCCATTAACTTGTATTAATCCATTTTATACTTGTATTATCAGTATTTATACTTTACATGTTGGGCCCAAATGGGTTAAGCCCAATAAGTAATTTTTATAAGTGTTTAACTTATTTAGTTAAATTATTAGTCCAATATGCTAACTTAGCTCGTTATTGTCCGTATATCATATAGTTCGGGTTTTATCGGTTTTTACTTGTATTAGGTATTTATATATAAGTATATGACTTTTAAAAACTTTACATTAGACGGGTTTGATCGTCTAAGTTTTAATTGGCGAAAAACGTTAATTTTACGGTAATAGCCGAAAAAGTCGTAAAAATCATGTTTATAGTTTTTATAATTTATAAATCTTATTCAACTACTATTTTTATAAAGTGTCCATTTATTTAACCTTACACATATTTATATAAATGAAATTTATAAGTTAGTGGGATTTAATTCACATTTTATACTATATTAGTTTGAGTGCTTATATAATACTATTAAACATTAATTCTTCAAAATCTAATTTTTAGTTTCATCTTCACCATTTTTATCATATCATGAGTTCTATAAGTAGATAGAAGCTCATTTTTGGATGGCATAAACTTCATATTATGTGCTACAAATAAGTTTAATATAGCTACTGCTCATTACATGTCTAACTATCCTTAACAGTCCCTACAAAACAGACTATTCAGATTGGTACACTCATCTTGTTTTGATCATATCTCACTCGTTTTGATGATTCCATTGCATGGCCAACTCTCACATGTGTATGACATATAATACTTACTGTAAATGGATTCCACCATGCAATTTTATCAGTTTACAACTTGGTTACTTACTGTTTTTATACAGCCAATAATTTAAGCAAGATTTTAGCCTTGTTTCTTATGGTTATTCATCTTTTTAATCATATTTATCAACACTTGATCCCCACACAACATTTTTATCATCATATATTCATCATATACATATACAATAAGAAAGAAAATACATGATTACATAATCAAAATAACAAGAGGATGGAAAGAACAATCTTTATACCACCAAGATTAAGTAGTTTGTGATCAAGGCTTGGATTTTTGATGGCAAAACTTGTGATAGATCAACACCAATCTTCAAGACCACCAATACTTGTAAAGTTCTTGTAGAAATCAGCCCTTGGACATCACCAAATCACCTCCTTGGATGTTAGAATCACCTCCAATCTTCAAGGCTTCAAAGGAGCATCATCATATGTGTAGATAACACAAAGTTTATGGCTAGATTTGATCAAAAATTGATCAAAATGGTATTTTAGAGAGAGAGTGGACGAAATTAGGGATAGAAGGAGAGAGTGGTTTGCATGTATGAGTTTTGGAGAAGTGGTTTTGGTGTTGGATGGTTTTGGTGGTGTGATAGCTTACTTGTTAAGCATTAGCTAACAAGTGTTAGCTTAATAGTTAAAAATTGACACATCATGAGATGTGTTGGAGCCCATTTGTATAAGGGTGGGTAAGTGTAAACTTGTCCCATCCCTATTAATTTACGGGTACTCCTCGATTCTAGTTTCCTTGATTTGCGTGCCCTCGGGTCGTTTTACGAAAAATGTTTTTCTAAATTATGAATCAACGGCACAAAACGAATCTAATAAAAATTGTTTCATCAAAAACGGAGTTCGAAAACGTAAATACGTAATCCTAAGGTTTCTGGTTTAGTCGTAAAGGACGTTAAATTATTCACGTAAGTCCTAATCTATTCTCATAAATTAGTGAGTTTATGAACCAACACAAATTTAAAATTCCAAAATAATATTCACGGATAAATTTATTTCCTGAAATGTCAGACTGTCACCAAAACGGTGTATGTAAACGTAAGCACGTAACGTAGAATCCTCCGGTTTAAACGTAGTCGATGCTACTTCAAGACGTAAACCCAAATTTCTTCCAAAAAATAAGTGAGTTCATAATATAACATTAAAATAATATTTTTAAATAATATTTGAGAATAAAATATCAACCATAAATTGACGGATTGTCACAGCATTTACCCCTAAACAAGATCTTTGTCCTCAAAGATCATCTTATCTTACTACTCGCTTCTTATAGAGTTAAAGCCATGTGGTATTTCCTCCACATTCGGTCTTTTCTCACAAGTGTAATTAATTACAATACGCGAGTTTCATCAAACATAACTACAGGAATAAGATCAGGCTTATTGTTTACTTACTTTCTCTATCCATGATGTTCACGGGTTTTTGATGAATGCAACTTTTCGCCGATCTAAACTTTATCAAGAAGAATTCAGATTTTCACTTGATAGATATTTTATCAAGTTCGATATACGAAACATAATTCACGCAGCTCTTGAAGTCCTAGGGTAGATCCAGCTTATATGCCTTTCAACCCAATCTTTTACATCATCTCAATGGTCTCATACAAAGGGGACTTATATCCCATGATCTTCCAGATCATTAATTCATTTTTCCATGGTTAAATTTTTTGGCATAACTTCGCTACCCATCTGGCACTTCAAGATCTACATTTCATATTCAAATAACCTCCTGCCCACTACCGGCAGTCAATAATCAGATCTTAATTTCAACAATCATTTTAGGTCTCGCGGGTCGAGTATTTTGTAAGGTTAGGTTTGTCATCATAGGCAACCTTAAACCTAAAAGACATTTCCAACTCACAATGGGTGTATGTCGGATGTCTTCATTCCAATTCCTGCTTACAGATGCTCTAATATATATCCTCACAAGATTCGATCTCGATCCTAATACGGTAATTATCAATGATAATATCTCCAAAGGAAAGCGATTATACGGTTCATTACCAAAGGTCATCATTCAAGCATAAAACAACGCTTCTAGCATTTTGTATCGTTACTTTACCTCGTCCCTTCGATTGGGGTGGTACACAGTACTCTCATCAAGATTCGTTCTCAACGACTTCTGAGCAAACATCTACAAATTCGATGCGAAGCGAGGATCTTGATAGAGATGATCGATACAGGCACACCATGTTTACACAACTCCTTTAAATACAAAAGAGTCAATTTCTTCATCTAGAATCTATCATTAACAGGAATGATATTAGCAGATTTGGTCAATCTGTCAACGATGACCCAAATAGAATCAAATTCAGATGATGACCTTTGCAATAGCTAGACGTTTACTAATGTATGAGGCGGTGTCTGCCTTCATAATTTGCCATTAGTACAACTTCTTCAGATAAAAATACATTAAATCATAAATGTCATGAATAAAATACTTATACTTACAAGATTCCAACATAACTATATCTCACAATCCTCCATATTTAGACAATCACAAGTGGCCTTTTAATCATTTAGCGCCATCATCTTCTCAATTCTAATGGTTCACATTAGCCAAACTAATAATAGCTCGTTAATTTTAGCTTGGTTTAGTGATTCAAGTAATATAGCTGTTTAATTTTCCTTTTATAGTCTAAAATTTATGTTTGGATTAAGTTGTTGATGCTTGATAGTTTGAGTTCATTGATAGCTACTTGTTGTGTTTGCATTAGAAGTACTAATGTAACTCAGAAGGAAATCATTTTAAGTTCTAAAGTCAAACTAAAAGTCAATAAGGCAATTGCTCATAAAAAGGTTCGGGTCAGAATTCATAGTCTGAGTAACTGTTTTTTAACACACTTTTCTTCTTCACAATTAGGCTTAGAAAACTTAGCTTAGTGCATTAAAAACTTCACATTAGTGGCTTTTGATAACATCTATTGTCAAGGTTTGTGTTTCTCTCAATAATTTTGAAAAAGCTTTCAAAAGTAGCTTATTAGGTTGTTTTTGTCATATAGGATTTAGAGCATTTCTTGAAATCAATCTTTTCGGTCTTTGTAGTAGGTTCATATAGTTTTTAAAGGAGTTAAAGATACTAGAAGAAATAAGTCATAGATTTAAAAATCAAATAAGCTTTTTCTATAAGCTCATAATTAGCTTATTCATTGTAACTGCTCAATTAAGCTTTCTCATAACTTGCAACTTCTTTTAAAATCATTTTTCTCAACCTTTTAACATTTCTTGAAAAGCTCATTTCATTTGGTAAAGTCAACATAAGTTTTTATATAACATTTACATGTGCAAAAAGTACATTAACCAGTTCTAGCTTATTTCAGTCAAAATGCTTTCACTTGTCTAGCTTATTTTAAATTGTAAGAATTTTGAAAGTGGTTTCAGCTTATATGGTCAAGTAGAACTCGAGTTATAGCTAATTTCATCCAATGCGCCCGTTTTTGAATGTTCTAGCATAGTCATACTTTTGGTCCTTTAAGTTTGTTTCTGTTGCTAGTTTGTTAGGAAAAGTTAACAGAATTTTGTTTGGCAGTTTTAATCCCTCTCGTTAGTTAGGGTTTGCAAGTAGTTATTGGTGTTATATACTTTTAGTTAAAAGTTGTTACATTTTCAGTCCTTGATGTTTGATATTTGTTACAAGTTGTTAAGTTTGTTATTTCAAGTTTCGTTTCGCTACATATTATACTACTCGTATACTAGTACAATATTAGACTAGGGTTTCATTTTTTATGGCAATTAGTATAAAATACCAAATAACGCTCTTTTAACCAAAAAAATTAAGTCTAAACGGTAAAACTTGATATTAATCGACACGTATTGAGGAGATAAAATGATACTATAAACGGATATTAAAGCTCCCTACTAACATGACACATTATATTTTAGAAACTTTTTCAAACGTTGGTTGATGATTATTATATTATTATATTTTACATCTTATACCTTTTAGTTTCAAAGTTGGCAAAAATGACCCTTTTAGTTTATATAATTTTAGAAAATATGTTTCATTATACAATTTTAATCCATTAAGTTTTGTAAATGAAAAAATGACCCTTAAAGTTTGTAAGTTTGGAATATTTACTTTTAACCCTTAAAGTATATAGTTTAAGTATTTATATTTTCAACCTTCTAATATTATCCTCAAGGTTTCAAACTTTACAAAATCAATTCTTATTGTTTTAATTTTAGAAAAATGTCTAATACACCCCTCAAGTTTATAAGTTTCAAAAATGATAATATTAGTCTCTAGACTTGTTCAAAATTACATAACATATAGAAACTTTTAGAAAATAATCAAGGAACTTAGAAAAAAGTTTTAAAACATATTTCTAATCATAATAAATTTACTTTTTCAGATATGTAGCATTTAAAATAGATTTTAAATCATTATTTCATGTAAATTGCAAAACTAATGTTTTAGATTAAAGCTTGATTTAGGAAAACCAAACATAATTACTTACAGATCCAAAACATATATTAACATCTTATTAACATTGTAAAAAGTCTTAAAAGGGTATTAGAACATGTTCTCCCATATATTTAGATGATATAGCACGAATTAAAGTAAGAAAATAGATGAAGAAGATGAATTCTAGAGAGAGAAAGTAGTGAGAGAAAGTAGAGAGAATGGTTGGAGAAATAGGTGATATTAGATTGAGAGAAAACGAAATGACCAACACCCTTCCTAACATGCTAGGAAGGGTATTTATAGTCCCCCTACATGTGGGCTTTTATGGACTATACTACATGGGTCGGGCTTTCCTTTAGGCTTTAGATACTTATGAATGAACTTTAGCTTAAAGTTGAGCCCGTAAAATACGACTAATCCTACTACCTATTACAACGTTCTAAAATACGATACATAATAAACCTATGACCGATCATTCTTGTTTGACTCGATATTTTGAGGCTAACAATCTCCCCCAATGAGAGGTCATAAACCTTGGTCATTTAGGAAATTTGTGGAGATTACTAATCTCGCCATAAATGAGTCTTGAACGTGTAATGGTAGTCTTTTTCCTTCATGCTGTGATCTTTGAGCCTTTGTCGTTGTCTTTCGACTTTGTCTTTAAGTTTGAGATCTTCAACTCATCCTTGACTTGTCTTTGCCATCTTGCGATCTTGTGTCTTCATCCACAGGCTCACACTATTAATTGTCGAATATGTCTTTAGGCATGAGAATGTGGTTTTGAATCTTTGACTTTGCTGAGTACACCGTAACGCCACCTTCTTGAGACAAAACATAGACACGGACTGAATGGCTTTGAAATTCGTCCTAAATCGGTAGCGTTTTACCTCCGGTCGGTGAAGACCGTTATACGATATTAAATACCGTACCTGTGATAGGTAGATTCAGTTAAGAATCTCCTTGACAGGGTTTCGCGGCTGTACTAGCCGTTCTCTTTACTCGACCATCTCAAAGCAAGACTGCGAACATAAAGAGTGAATCAACTGGATAAATATCCGCTTGATTAAAGTCGTCAATTCAAATTCCTGGAACAATTGTGATTCATAAAGAATCTTACCATTGTTGCTTTCCAGTTGACACAAGCTTGATTCATAAGAATCTCGCAAGTTACCTACCGTAGCGCTGTTTGATGTTGACGCTAGAAGGATTTCCATTCGTCACTGTGAATATTAATGAATATCACTCAAAATGTTCTGCCAAGACCATAAAAATATTGCGTAGAAACCTGAAACAAGTTTGAATCAATTCAGAATCAAACCACTGTTGCTTTTCAGTTTTACACATGTTCAATTCATAAAGAATCATGCATATGACCTACCGTAGTGCTGTTTGATGTTAACACTGGAAGGATTTCCACTCATCATTATGAATACTAAGTAGTAGTACTCTGAGTGTTCTAGAAATATCACAAGGATATAGCGTAGGACTCTCTTGATCTTCATTTGTGTGTCCTAACGAGATTCGATTGATCTCTTGGCTCTAGACTCGATTTGTGCACTTTTAGTGGTCGGAGGCTGGAGCAGATGCCACCTATTCAATATCAACTATCTCGAAGTGAGAAAGTCAATAGAAGTCATGTTGTTCTCCGTGACAATAAAACACACTTCTTTTAAGAGAAGCCTGAATAGCTAGGAAAGGGTTGTGCTTACATCACTGGGTCCATGATGAGTTTGTCTTCATGATGAGTTGACCCGGTTTCTGCCTAAGTTGTATGGAGGGATTCTTTCTTTACACCCTTTATCCTTACATTTGTTTTTCATTCTTCAACCCTTCAATGCTTACCAAGACATCATTACTAGCACCTTGTTGTGATTGTTCCAGTGCTAGCAATAGTACTTAGTCGGCATTCAGCTACGTTCACATTCTACTCCATTTTTCCTAAGGAATTCTAATAATCTATTGGATTGTCCCTGGGAAGACCCTCCGGTTCTGGTTGGATCATAGGACTTAAACCTAACCACCCTTTTGACACCAATAACGTCGTGAATTAAAGATGTTGTGGGTATTTGATCGTAACCATGAAAACCACTTCAAATGTCTAACAAGGTGTTTGAAAAACATTTAACACCTTGATAGTTTTGTCGTTTCAGAAATGCTCCCCCTTTACATGTGCATCGATAATCGAAAGTGTTTTTCACATGTAGGTAAGAGTTAAAGTGCATGAGTCTTGCAAAATAGATCACATTTTAATCACATTTTCTCACCCTATCTCTAATATATAAAATCTTTTGATATTAGAGATACCAAATTTAATTAAAATATATTTTGAAAAATAGTCTTGAAAATCTTCGGGGAGAAAGATGTGTTAAACTTAGCATGAATTTTGGAACGCTCCCCCTCAAAAATTGATCTAATGGAATTGTCATTACGAGGATTTGATCCACATTAAACTTTTGAGGATAGGAGTTGTTGAACACACAATTTTTGAAAGATTTTGAATATCATTGAGAAATTCTTGAAAAAATTATGTTCAACGCTTTTTGAAAAATCAGTTCTTTTTGTCGAAAAGGTTTTTCTAAAGCATAAACTTGAGTTCATAGACTTTGAATGTCTTGACGAATCCACTCAAGTGTAAGAATATTTCTCTTCTTTTGCTGAGGGTAAGCGCACTAAATCGTACACTCCCACGTGAATATAGATCCGGGTTGCAATCTGAAAGTGATTACAAACCATTGTGTTGAGCTCAAAACGTTAAATGTTTTGTGACTAGCTCAACCCGTGATAGATTGCTCTACCCGTTGTTTGGAAATATTGTCCAAAATAGACAATTTCCTTTATTAAAAGAAGAAATGACATGTTTTGAAAAATATTTACAACTTTCATTCGAGCTTTATGTACACACCCGTGTCGTTATTGAGCGACATTTCTAGGCACGTCCATATTATCGATACTGAAAGACATGTCGAGAAGAATATTTTTGGATTTTGAAAGATTTTTTAATTTTGTGCTTTGTTTTTATATGTTTTGTATTTTTGTATTTTGCTTTTTCGAAGATATTTACAGGTTGATGTTTGAAATATAAATCAAGCAGGAACCTTTGCCAGAATCTCCAGGTCTGCTAGAGTCAAACATCTCATACCAATTTGCCTAACGAGGTACTCAAACCTATCTTTCGACAGAGCTTTCGTAAACAAGTCGGCTAATTGGTAATCCGTTCCAACAAAGTATAGTTCAACGATACCTTTTTCAACTTGTTCCTTTATGAAGTGATATCGGACATCAATGTTCTTCGTGCGGGAATGCTGTAGTGGATTGCAGGAGATGGATATGGCCGACTTTGAGTCACAGTACATAGGTACTTTATCAAAGTGAAAGCCATAATCCGTGAGTTGTGTTCTCATCCATAGAACTTGAGCACAACACGCAGATAGAGACACATACTCCGCTTCGGCTGATGAAAGTGACGTGCAATCCTACTTCTTGGAAGCCAATCCCACAAGCTTATCTTGACCTAGAAATTGTGCACCACCAGAAGTACTTTTTCGTGTATCAAGACACCCTGTATGATCAGAATCTGAATAGGCCGTAAGAAAGAACCGGTTTCCCTCGGATACCAGAGTCCTAAATGAATGGTATTCTTGAGGTACCGAAAGATCCGTTTAACCTCCTTGAGGTTCTTTTCAGTGGGTCGTGCTTGATATCGTGCACAAAAACATGTAGCATGTGAAATATCAGGTCTGCTTGCTGTCAAGTACATGAGGGAACCGATCATGGAACGATATCTCGTTTGATCTATGGCATTTCCCTCCAAGTCAGTATCTAGCGATGTGGTTGATAATAGTGTCCCAACGGGGTCACATGAAGTCATACCATGCTTTTTGATTATCTCTTGACAATACTTAGCTTGGTTTATAAAGATACCACTTGGGGATTGGTGAATTTGAATTCCTAGAAAGAATTTTAGTTCGCCCATCCTTGACATTTCAAATTTGTTGTGCATGACTTTTTCAAACCATTTTGAAAGTTTTGGGTTTGTAGACCCGAAAATAATGTCATCAACATAAATTTGCACGAGCAAAATGTCATCCCTATATTTATAAGTGAACAGAGTTAGATCAATGGAACCTTTTGAGAAACCTTTGGATACCAGAAATTTGGAGAGCTCGTCGTACCACGCCCTTCGAGCTTGCTTGAGTCCATAAAGTGCTTTGTGGAGACGATACACCTTGTCAGGATAATGAGGATTGACGAATACTTCCGTCTGCGTGACATAGACTTCTTCCTTCAAAGGACCGTTAAGAAATTCCGTCTTTACGTCCATTTGATAGATAGTGAATCCCTTATGTGCAACATAAGACAGGAAAATCCTGACTGCTTCCAAACGAGCAACTGGTGCAAATGATTCGTCAAAATCAATTCCCTCTTTCTGGCCATACCCCTTAGCCACTAGCCTAGCTTTGTTCTTGATGATCGTGTTTTCTTCATCCATCTTGTTTTTCCAGATTCAACGAAGAATTAAAGGAATCACATCGTATGGTCTGTCAACAAGTTCCCAGACTTTAAGTCTTTCAAATTGTTGAAGTTCATCCGTCATCGATTCAATCCAAGCATGATCAGCCATGGCTTCTTTGATGTTTTTCGGTTCAACTGTACTCACGACGAGTGTGAACATACAAACATCACCATCGGTGGCTAGTTGTCGTCTTGTACGAACAGGCTGTGAAGGGTTTCCAATTACCTGAACCAAAGGATGTTCTCGGGTCCAATGATGTGTTGAAGGATGTTGTTGATAGAATGTGTGCATATTTGACGGATCAACATGGCGAGTGGAAGACTCTCCAGTTTCGTGTATCGGTGTACCGAATGGGTTGATAAATTTGTCTTCGTCAGATAATGCATTGTCTGCTTGATTAGTGTTCTCTGGAGCAATGACAGTAGTTGTGGATGTTGTAGGATCGATTGTTGAAGTGATATTCTGAGGAGGTAAATCTGCAGCAAACCGTGTTGAAGTAGATGAAGTTGTATCCTTTTGTTGATGATGATTGGCAGCATCATTCGTATCATGAGTGACAGCGGAAGACTTCGATAAAACATGTTTCTACCCCGTGAAATATTCATCAAACATTGGTCCATATAACATTTCCAACTCTTCAAGTGTCACGTCCACTGTCATATCTGCTCTAGTAACATGTTCAGGAACCAGCTTCGAACTTGACAGTTCATTGTTGTGGTCTTGAGTTCCGAGTTCCGTGCGGTTGTGAACGAAAGTCGTTTGTCGTTGTGGATCGGGACTTAAATTGTTTTGTTCAAGTGCTATTTTGTACAATTCATCAAATCTGATATGAATAGTCTCGACTATCAATTTTGTTCTCTTGTTGTACACTCTATATCCCTTAGACTGAGTTGCATATCCCACTAAAATGCATGCATCACCTTTCTCTTTCATCTTGTCCAGATTTTCACCATCTCGAATAATGTAACACGTACATCCAAAAACATGAAGGTATTTGAGGGAAGGTTTGCGATCATTAATTATGTGATATGGTGTCTTTTCGTGTCTAGGGATAATTAAGGATCGGTTTTGTGTGTAGCATGCACTTGACACGGCTTCGGCCCAAAAGAATAATGGTAGTTTTGAAGCAGATAATAATGTTTGAGTAGACTCAACTAAAGTGTGATTTCGTCTTTCAACAACTCCGTTTTGTTCAAGTGTTCGAGCAATATATGTTTCATGTTCAATCCCTTCGGCTTCAAAATATTTCCTCAGAGTTGAATTCAAGAATTCTGTGCCTCTGTCAGTACGTACCACTTTTACTTGAGCTTGAAGACCACGTTGTATCAGCTTAAGGAATTTAATGAGAACCTCAGGTGTTTCATCCTTGGACCGTAAGAAGAGGGTCCATGTGTACCTTGAGTAGTCATCGACAATAACCATAACATATTTCTTCCCATTGATGGTTTGAACACGCATGGGGCCACAAAAATCTATATGAAGAAGATCTACTTGAAACTACTCCGTTTAGCTTTACAAAGCTCACAAGAAGAACAAAGATGATCTTTGATGAATTTCAAGTTTGGAAGGCCTCGCACAATATCTTTCTTGGAAAGCAAGTTGATGGTATCAAAGTTAAGATGAGATAATCGTTGATGCCATAACCAAACTTGAGTCGTTGAAGCTTTAGCCATGAAACAGATTAGAGTAAAAGATGTGGAGTCTTGTAGTGAAATAGTGTAGAGATCAGTACCCCGTGAACCGGTAAGTAAGTCATTCCCATCATAATCACGAACAAAACATGTCTTCTTTCTAAAAGCAACCTCCAAATGCGCATCACAGAATTGACCAACCAAGAAAAGATTATGATTGAGCCCTTCGACGTAGTAAACCCTTTTGATAGTGATATTCCCCTGAAACAAGTCTCCATATCCTAGGATCGGTGCAAATTGATCATTTCTGAATCGGACCGTACCCACGAACTTCTCCACGAAGTTAATTAGAAGATTGAGATTCCCCGTCATGTGCTTCGTGCATCCGGAGTCCAGTATGAAGAGAATTATTTTGATCACCTGTAGAAGAATTATAACACGATGGAGCATTTACTAAATTGTAATCCATGTTAGTTGTAATATCCGATTCATTAGTTTCCCTAGTTTCATCACTTAGAGGCACACTAACGCACGTAGTCACATTTTCTGTCCTAACCTTAGGCATCCATTTATATCTTGGAGGACATTGATTAGCAAACCACCATTTCCAAGACTTGCTAGCAGACTCATATAATACCCTAATTCTGCTTCTAGGGTTCTTAGTGGTGGAGTCTGATGCAATACTTTTCTCAAGGGGGTTGCACCAGAATGGTTCACTTTGCGTTTGGGTTTTCTAGCACTAATAGGCATCGCAGTTTGCTTCTTAGTTCTAGTATCTACGCCTTTGACATTATTCGAAACACACATAGCATGATTAGCATTTGCACACTTTCCACATTTCACACAAACAAACTTAACATTCAAAGCATTCAAAGTCGAATCATTCAAATCGTCATTACACGCGATTACAGACGTTTTATTCTTAGAAACATTAAAAATCCTAGGGTGGTCTTCTACTTCCTTCATCTTCCCTTGACTTTTGTTTTGCCAAACCTTTTCATTCATGCGAGTGCTCTTAAGCTGGGGCCGGCTAACACTAGCAGTGGGGACTACTCCTGTAGTAAAAGACACACGTCTATTAGTGTTTCTAAAAGTCTGAGGTGATTGACTTTTTTTGTTTTGTGTAGGTTTAGTGGCCAATCTATACATCCCTGGTTTAATCACATTAGTGTTCTTAGTACTTTGTGATCGAATATGTGTTTTGGAAGTGTTTTGTGGTAACATATCCTTCCCATCCGTCTTGGGGGCAAATAGGTTTTGCAAATGCAGAATTAGAGAAAACAGATGGTTTTCCCAAGACAGAGGGTCAAGTCACTTTTTGCGCATTGGGTTGTCTTACAACAGGTTTCTTAACACTAGGTTCCACAATTTTCCCACCCATCTTAGCAACAAGTTTCTTCAACTCAGCTATCGTTAGTTCCCTATCTTGTAACTGAGCTTTCAACCCTTTAATTTCCAAATTCTGTTCATTCATTTCTCAAAACGTTTTGGAAAGTTTTTCTTTCAAGTTATTATCATGTGTAAAACTACCAACGTCTTTTTGCAAAGCATGTTCAAGAGAATGACAATGTTTTTGAAGGAAATCAGTTTTGTGTTGAAGTAACTCAAAAGCCTTTTTATCAACATTTTCTTTATGTTTCGAAAGCTCAAGTTCAAGACGCTCACATTCTTTGATTTTATCAAGATATTTGCATGCAACATCAGAATATTCATCGATATCAGCACAAGATTGAAGAGTAACACACAAAATATCTTTGGAGAGACATTATTCTAAGAGTAGATCATATTCGTTTGAAAAATCTGATTTGTCATTTTGGAGTTCATCAATTTCTTTTTCAAGAGATTCAACATATTTCAAATCATCAAACATTTCAGATCGAATCAAGTTTTCAAACTCAAGAACATGTTCTTTTATTATCTTCGTATTTGGTATTATAAGTTCTTTCACAAGCACAGTTATGTCGTGAGGAATTTCGGTTTTCCACTTATCCTTTTGACGTTTTTCCCAATCGCTTTCGACAATTGATTGAACATTTTCAATGTGGTGTTTAAGAAAACTAAGTTTTTTTCTACTTTTGCTTTTAGAAGCATCTAGAGGCAAATAGTTAATATATTTAAAAACATTAGTTTTTCTCTTAGCGGCAAACGCTTTCTTCCATTGAATTCTTCGTTGTTTGCATTCTAAAAAGAATTCCTCACGAGACTTCTGTTTTTGTTGAGTGAAAAGACCATAAAGACTGTTTAGATAAGCATAGTTATATGGTTTCACAAAATCTTTAAATACTGGTGATCTACTCTCCTCATCCCAAAGGGACATCTCTTCACTATCGAGGTTAGCTACTGGGCAGTCATTATCAGTCCATTCGGACTCATCAAGATATAAGTGAGGGTTAGCAGCTTGAGATTATTCGAGGTACTTGGGGGTGGCAAAGCTAGGTTGACCCTTGAAAAACGACGGAGGTGCTATCATTCTAACAGTTTGAATAGAGTCATGAGTTTTATAAACAACTTTTTTCAAAAAATCGACTTGTTCTTCGAGATCCTTTACTTTTTCAGTATCTTTGCTTTGTCTATTTTTGAAATCTTGTTTTATTGTTTCAACCTCTTGTTTCTTTTCGTCAAGAATTTTAGCAGAATCGATGGTATTCATGGAAAGCCTCTGTTCAAGTTCATTAACTTTTGTTGTGGCAAGGTACGTTTTTTGACGTTCAACACTTAATAAGACATTAAATTGACGTTTTTCTTTAGTTAACAAAGCAAGAGCTTCGTTGTATTTATTTTCAAACTCGTCCTTTTTAATGTTGATGACACGACTTTTGTACCCTTCAAGCTCGTTGGTCTTTTGAAGAAGCTCAGCCTATAACTATCATTAGTCTCACTAGATTTTATAAGAGCGGCTTTGCATTCTTCAAAGTTTTGAGTGAGCGCTGCGTTTGCCTTCTTTAATTGCTTTTGAATCTTTCTGTTTTCATTGACATCTTTTTGTAAACTAGCAATTAAATTAGCAAGCGCGACACGCTCCTCGTCATCATACTCATTTGCATGTTGATCATCCTCAAACTCATTATTGCACATGTCTGATGAATCAGGTGTGGTATTGCTATCAACCGTTTCCATCATACATGTGTCAGTAATTGTTGTTGTAAGATCACTATGCTCATGTGTATCACCAAACACATTATATTCATCATCATGTTGTACCTTATCAATTGGCTCGGTATCAAAGATAGGACCATTGTCATCTTCAGTGACGTTAAGGACCTCATGAATCTTTGCCATGTATGAATAATGTGCCTCGAGTTCTTGGTCGGAGAGTTCATCATCTGTGTCGTCAAGCATTTCTCCTTCCTCAGCCGATAACTTGATTCCAGCTTCCATTTTCTTGCACAGCAGCATCTTTTCCTTATGATAACCATAATCTTTAACTCTCTTTGGCTGCCTGCATTCCCTAGCCAAATGCCCAAAACCTCTGCAGTTAAAACACTGAATCCCACTTTGTTGCACAACTTGAGTACCAACAGTTTCCCTATTTCCAACAACAGTAGCCACCCTCTGATTATCATACTTAGGTTGTCGATCATACTTTGGAGGACTCTCAGCACGTCTTCGTGTGTCATACATTGGAGGACTCTGTTCATGGGTGTTCCTCGGGTTTGAAGATGTTCGAAGGTTGTTGTTAGTGGGTTTGTAGATTTTCTTATATTGCTTCATAATGAAGGCCATTTGTTTCTTGAATTCCCTATCCTTTTGAGCTATTTCGTCATCACTGTCTTCATCGGATGATTGCTCAGGTGTGCGTGATGGTGCTCTTGCAACTTCTTTGCCTCGGGATCGTGTTGGAGCATGTGACTTGGAGACAGTGGATGATCGTGGTGATGATGATTGAGTAGAGTAGGTCTTTGAAGTACGAGGGTGATAATTTGGGTAATGTTGAGTGGGAGACACCAAAGCAAGTGGATTGGAAACCTTTGTAACACGTTCAGCTTGAAGTTCATTTGCCTCATTTTGAAATTGTTTCAAAATGTCAAAGAGCTTGTGATATGACACTTCGTCTAACATTTGTTGTTGTTTCACCAAGGTGACAAACCGTGTCCACTCTGGTTGAAGTTGCTGTAGAAATTGGGCATTGACTTGCATGGTGGAAACTTGCAAGTTGTTTCGGGTCATATCATTCATCATCTTGTAGAATCAGGAGTAATAAGAATCAATTGATTCCCCATCCTTTGATGTAAACTTTCCAAAGTTCCAAAACATCTTAGTTTTCACATCTTGTTTGTTAAGTGATTCACCTTGTTGCAATCTTTCAATAGCCGTCCACATTTCTTGAGCAGTAGGGCATGCATCAACCGTAGAATAAATATCATCTCTAATTCCACTGAGAATTAAGTAGATTGCTTCCTTCTCTGCATCAAAACAAGCACGGTTCTCTAGTGTGAGGTCGTTCCTTTTTTCATCACGTTCATAAGCCGGTTGTTCTTCAGTAGTGTCTGTGGCCGGTAGTCTAGGAACTTGAATCCTTGAGAGTTTATAGGGTCCTTCCAAAATACATTGCCTTAAAGCGTCACCGTTAGGTTTTGTGTCAAGATAACGTAGAAAACGGGATTGCCATTGATCATATCGACCCGACACAAGCATTGGTGGTCTTTCTTTGTTACCCGCCACCATTATGTTGTTGTTCGTCACACGATATTCGGCAGTAGAATCCATCTCAATATTCTCTGAAATGATGAAGTGAATATGGATCTTAAGTAGATGTTATAGTGATTGAGTTGTGGATGAAATTCTGAAAATTTCGATTTTTCTCAGTCCGACAATAAATTCCTCAGTCCGACAAAACGGTAGGCTGGAAAAATTTTGTATCGCCAAATTTTGAAATTGAGTTAAAAATAGCCAAAAACTAGTATGGAAATTTGTTTTTTTTAATCTTCATATAAACTATGTTCCGGGACTAGTCTAGATAGTGGCTAAGTCTAAAAATACTCAAACAAAATTTAACAAAACAGATCTCAATGTCCCATCGCAATGTTGTCCTATCGCAATGTTGTCCCATCGCAGTGTTGTCGCATCGTAATGTCTGTCGCAATGTCTATCGCAATGTCTGTCGCAATGACTTGTCGCAAGGTCTGTCGCAATGACCTGTCGCAATGTCTGTCGCAATGTCCTATCGCAATGTCCTGTCGCAATGTTCTGTCGCAATGTTCCCTATCGCAATAACCCTGTCGCAATATTCATGTCGCAATATAAAAAACAACACCAATCGCAATATGAATCGCGATCTCGATCACAATGATAAACCCTAGTGTATTGCGATGGAAGACAAGGTGTTTCTGTCGCAATAAGGGTGCTTTTCCGAAATTTAGGCCAAAAATGAGATTTTTACCAAGAAAAAACGTGATTTTACCCAAACCAAAGCAACCAAATCCCTACCACAACTATGTAGGAAATTTAGATCAAGATTTAGAACATGGAAAACAAAAAATAAAATTGAATTCGAGAAATGAAATAAAGATCAAAACATTCGAATCAAATAAAAACACCACAACCAATCACAAATCTACCCCATGGCGATTAATACCAAATGTTGTCCCATATATTTAGATGATATAGCACGAATTAAAGTAAGAAAATAGATGAAGAAGATGAATTCTAGAGAGAGAAAGTAGAGAGAATGGTTGGAGAAACTAGGTGATATTAGATTGAGAGAAAATGAAATGACCAACACCCTTCCTAACATGCTAGGAAGGGTATTTATAGTCCCCCTACATGTGGGCTTGTATGGACTATACTACATGGGACGGGCTTTCCTTTTGGCTTTAGATACTTATGAATGAACTTTAGCTTAAAGTTGAGCCCGTAAAACACGACTAATCCTACTACCTATTACAACGTTCTAAAATACGATACGTAATAAACCTATGACCGATCATTCTTGTTTGACTCGATATTTTGAGGCTAACAGAACAAGATAAGCTTAAGTAACATAGTGATTACCTGGTTAGCTCCAAAATGGATTCTAAGGCTTGTTATGAACATAACTTGCATCTAAAGCTTTAAGAACTTATATGGATTCTTCTTGGACCTGGTTTCTGGTCTTAAGATCTCCTTAGAAATTTGATAGAAGTGGTAAATCGGAATGTATGCATGTTTAGGTAAGAACGTTAGGAATGAAGTGAAAATGGTGTAGTTCGCCCCTAATATACCCAAATGAGTTCTATGATCCTTACTTATAGCTTAGAAACGTGTTAGGGACTTAGAGTGATGATACATGAAGGCTACTAGTGATTTATAAGACCTACATTTGAAGTTATCCATGGAAAAATGACCTAGGGGTGCCATGACTTATATGAAGTACAATGAGGTGTTTTGATCTACAAGAAGGTAATACAACAGCTTATAGGCCTTTTAGAAGTCCTAAAAATCTTCAAAATATCAGGTTTGAATTAAAAAATGAGCGGGAAAATGGTTTGATCAAAGTTTTAGTGAAATAACCTAGTCAGATTCAAATCTACGGCTTGTAACTTTGTAATTCTTGTGATTAAGGGTTTAGGAATGTTATTAGGGATTTATTAGGGTTTAAATAATGTAATTAAGGATTTTAGGTCAATAGGGTGATGGTTTATAAGTGTTTGATCTCAAAATAGCAAGTAGGAACTATGATTAGGGTTTCTAGTTAGGTTTAGTGTTCAATCCTTAATTAAGCCATGTAATTAGTGATTATTTATTATCTAGGCTTATTATAGGTCCTATACATTGTGTCTAAGGTGTCTAAAGAGTTTTCACACTTGGTTTGATGAGTTCTATAGGGTAATCATATCTTAGTGTAAATAAGTTTAATTAAATTACATGCTTAAATAACTTGTACATTGTGCATTAGTGAGTTGTATTTTTAATTGAGATGAAAATATAACCTTAGTATGATACTTAGTTGAGATTTGTAATTGGTTGCAAAAGATTAGGCTTTGAGTAAATTTGAAATGGATTTTAGGTGATAATGTTGGTTATTGAGTATAAATACTTGTACTTAGCTTTGAATGGTATGTACTTATAACTTTTGGATTAAATCTTACTTATAAATGATAGATTATAATATGTACATATGTCTTTGAGATACATACATAGGTGTTGTGTAGTTACATTACTTAAAATTAGGGGTTATAAGGGATTTCTAGGGTTTCTAAGGCTTCTAAATGATTTAGGGCATCTTAGTTATATTTGAGATGTTTTTATTCATAATGTACTTATAAGATTACTTTAGAACTTAGAATTGATATATAGATAGTGTTTACAACATATATATACGTTGGAGTGGCAGTTGAGGTTGTAAGAACCCATATAACTTGACGAATCAATCACAATGTAATAAAGTAAAGCGAAAAATTGTTAGTGAATTCACCTCTTTATTTATGCATCACATGTGAAAGTCACACATATAATGTTTACAATAGTGAAAATTACAGGATGTTATAGTCTCTTCCCCTTATATGAAATCTCCTCTCGAGATTTAGCTAGACGTAGTAGTTTGAGTAGAAAACAAATGCCGATACTTAACACTGATTTGATCTTCACGTTCCCAAGTATATCCATGTCATGTTTTGGAGTTCCATCGTAATTTAACTATTGGGATACGGATTTGCTTCAATTGCTTGATCTGTTTATCCATGATTTACACATGCGCTTCTACAAAATTTAGCTTATCATCGAGTTGAAGCTATTTCATTGGTATGATGATAGATTCGCATTTCTTCACATTTAAAACGTGAAAGGTATCGTTAACATTGTTGAGCTCTTCGGGAAGCTCAAGTTTATAAGCCATAGGGCCAATTCTTTTGAGAATATTGAATGGTCTAATATACCTTGGGTTAAGTTTTCCTCGCCTTCCAAATAAAATAACACCTTGACGAGGTGATACTTTTAGCATAACACGATCTCCAACTTGAAATTCCAAAGTTTTACGTCTCGCATGGGGGTAAATCCTTTGTCTATCTTGTGCAGCTTGTAATCGCCGTCGGATTTGAATGATCTTTCAGTAGTCTCATGGATTATCTTTGGTCCTATAAGTTGAACATCCCCAACTTCATCCCATGAAACAAGCGATCGACGCTTTCTTCCATAAAGTGCTTCAAATGGCGATGCTTTGATACTATCATGATAATTATTGTTGTAAGAAAATTCTACCAAAGGTATACGTTTCTCCCATCCTTTTCCGAAATCTATGACGCAAGCTCTAAGCATATCTAGGAGAGTTTGGACCGTTCTTTCATTTTGTCCATCTGTTTGAGGATGATATGTCGTACTCATGTCTAATTGAGTTCCTAAGGCATTTTGCATCTACTTCCAAAATCTAGACGTAAAGTGACTGTCACAATCTGAGATGATAGATATAGGTACTCCATATTGAGGGATTACTTCTTTAATGTACAATTTCATATGAGTTTGCATACTATTGGTCTCCTTAATAGGAATGAATTGCGCAGATTTAGTAACACTATCGTCAATAACCTAGATGGCGTCATGTCCATTTGATGTCTTGGGTAACTTAGTAACGAAATCCATCGTTATTCTTTCCCATTTCCATATTGTAATTTCTGGTTGTATCAGTAATCCAGATGGCTTTTGATACTCTGCTTTAACTCTAGCACACGTTAAACATTTGCAAATGCATTCAGCTATGATTACGTTCATATTAGGCCACCAATAGAGTTTCTTCATATCTTGATACACTTTGTCAGAACCCAGATGAATAGAATACTTTGATTTATGGGATTCGTGCATAATCAAGTCTCGCAATTTACCAAAGGCATGTAACTAACTACGGTTCTTGATACAACGAGTTCCATCGAAACGTACTTCAAACTCTTTGTCCATTTGATGAGACTTCTTTTATACATAGTCTCATCGTCCAAAAAGGGCTTAAAATGCATTAAATATCATCAAAATACCCATATATATGCTTGTTTTTGTTGCTTTTGTATTTTAGGTATGGATATTGAGAAAATGACAAAAGATCACAAGAATCATGCAAAAACGAACACGGGAAACGAAGCCGCACAATGAACCAAGCCCTAATGAAGACTTTCCCAAGAAAAACCCTTGAATATTTTGAAGACTTATGAAGAAGGGTCCTCCAATATGGAAGAATTGACACTTTATACCCTTGTATCTTCATAATTACATGTTTGGTCCCTAAAGTTTGTCAATATTGCAAAAAGGGCCCTCCACTTTGAAGAATTGGTAATTTTAGCCCCTCAACAAAGCTAAAATGTCAATATTAGTCCTTCTCAAAGTCAAACACATCAAGAAGGACTCCAAGTTACAAGAATTACAAGTTTGTTCCTTTGAAAATCCCAAAATTACAAAAAGGACCCTTGACTTTGAAGATTTGGCAAAAATGGTCCCTCGTCAAACATGAATTGGCAAATTCAGTCCTCCAAAATGTCAATCATACAAGTTTAGACCATTATCCTTGAAGAAAATACCAAACCAGCCCTATAAGAATCAAGAATTGGAGAGAATTACTCCTGAATTCACTTTATAAAACATTTTAGGGCAAAAGTGTGAAAATGGAAAAGTTGTTAAGAAGGATTTTGGCGTTGATGGCTATTTAAACTGAAGTGACAAGAAAGAAAGAAGTGAGGGACCAAAATGGACAGACACCAATTGTTACCTAGACCAACCCAGTCATGCCACGTGCCCCACTCACTCACCATAGCCAATCAGCTCTTCCCATTGTGCCACCTCACATCCCACTCACCCCAACCCGGTTTAACTTATTTAATTAAGTTTAAATTATGGCGGTTAACACCTTTTAAAAACAAAAACTGGATTAAACATGGCACTATTTACATGATGAACACAATTCGGTTTTTACTAATGGCTTGTAATTAGATCCTAATGTGCTCCAAATTTATGATTAAGCATGTCATAATCATAACCCAACTCCTAATAAACTTGCCACATCACTCAAAGGACCCACACATGACTCCCCTGCTACAAAGATGAGGAAGACTCCAAAACAGCGACAGCCATCCAACGTCCCATAATGTGGCTTACTTTCTAAGCTTCATACAAGCCCTTGGATCCTTTTTTCACTTGCCAACTCATGCTACACAACAAAATGCAGTCACATGATCCTCAAGTTTTCAAAAGTTCACAAGGGCATTTCAAGGATTCTCCCAACTAGGGTTTACGTTTTTATGCATTCTAGGATCATTGTACACCCTCTATATAAAGGGTATTAGGTCTTTCATTTACACTTGCTCTTGAATTTTCAGTTGTTCATTTTTCTGTAAATCCTTTTCAATCTTAATGAAATGTGTTTGAAATGTTGAAGAAAGCTCAAGTGCCATTGTTATAATCTGCTTATTAGTGTTCTTAGTTTGATATTTCTGAATCTCAAAACCTGTTTTTAAGGAGAGTGCAAAAGTTTGCATTTTTCCTTCAAGCTTGATATTTTGCTAAGTTCTTGTTCAAACCTTGGAATTCTTGGGCTATAGGGCTGATCATAGCATCCTGATATTGTGTTATCAAGGTGTGGTGAGGCTTATAACTTGGGGATAATCAAGTGTGGGGTAACAAGGTTTCATCAATCAAGGCTTTTTACTTTTCGGATTTTGATATTGTGCTTCTAACCTTGTTGAATCTTAGCAGGGTTGTTGTTGGAAGCTTGTGCTTGTTCTAGCTAGCACATAAGCTCTAACATTCGTGGGTGTGGATGTACATCCATGAGGTTTGTCTTAAAACCTTGAAAATCTGATAAATATTGGATTTTTTGTGGATTTGTGCTCTACTTGTGTTCTTGTTGTTTTCTTGGCTTGAATCTGCTTAATCTTGCATGATAATGTTGTTTATATGCTAGATTAATCATTGGGTAAACTGAATCACACTTTTTCCTGTTTAAAATTTGATTTGAAAAGTTAAAAGGGTGTTTGGGACTACCTGTTTGAGTTCAAATCTTGTTATTGTGTGAAGGAAAGTTTGTGTTTGTGCTCTATATCTGATATATGCTTGGTTGAGAGTGTTTTGCTGCAAGTTTTGGAGTTTGAAACCTTGAATCACATAATCTACTATAAATATTTGAGTTTGATTGTTTTTTACCTAAGATTTTGGGAAAACCTAGAGTTTATGCATGCTTAGGGTTAAAAGCTGTCAAAACATCATTATTATAACATACTTGATAGATCTTGAGGTTTGAATCTGGCTTGTTGGTCAAATACATCAGCAAAGTGAAAACTGCATGTGTTAGTGTTCATCAGTAACATTCATCAGCTTGAATCTTGCTTAAATCTTTGAATCATTGCATGAAACCTATTTAGACTTGTTCATATGAGTTTATAATAGCTTGTGTATGCATTTGGTTAAGTTTGGCTGGCTGAATATTGCTAAAAGTGCTTATTGAACCTAAACTGCTTATTGTTCTAAGTATGTGACAGATCTGGTGCTTGTTTGAATTAACTGTACAAATTGGCTGTTACTTGTTGTGATTTCTTTGTTTGTATTGACTCCTTATGATCCAATGATCATTTGGGTGCCTTGTTGAAACTTGAATCTCCAAAAAAGTCACTAAAGACAAAAAAGTCTACAAGTCAAACAGTGGGAAAAGTTCCCACTTCTCAACACTCAAAACTAGCCCCTGCTAGTGTTAGTTTGTACTCAGCTTATCAATAAGCTATAACTGCTTATCCAGACTTGCAACAACTTGTTTTTTGTGATAGATCTTCATTATTTGACCCATTTGATTAGACTGGAGCTTATTGGACTTTGACGTTGACCTTTTGCTAGAAAACCAACTTAATTGACTTTTACTGTTAGAAATACGTTTTTACGTATATTAGAAGTATCGGTCACTCCACAATAATATTATGTTGTAATAGCTCGTAGTTAGAAAATAGTCATTAGTTACTTATTAACTTAAGTAAGAACCGGTCCATGGGCTTGTCATGGACCGGCCCAAGCCCATGTTTGCTTGGAACTATAAATACCCTTTTCCACCATGGAAAGGGGTTGGTTGTTGTCATTTCCTAGTTTCCATTTAATAAAATAACACATAGTTTCTCTCACTTTCTCTCTCTAACTTTCTCTCTCTAGAAATCAACAAACCCCTTCATAGATTCATAGGTTATCAATGTTCTACATTTGGTATCAATAGCTATGGGGTGATTTAAGGTAGTGATTTGTGTGGTTTTTTAGTTTTTGATTGTATTAGTGTTCTTTAAGAAAAACCTTCTTGATTCTTGGTGTTTTTGGTGTTTTTGTGATTGGGATTAGTGGATAAGTATTAGTTTTTACTTATTATTGTTGAAATCACAAAACTTTTTGGGTTATTTGGTCAAAATCTGGGTTTAATCTCTTGTTTTGAGGGTTGACTGTTCATCGTATAAAGTTTCTGATTAACCCAACAAAAGTTCCGAACCAACAAGTTCCGGATCAAGAAGTTCCGGATCAAGAAGTTCCGGATCAAGAAGTTCCGGATCAAGAAGTTCCGGATCAAGAAAGTTCCGAACCAAGGAAACTTCCGAATCAAGAAGTTCCGGGTCAAAAAGTTCCGGATCAAGAAAGTTCTGAACCAAGGAAACTTCCGAATCAAGAAGTTCCGGATCAAGAAGTTCCGGATCAAGAAGTTCCGGATCAAGAAGTTCCGAACCAAGAACTTCCGAACCAAGAAGTTCCGGATCAAGCCAAAGTTCCGAACCAAGAACTTCCGAATCAAGAAGTTCCGGATCAAGCCAAAAGTTCCGAATCAAGGTAATTCCAAGCTATATTTTCCGAATCAAACTTCCGAATCAACAAAAAGTTCCGAATCAAGGGTTATTTTGCTTGTTTTTTCGACGATTTTTTAGAGGATTTAATCTTGGTTTCTTACAACAAAAACTCAACACAATTCACAAGCTTTACTTCACTGCTCGATCAACCGATAATCTTTGTCTCTTTGAAGTTAACAAAATGAATCCGAATTCAGTAATGCCTCAGATGACATCACTTACGGATATTTCGGTGATTACGGGAACGGATAATCGCCCGCCAATGCTCATCAAAGAAGTTTTTGAAGCTTGGCAAGGCCGGATGATGTCTTATCTTAAGGGAAAACCGGTTTATGGAAGGCTTATGGTTAAGTCAATTTTAAATGGTCCACTCGACTATGGTACCATAGTGGTCAACAATGTGACTCGACCAAGAGAATTTGAAGAACTTACACCAGCCCAACAACTTGTTGCCGATGCAGACGAGAAAGCTCTTCAAACAATTCTCCAAGCTCTTCCCCATGACATCTATAGGATGGTAAGTCAGTATACAGTGGCAAAGGATTTATGGGAACGTCTTAAGGTGTTGCTACAAGGCACGTCTCACACCAAACAGGAAAGGGAATGTCAGTTGTATGACCTGTTTGATAGATTCACCTACAACCCAGGGGAAACGCTTCATGATTATTACTTCAGATTCACCACACTTATAAATGATCTGAATGTATACAATCTGGTGATTGCTCCATTCCAGGTTAACACCAAATTCTTGAATACTTTACCTCAAGCTGAATGGGGTGAGTATATTACCGATGTTAAGTTAACCAGGGATCTGCATAAGTGCAATTTGGATCAACTATATGCTTTTCTTCAGCAACATGAGAAACATGTGATCATGCACCGTTCTCCAAGAGGTATGTACCCAGATTCATTAGCTTTGATGGCGAATCAACCAAGCTTGTCTCACAACAACACTCCTTATATTTTGGGACATCAAGCCTATCATCCATCACCTTACATGACACCAGCCTTTCCCCAATACTCGATTTTACCACAACCAACCACCTCAAATCAGCAACAATATCGGTTCAGTGCACCTTCATCACAATATGCTACACAACCTCATCCAGCTAGTATTGCACCTTATGCTCAATCTTCATATTCATCTTATCAAGAGAATGCAGCATATCCAACAAGCTACCCTGATCAAATGAGTATTCCTTCTAGTGATTATGCAGCTCAAGATCAAGCAATGTACTGTGATGATGAGGAAGTCCCCGTTCCTGTATTTAAACAAGGTGCTGATCCAGTTGAAGTGTTAACCACTATGTCTGCCTATCTCACAAGGACTTTAAGCAAACGAGGATTTAGGGGATCAGCTCCTACCAACAATCAGTTGAGGAATTCATCTAATTCTCGCCAACAAGCTATAATTGAGAATGGCAGGGTAATGGTTCAGCCAATTCAACCATATCAGGGGAGACCTTCCACATCAACCAATGCTCGCACGGTCAATCCTGCTCCTGCTCCAATGGTCAACAATCCTCCACGGGCTAATACAGGCAAGTTGAGAATGATTACATGCTACAACTGCAAGGAAGAGGGTCATATGTCCAGGGATTGTAAGAAACCCAAGAGGAGAAGGGATGGACAGTGGTTTGCAGAAAAGATCTATCTGGTAAATGCTCAGGCGCAAGGAAGGGAACTTGATGAAGAGGAGCTTGCATTTCTTGCTGATCCAGGGATTGCTGAACAAGACACGGTCACCACACAGAATGCAGCATACCAAGCAGATGATCTCGATGCGTATGACTCAGACTGTGATGACTTTCAATCTGCAAAGGCTGCTCTCATGGCAACTATCTCCAGCTTAGGGCCAGAAAAGAGATCTGAGGTACTTATTAATACCACCGATAATACCACTGATGCTAGTATTCAACCACATCAAGTTGTGCAAGAGAGTGCTGATTCGAATGAATCTTCGATGGTGAGTCCTTCAAACGAGGAGACAAACAAGGATAGCAATATCAATGTGAGTCCCCAGACTTTGAGTGAATCACAACCGGGACCCAGTTCGCATACGCCTACTCCTGCTCAACAAGATTTGGTCATGGTTCCTGCTACATTACTTAGCCAAATGAATGCTGCACTCTTAGAAACCTTAGCTAAGAATAAGAATTTGTCTGATGAGCTTGCCTTAAGCAATGAGAAAGTTCAAACCTTGGAACTAGTGCCTTCGTCTAGTGTTATAACTAATCCCGAATATGATCACTTTAGAAACAAACAAATGGGTCACTTGCAAGAAATAGAAAACTTAAGAGCAAATCTGTCTAATGAACTTCAAGAAAAAGAGTTAGTGGTCACTAATTTTCAAAAACTTCAAACGGATTTTGAATCACTAGAGTCTAAGAAGAATGAAATGGAGATTAATGCCACTAATAAGATTAGAAGTCTAGATTACTTGTTGTTAAGACAATACGCTGCTTCTCAACTAGTTCACTTATTTGATGCTTCGTTTAGAGAGTTTAACTTATCACGTCTAAAAGGCCTTCCCCCTAATCCACGGTATGCAAAACAAGCTTTAAGACATAGTCCTAGACTTTATAATGCAACTCAACTAGGATTGGCTTTAGACCCGATTGTTTTTCCCGATGATCGAACAAGTAAGGATCTAGTTGATGAGGATCGGTCATACAATTCTACAAAATATCCCGAGTGTGATTATTTTAAATTGAATAAGGAGCTTGCAAAAACGGATTTTAGAATTCGCTTCCATATGGACAAAGATCTCATAACAGCACCGACCTACATATTAGATGAAGAAAACCCTAGTACATTTCCTACACTTGTCAATATGGAAGGTCCTAAGGAAATTCCAAAGGATCTTCCACCTGTTAGTACTGTATGGTTAAACTTGCAAGAGATTAATCAATACTTTACTAATTTTGACAAGGTCATTTTGGATTGTACGACTTCAAATGGCTTAAATGCCGGAGAATGGGCTTTTGAACATATGAACGAGGTGTTTAAAAATGAGATCAATCCATTTGTCGAAAGTCTAAAAGGAACTTTTGCATCTCTTAAGGAAAATCTTGTGTTTGAAATTGGTGAAGTTCAAAAAGTGTTTTATAAAATGGACACCGCTTACGAACTACAACTAATTGAAAAAGAAAAGATTTTAACCGAATATGACCGATTCTTGTCTGCAGTAATCTCGTGTGATGTGCTTACTACTGTAAATGTTAATTATTCGAATGAGCTTACATCCGCTATGATTAATTGTGATGATGTGCATATATGTGATGATGTTTGTGATCTCTCTGTAAATGTTGCTGATACTGTAAATGAGGTAGATAATCATTCTTGTCACGAATCTAACGCTGAGTTTTTAAAGCTACAAGATTCTTACAATTTACTTTCAAAACGCTTTAATCAACTAGAACAACATTGTATATCTTTAGAATTAAAACAACAAACTCAAAATGAGGATCTTTTGATATCAAATGGTTGTGAAAACGGTGTTGAGACTAGTGACAAGATGATTGCAACTGTTAAGACATTAGAGGAAGAAATCATGAGATTGAAGAGAGAGGTATCATCAAAGGAAACATTAAAATTGGAACTAGAGGCTGCAGAGTCTAAAAACCAAGTCTTAGAAATTAGACTTTCGTCTGTTCTAGGGGAGATGGATCGGACAAGACAGGGATTATCCGCTCTTTATGGTTCACTAGAAGAACGCTTCGCTTTTAATGCGGCACAGCAACAATCTTTTGTTGAACAACTGAACCAAAAGTGCGAGGAAATCTCTGATTTGAACATCCTGCTCATAGACAAAAATATGGTTTTGGCTGAGTTAAAGGAGACACTTCTTCTCACCCGACAAGAAGTTGTTGATAACTTAGCTACCGACTCTGCACCGTCCACTAGTGCTCCAACAACCAAGTCAGTAGTGCTTTATAAGAATCCGCTTCATAAGAGAAACCCGGTTACCTATGATGATTATATGAGGAATGCCATTAAGCATGTCGATCTTCTTAGGGATATTTTAGACGATCTTTATGCCTTAGATCCCTCAAGTAGCGACTATTATTCGGCTCATGAATATATTAAGCGAGTTCAATATTGCTTGGCATATTTGCAATACATAGGTACACCAGGTTCTGCACTACTTAATAATAGGCCCATTGCTGTCACTCCATTTAATAAGACTCCAGGAGCGAAACCGTCATTGGCACAATCAAGTAAGACACCTTTAAAATCTGTTGCTAATGTTCCCACTTTGCCTTCTACAGGATTAAAAGAGACTACTAAGGCTAAAGGATCGCCACTCAAGAAAGCTAAGATCAAGCCCTCCACTAGTAGTGCCACAAAGAAGAAAGTAGAAGTTCACAATAGGAATGCTAGTTCAGTTTTAAATAAAAAGAATCATGTTAAGACTAAAAGCTCTGCGCCTGTGCAGCATCCTAAACCATTCGTGAATTCTGATTTGAATTGTTGGAATTGTAATGAATGTATGTTTTCCCAACGTCATGATTTGTGTCTGATTGATCACGTTAATGAAATGAATGCTATTAAGAATGGTCTTGAATGGAAGCCAACGGGTAGAACTCGTGCCCAAGTTGGCTGGCAATGGCGTCCCACTGGTAGGACCTTTACATTAGATGGAAAAATGTGCCCTTTAACTAGGAATGCATCCATTGAGGTTAGGTCTGAGCGTCCTTTAGTTAGGAACACTCGCACTCAAGTATGGAAACAGCGCCCTTTAATTAGGTCAGCCCCCACTATAGTGCCTATCAGTGAAGAAATACCTCGGGATTTAAGCCAACTAGAATCTACACCACCTAGTAAGAAAAAGAAGGCTAGGAAATCTAAGAAACCTAGAGTTAGCAAATCTAAGATTATTAAATCTGTACCTGCTAATAACAAGGAACACTCAGATTCCGATACCTCTACATTGTCTTCGTGTGGTGATATTTTCAGGTGGTCCAAATCATCCTGTGGTATTTGGACTCCGGTTGTTCAAAACATATGACCGGAAATCGCTCGATGCTCCGAAATTTCGTCAGCAAGTTTCTTGGTACGGTTAAATTCGGGAATGATCATATAGCAAAGATTATGGGGTATGGTGAATATCAGATTGGAAACGTGACGATTTCAAGGGTATACTATGTAGAAGGTCTTGGTCATAACTTATTCTCAGTAGGACAGTTTTGTGATTCCAACCTTGAGGTTGCTTTTCGACAACACACTTGTTTCATCCGCAACTTGGAAGGAAAAGATTTATTGAAGGGATCTCGTGGTGCAAATCTATATACCTTGTCCTTACAAGACATGATGGCCGCCTCTCCAGTATGTCTTCTCTCTAAAGCATCTAAGACCAAGTCATGGTTATGGCATCGCAGATTATCTCATCTTAACTTTGATGCTATTAATCATCTGGCTAAAAACGATTTAGTTCGTGGTCTTCCAAAGCTTAAATTTCACAAGGACCATTTATGTTCCGCGTGTTCAAGGGGGAAAAGTACCAAGAAATCTTACAAGCCCAAAGCTGAAGACACCAATCAAGAAAAACTTCATCTTTTGCATATGGATCTTTGTGGGCCGATGAGAACTGAAAGTGTGAGCGGTAAGAAATTCATTCTGGTAATTGTGGATGATTTCTCTAGGTTTACATGGGTTAGATTTCTACGTACAAAGGATGAAGCTCCGAAGGCTATCATCACTTTTCTGAAATTCATTCAGGTACGTTTGAATACCACTGTCCGCCGTATTCGTACAGACAATGGTACAGAGTTCGTCAACCAGACTCTTCGTGATTATTATGAAGGAGTTGGTATATCACATGAAACATCCGCTGCACGCACTCCACAACAAAACGGTGTCGTTGAAAGACGGAATCGTACACTTATGGAAGCTGCTAGGACAATGCTTATTTATGCGAACGCTCCATTGTTCTTGTGGGCAGAGGCTATTTCTACTGCATGTTTCACCCAAAACCGTTCTATCCTTCGGAAACGCCATGGAAAAACACCTTATGAGCTTCTACATGACCGCAAACCCGATGTTTCATTTTTTCATGTGTTTGGTGCTCTGTGTTATCCAAACATCAATAGTGAGAACTTGGGTAAGCTTCAACCAAAAGCCGACATAGGTATTTTCATTGGTTACTCACCGTCCAAGAAAGCATACCGAATCTATAACCGTCGTCTTGGCAAGATTGTAGAAACTATGGACGCAGATTTCGACGAGCTGACAGCGATGGCTTCTGAGCAACACAGCTCTGAACCCGCGCTTCATGAGATGGGAACCGGTGCTATTAGTTCCGGATTAGTTCCCAATAATCCTACTTCTACATCATTTTTACCACCAACAAGGCCCGAGTGGGATAAATTGTTTCAACCGTTGTTTGATGAATTCTTCGATCCCCCGACTGATGAAGTTCCAGCACCTGTAGTAATTGCTCCAATACCTGAAGTGGTTGCTCAGGCTAATGAACCTTTATCTAATGCATCTACATTTCACATTGAACCGGATGCACCTTCACCAAGTGATTCTCAAACTACACCTGAATCATCACCCCTACTTGTGCCTAATGATGTGGAAGAGGATTCTACTGATCACGACTTGGAATATGCTCACTTGCAAGAGCTTCCTTTCTTTGGTGTAGCGATACCTGAAAACCCTTCAGCCGCGTCTACCTCAGAAGAAGCTCCTTCTATTGTTCACTCCAGACCACCTAGGATTGAAAACCATAGCACTAAATGGACAAAAGATCACCCAATTAGGAATGTTATTGGAGATCTAGATCGACCAGTCTCTACACGCCATCAATTACAAGAGAGTGCACTTTATTGTTCCTTTGATGCATTTCTCTCTGAAGTTGAACCTAAAAATTGGCAGCAGGCTACGACCCAATCATCTTGGATTGAAGCTATGCAGGAGGAACTAAATGAATTCCAACGACTTGAAGTATGGGAATTGGTTCCTCTCCCTGACAAGGTCAACATCCTTACTTTGTTATGGGTTTATAAGGTTAAACTTGATGAGATGGGTGCGGTATTGAAGAATAAGGCTAGATTGGTCGCTAGAGGATATAAACAAGCCTTGGGTATAGACTTTGAAGAATCTTTTGCTCCTGTGGCTAGATTGGAGGCTATTAGACTATTCCTTGCGTATGCTGCTCATATGAACATGATCGTCTATCAAATGGATGTGAAGACGGCATTTTTGAACGGCGAACTAAGGGAAGAAGTCTATGTTAGTCAGCCGGATGGGTTCGTCAGTACGGAGTTTCCTAATCATGTGTACAAGCTTAAGAAGGCTCTCTACGGGTTGAAACAAGCTCCACGCGCGTGGTATGATCTCCTGTCAACATATCTCATTTCGGAAGGCTTCTCCAAAGGCAAGGTGGACCCCACATTATTCACTCTCAAGGAAGGCAACGACATGATTCTGGTACAAATTTATGTTGATGATATAATATTTGCTTCCACTAACATAGAATTGTCAAATCGCTTTGAGAAGATAATGTCCACACGCTTTCAGATGTCGATGATGGGAAAAATTTCATTTTTCTTAGGATTACAGATTTCTCAGAATCCCAGAGGCATCTTTATTAATCAATCCAAATATGCTCTAGAATCCCTTAAGAAATATAACTTTGAAAATTGTGACCCCGTAGACACTCCAATGGTGGAGAAATCCAAGTTAGATGAAGATAGGAATGGGCTATTGTCGATCCAAAACTTTACCGTGGGATGATCGGCACCCTTCTATATCTGACTGCTAGCAGGCCTGATTTGCAATTTGCTGTATGCATGTGTGCCCGGTATCAGGCTCGGCCTACCGAAAAGCACCTACATGTTGTGAAAAGGATCTTTCGGTATCTAAAAGGAACACTTCATCGTGGTCTATGGTATCCGAAGGATTCCTCTATTGCTTTAATATCATACGCAGATGCCGATCATGCTGGATGTCAAGACACGAGGCGTAGCACTTCTGGATCTGTGCAACTCCTTGGAGATAGATTGATCAGTTGGTCTTCAAAAAGGCAGAAAAGCGCTGCAATATCAAGCACGGAGGCTGAATACATCGCCATGTCCGGTTGTTGTGCTCAAGTCCTTTGGATGAGATCACAATTAACTGACTACGGTTTGGGATTTAACAAAATCCCGATGTATTGTGACAACAAGAGCGCCATTGCCCTTTGCTGCAACTATGTTCAACACTCCCGGGCCAAGCACATAGACATTCGCTACCATTTCATTAAGGAGCAGGTGGAGAACGGAGTGATCGAGCTGTATTTTGTCACTACTGAGTATCAGCTGGCGGATATGTTCACCAAAGCCTTAGATCGAGGACGAATCGAGTTTTTGATCGACAAGCTTGGCATGAAATCATTCACTCCAGCGACTCTCAAAGAGTTGGCAGAAGAATCAGCTGAATAGTCGTGGTAAACTATTCAGAGTATCCTTTTGTTCGTGATCATGTATATTATCGTAAATATATAAACCACAAAAAGAAAATACAAAAATATAAAACCAACAAAAACCATAAAAAATATAAAACTAGAAAAACCATAAAAATTATAAAATCAAGAAAAACCAAAAATATTTTTCGTTTTTAAAACGGGCATGTCTTTTAGTACGGTAATATTTACGGCCTTAGAAATGTCGATCAATATTGACACGGTGCCATAAATAGAGTCCGTATAAAAGTTGTACATTTTTAAAACATGCCCATCATGGCTTGTAGTTATTTCAGACTGCAACCCGGTTTTCATATTAAAGTCACGTATTTCCTTGGAAAACGTTGGCTCAGAACGGGAATTAATTTTCTCGGGCGTGATTTACAAGCCAAATCATGCAAAGGGATCAGGTTTACTTTACAACTTGGTCTAACACGAATTTGTGTACGTCTCAGTGCATTAATTTGTTAAAATAAGAGAAATCTTATTGACACCACGAATCAAACTTTTTCAAGACATAAATTGGAAATGCTTTCATCAATATTTGACTCTTTAAACAATGACTACAGCTCTTTAAATAGAAAACGGGTCATCGTTTAAGGGGGAGAAAATATTAAATCATCTTCGTCATTAAAATTGATTTTTCAAAAGTGATTGTGAAAATTAATGGCTAAATGGTAATTGAGTGGTTTTGCTTTAGAATAAAACTTGTGTTCGTTCTAAGTGATATGCTAATAGATTGCGTTTGCTAAGTTGTGTGTAAGTTAAACAAGGGATAAGTGAAATGAAAAAGTTAGAAACAAAAAGGAAAAGAATAGATAATAGAGGGACTAAAGGTGATATTTAATGAAACTAGTCAAAAATTGACCTAAGTCAAAAAAAAAAAACAAAACCCCCCGCCCCTCTCTATTCATGTTCACTGTATCTTCATCACTTTGCCGCCATTGTTGAATAATCACACACACAAGCTCTAAAAAATCATCTCTTTATTCATCCGATCCTGTTCTTTCAACAAATAAGGTAAATAACATCAATTATTTAAATTCTAATTCGTTTAAATCATGTAAATCCAACTGGTTAATTCAGATAATCAACTTACATCTAGTTAGGGTTCGTTCGCCCCAATTTAGGATTAATTGATTAGGGATTTATGGTGGGTTTTGCTCGGAATAGTTTAAATGATGCTTAAAATGCCTTAGATTACCTTAGAAATCACAAATGCGCTTAGAATTAACCTTATAAGCTGCGTTTTTGATGTTCCGGATGAACAAGGATAAGAACTTCCGAATGAAGGATTTTTTCTGAAAAACTTCCGAATGAGGAAGTTCCGAATGAAGGACTTCCGAATGAAGGAAGTTCCGAATGAAGAACTTCCGAATGAAGGAAGTTCCGAATGAAGAACTTCCGGATGAAGGAAGTTCCGAATAAAGAACTTCCGGATGAAGGAAGTTCCGAATGAAGAACTTCCGGATGAAGGAAGTTCCGAATGAAGAACTTCCGGATGAAGGAAGTTTCGAATGAAGAACTTCCGGATGAAGGAAGTTCCGAATGAAGAACTTCCGGATGAAGGAAGTTCCGAATGAAGAACTTCCGGATGAAGGAAGTTCCGAATGAAGAACTTCCGGATGAAGGAAGTTCCGAATGAAGAACTTCCGGATGAAGAAGTTCCGAATGAAGGAATGTTCCGGATGAAGATGTTCCGAATGAGGAAAAGTTCCGGATGAAGAGTTTGATTATTATTGTTTGCATGCTATATATGTACTTGTTGTATTATGTTATGAAATGTGTTATGCTTAGAAGTAAGAATGATATATATCTATATGTTTTTGTGCATCAACCTTTCATGTCTTACTTAAGCAGATACAATGACTAATCCAACAGTACAAGCAATCCAAGACTCTAGAGAAGCCGATATTGCTAAAGCACGAACCCTTAAGTTTATACCCAACAATTACCGGCTGAAGCAAGTCTCAAAATCCACTCACCATGGTTTTAAGGTCGCCATAGCCATCCTCGATAACTCTCATTTCAAGAACGCCCTTAGGAGTAGTGCCTCGGTGCCTTATGAGTATATGTATGAATTTTGGGCTACCAAGGAAATCACTTCAAACAAGATCACCTTCACCATCGACAACAAGCAGCAGACACTCACAGTTTCAGACTTCCGTAAGATTCTTGGTATACGGGATACACCCAAAGGCATGTCATTCTCGAGGGATCCTACTAAAGATGAACTCGTGGAGTTATTTGACGCACTTGGATGTCCGGAAATACGAGTTGCGTCTGAGTTTACCACTGCTAAGGTAGGACAACCTTCGAGAGCATTGATGGGTATTCTCAGTAAATGTCTTACACCAAAAACAAGTGGCCATGATGCTCTGCGCAGTCCTATAATAAACCTCTTCTATGGCATGTACAAAGCTGCAAATTCATATTATGCTTTGTTGATATGGGAAGAATTTACCTTTCAACTCTTCTATAACAAGAAGCTGAAGACAAACTTCTTTCCTTATCCTCGGTTTATCAAGCTTATCATTAATTATTTTATGAAGAGTGATGCTACTATTGATAGGCGTGCAGGAAGTCGCTATCACACTGAAGAAGCTGATGATACTGTGGATCTGAGTCATGAAGGACCGTCTATTGGTGTGATTCCGGGTCCTATTCCTGATTACCTTCTGTCTGAGAAAATCAAAGGTTCTGCTGATTACAAGCTACTGCAGATAGAAATCAAGAGGCTGAAAGCAAACCTTCAGACTGGAGAAGACTCGTCCACAACGGTTAAGAGTAAAGGTAAACGCAAACAACCAGCTGCGTTACCTGAACCCGAAACCAAGAAGAAGAAGACAGAGGGTAAGAAGGGAAAGGGTAAGGCTGATGAGATGCGTCTACGTGACGAAGAAGACATTGTTGATCCTACTCTTGATAAAACTGAGAAACAAATGATGAAGATAGCTATTCAAAGGAGTAGGAAAGACACTTGCGGTAGTGGTTCAGGTGCAAGGGTAGATGTTGAGGATGAGTACGTGGAACCAGATGATGTTGATGAATTTGGGTCACCTGAACATTATTCCACTTCGAAGGAGCCATCAATCCCTATTTCAGCAAGTGTGGAAAAGGAGTCTGTTGCTCCTACGATCATGGTGTCAACTCAACCCTTAGCAACTCAACCTCCACCCATACAACCCTTACCAACCAGACCGGCTTCAACACCATTTCTTCCACCACCTACAATTCCCATCCTTAGTACCGCAGTAACAGCCGAGGCTCTCCAATCAACCCAAAGCAGCTCTGCAACATCTACAATGGCTGCATTGGTGATGGCCGAACTGTTGGATAAACATGTGGATACTCACAAACGAGAAATGGATGAACTTCGCCAAGAGTTACAAAGACGAGCTCAAAGTGAAGAAGCATCTAGGAAAGCCCAAGAGGAGATGATTGCTAGGTTCGCTGCAGATATGGAATTGACTCGAAAAGCACATGCAGAATAACTAGCTCGGGTTAAGCAGGCTGAGGCTGATAAGCATGCTGCACGTATCACCAGACTTCAAGCGATGAGGGATAAATACAAAGAGCAAAAAGAAGCACTAGAAGCCTCTGTGAAAGAAAGAGTGCAAGAATCCGTTGAATCCCTAATGCCTAAACTGCGTGATGAGTTGAAGACACTTGCTGCTGACAACTTGATGATCAAATCATCCAATCCTTCAGAAGCCGCCTACAAGATTGCTTATGACTTGACGGATTTTGAATTGAAGAAGATCCTTAAGGCTCGTATGGTGGAACTTGGATCGTTTGATAAGTCTAGGATTCAACGGGCTCTATATAAATCCCTGAATGATGCTATCATGGAGGATGATAGGTTATTCAAAACGTTTGGGAGTGTGGTACCTTATCACATTCTACCTGAAGAGGAAAGGGAAGAAAGTGAGCAGGAAGAAGGTACTGGTGAAGAGGAAGAGGAAGAAGAAGGAGATGATGAGGATAAGGATGAGGATGATGATGACGAGGATGATGATGGTGATGATGGTGGTGATGGGAATGAGGAGAGTGCTAGGGGTAGTAACGGGGATGACAATCAGGATGATGATGGGGGTGAACAGCCAAAAGAGGGAGACAAGGTTACCAGCTCCAAGAAAACTGCTAAGACTGGAACCAAGTCCAAGAAAGATGCAGCGCAGAAGGACAAATCAACATCGTCGGAATCAAGACGAACTAAGTGGCGCCACGATGTGAATGCCACTACAGCGTCATCGGTTCCCGGTACCTCTATCGCTGTATCTTTACCTATTACCACTAACCCCATTAGTTCTGTTGTTGTTGCTCATGTGATTGCAGAATCAGTGACGGAACCCGAAGCTGCACAACACTCACCAGTTCACGACACTGCCGAAATGCCTGAAACTGAACCAATAGATGTTCACACTTCTACTCCTCAACAACAAGCACAACAATCTACGGTTCCTGAACCAAGCACACGAGACTGGGCAGACACGTTGGAGATAGACGAGACTGCACCACCACAGGCTTGGATCACGGCAGCAGCACAATATGATCCGATCACAGACGCTGACAAAGATGTGTTGTATCTCCGTATCCGAAGTCCGATTGACTTATGTGCATTTTTTGCTCATGAGTATAAGACTTCGGTTACTCCATCCTTGGTGAAGAAAGCGCTGAAAGATAAGAGACTGCGTGCCAAAACCCGATTAACCCGAATGGAGTTCGAGTACTATGCCGATGAGATCCTGAAGGCTCTGAATACCGTTCAACGGCCAGGTCTTCATGAATCAGAAAGAGCTCCACCTCCAATGGATCCTGCTCAAGATAATCAGATTGCTCTTGACTTCTTCGTCACCAATGATCTTGTGTATCTACTGAAGGGGTCATCAAAGTACGCAACCTCCCTGACCTTACTGAAAGCTGCAAACTGGGGGACAATACCCTTTATCGAGGAAAAGGTAAATCGACTCTGGGTCCCAAAAATGAATCGTAATTATGATATGTATGCTGTCATAGGTGCATCTCATTGGGACGAACGAGTCCGAAGGGCGTACAGGGGTTGCTGCTTGGTAAATTCTGGAAGCAATGTTAGATCCGACATCCGCATCTCCAGCATCTTAGGAATGAAAACTGAAGCCAAGAATGGCTATTATCATGTAACGGAGATTCGTTTGAAAAGGGAGGATGACAGGGAATACAAAATCCAGCAGGGAGATTTTTCCATCATTCGCCTTGAGGATATCGAAGATATGCTGCTTCTGATGACCCGAGATCAACTCACACATATTCCTCGTGAAGACCTGATTGCTTTGAATACAGCACTTCGTATGTTCACACGAAGCATTGTCATCAAGTCACGAGTTGAAGATCTTCAGTTGGGAGTCGAAAGCTATCAAAGGAAGCTCAACTTAACCCGTCCTGTGAATCAAGTGCTACCTCAACATGTAGAAAGATGTCCCTATACCGGCATTTCTGTCCCGAATTACGGCATTTTCTACTTGAACAGTCGAGGTTTGATGAAGTTTATGAGGGTGGGGAGCTTCACAAGTATAGTGATGGAACTCTTCTACAAGTCAGAGGAAAGTTGGAGCATCTGAACTCGGGTGGGACTTTGCCAGAGATGACGGAGGATTGGCATCCGGGTTACCGGCAGATGGCGAAGTACGTGATCAAGAAGATTGATCAAAAGCTCCGTGAACGTAGATTGATGAGGAGCTTGGAAAGGTTCGTGGGTGGAAGACCGTATTTAGTGCACCACAAGCTACTGCAACGATCCATCTAATGGGTCGTACATTTCAGGTCCACTTTATATTGGTTTTCAATTGTGAATATGTATATTTGTGAATAATGTGCTTTAATGGCTTGATGTAGTGTTAAGGTATGATAATTTTTCAAGAATTTCTCACGAGATTCTAAATCTTTCAAAATATATCATACTAAAGCACTACAACTATCCCTTATTGAATTAAGGGGGAGCAATAACTTGTTCTATGGCCAAACATCGATTTCATTTTTACCCAAAGACCGGTTAATCCATTCAATATCCCAAATATTAATGGTTAACATTTTGGATAAGGGGAAAAAATGGGATTAAGGAGACGTAAGTGATACTTGGCTAAAAGATGAAAAAGACTTAAAGATTATCCAACTTAATATGTGTAAAGCACGTGTTAAGGGGGAGCGTTTTTGATGAACAAAACACCTAAGGTACAAAACTTTTGATTTCAATATCACAAGTACTTTAGGTGATTTTCAATGATTTTTCATGATGGCAATTCCTTCCCAAAACACGCTTAATTCACGACGAATGTGGTGACAAAAGGGTGGTAGGAATAGGTTTAGTCCAATGATTCATCAGAACCGATGGAATCTTCCCAAGGACAATTCCCTAGATAGAATTAGAAGTCCTAGGAAAGATGGAGAAAGAATGTGAACGTAGCTGAATGCCGACCAAGTACTTAAGCTAGCACTGGAACAATCACAACAAGGTGCTAGTGATGACGTATTGGTAAGCATTGAAGGGGTTGAAGAATGAAAAAGAAATGTAAAGATAAAGGGTGTAAAGAAAGAAGCCCTCCTTACAACTTTAGGCAGAAACCGGGTCAATACATATGCTATTGAGGTCATTTTTGCTAATGATTCTCGGTATTGAAGAAAGACATCATGGACCCAGTGATGCAATGCACAACCCTTCCCAGCTAACTCAAATATCTCTCAAAAGGTATTTGTTTTAATCACACGGAGATCAACACGTTATCTATTGGTTTATTCACTCCGAATAGACTGGTATTGAAAAGGTGGCACTCCTCTCCAGCCATCGCTCACTAAATCAAAACGCACAATCGAGTCTAGAGCCAAGAGATCATCAAAAGTCTCATTAGGACACTTTTCATTTATTCCTTGCTTTCTCACACACTGTGAAAAGTAAGAGATTTCCATGAGTCCTACGCAATATTCCTGTAATATTGCCAGAACATCCGAGTAATACGTAAGTATTACAATGAAGATGGAAATCCTGCTTGAGCCAACATCAAACAAGCTCATGGTAGGTTACACGTGCGGTTCTTTTAGAACCAATCTTGTGAAAAACTGGAAGGTAACAGTGGTTTAATTCTTAATTGAACTTAAACTCGTTCCAGGCCTCTTCGCATTATCATATGATCTTGCCAGAACACTCAGAGTGACTCTTTATTGACCACAGTGACGAGTGGAAATCCTTCTAGTGTCAACATCAAACAGCACTTGGTAGGTGACGTGCAAGATTCTTTATGAATTAAGCTCGTGACAACTGGAAAGCAACGATGGTGAAAATCTTAATTGAAATTCACTTGTTCCAGGTTTCATGAATTGACGGCTTCTAATCACAAGGATAATTTATCCAAGTGATTCACTCTTTATGTTCGCAGTCAGCTTTGGACGGTCGAATAAAGAGAACGGGTTTACCCGCGAAATCCTGTCAGGAAGTTACTTAATTGAAACTATCCGTCAAGGGTACGATATCTAATATCGTCCAACGGTCTTCACCGACCGGAGGTAAAATGCTACCGAATTAGAATAAAATGTTCAAAGCCATTTTATTCGTGTCGTTGCTGTGTACCTGTTAAAGACGGTGGCGTTGCTGTGTACCTGTTGAAGACGGTGGCGTTGCTGTGTACCAGTGAAGACGGTGGTGTTGCGGTGTACCTGTAGAAGTCGTTCCTACATGCTTATGTCTTTCTGCATCAAAGTTTAACAAAAATTCAAGAAAGTACAAGATAAAGTCTTCCGCTGTACCAAACTCTGAAACTTTCGAGAATTCAACAAAAAGACATAAGTGTGTGGAACATGGAGTCACGAGAAAGAAAATTCACAAGAGAGGCAAAGATCGCACGTGAAAGGCCAAAGAACAATGCTCTCAAGCCAAAGCCAAAAAGATCAAACCAACATATTCACAACAAAAGAAAGAAAAGAAGAAAAGACTACGAGCTAAAGAACGAAGACTTAGTATAGTATGCTAGGTTTAGAACTTTGTAAACGTGGAGTGACCTCCCTTAGGGGGAGATTGTTAGAAATACGTTTTTACGTATATTAGAAGTATCGGTCACTCCACAATAATATTTATGTTGTAATAGCTCGTAGTTAGAAAATAGTCATTAGTTACTTATTAACTTAAGTAAGAACCGGTCCATGGGCTTGTCATGGACCGACCCAAGCCCATGTTTGCTTGGAACTATAAATACCCCTTTCCACCATGGAAAGGGGTTGGTTGTTGTCATTTCCTAGTTTCCATTTAATAAAATAACACATAATTTCTCTCACTTTCTCTCTCTAACTTTCTCTCTCTAGAAATCAACAAACCCCTTCATAGATTCATAGGTTATCAATGTTCTACATTTACATAAGTGCTTATTTGCTTTTTCCAGCTTATTGAGTCAGCTTATTTGAAAACTTTTTGTTGAAATAGCTTATTTAAGTCATTTAAAAGCTTTAGAAACTTGAATCAGCTCTTGGTGTGGCCTAGAACTCAAAAACGACTATTTTGTCATTTTTTGTAGATTGCTTATTGCATTTTCAGGCTTATTCCTTGGGCTTATTTCAAATTTCTTTTTACAGAAGTCTTATTTAGGACAAAAGAAGCTTGTGTGTCTAATTTGAGCTTATGGCATTAGCTTATAGCTTAATGGGCCAAAAAGCCCATTAAGAATAAGCTGTTTGGTATAAGCTTGCTTATTTCACATTTTCAGCTTTTGGGCCTTTGGAAAAAGTTGTTTAAAATCAAATTTTGAGTCAAGTAGTGCTTTTTGGGCTTATTTGGGCCACTTTTTCATTTTGGGCTCAAACTAGGCCCATTAAGGATCTGTCTTGGGTTTAGCCCATTTTCTAGGCCCATTAAGGGTATTTAGGTAATTTCAAGTTCATTTCTGAGTTATTTAGGTTAAAATAAGCTAGTTTGCAACTTTTTAGAATTTTTAAAGATTTTTGGATTTTTATTAATATTTTAATATTATTTTATTATTAAAAATTAAAAGTCTGATTTTCTAAATTTTTACATTTTTTCTAGGTTCTAAACACTTAATTAGGAATTTTACAACTTTCCAAATATTTTTAGAGTCTTTTAATTACTTTCTAGATTTATTTTAAGTTTATTTAGTTTTTAATAGTTTTTAATTGTTTAAAAATAGTTTTTAGTGGTTTTAAAATTTTGAAAAATACTTTTTAGCTTAATTAGGTTATTTTAAAGGTTTGCAAACTTGAAGATCTGGATTATGACTTTTTATTAGTTAATATTGATTTTTAGGGCTTTAATTAGCATTAAAAAGTAAATATTTAATTAATTAAAAGGTTTTGGCAAGTTTGGACTTTTTGTAAACTCTTAGAATATTTTAGTGGATTTTTAGTGATTTTTGGTAATTTTTAGACTAAAATTTTAATTTTGGTGCTTTTTACGGTTTTACGTGTACACCTTTTTCGTCTTAGTTTAATTCGACATCGTAACCGTCATTCTCTTCTTATCCCATTTCTATTTTCTTTCTCATAACAATATAATCACAAAGTTAACCAAATCATTACACTCATAACACACTAGCCTCCTTGGGAAACGAACTTCTCATTGGTCATTCGTGCTTGGTTTTCCTAAACCGACACTTAACGCTTGCCACTATTTTGCCTTCCATTTCCTAAAGGGGTAAAAACTCTACATCAATTTTGGCGCCGCTGCCGGGGAGGCATGTTGTGTTTTGATTTGGAATTGTTGTTTTTATATACTAACCATAATAGTATTTGTATTAGTAGCACTCTACTAATACGTATTATCGGTTTTCGATTTTTGTGTGAATACTATTACTATATTGTATACGTAGAACAATAAATTCACAAGTACTCTAAATACGTGAGAAATCACAACCTTGACTTGGGAGGTCATTACCCAATCATTGTATTTGAATCTCAAACCAAAGAAAAAGGCAAAAATAGATAAATACTTTCGTGAAGCTCAATTTTGAAAAATACAAACTATAAGGTGGGTATAAGGCGTATATTATAAAATATATCCTAAGGAAAAAGGATCTTAAGTGCTTCGCGCCGCCTCGTTTCCCCGCTTGCTTGTGAGTATTTGATTTTGAGAGCTAATCAAGGGTTTTGCTGCCAAAGTATTACTAAGTATCATATATATTTTCTCGGTTTCAATTGATTAAACCCTCTTGAACGTTTTGGTGTTCCACCAACATTCTAAAGTCATCGAAGGCGTTCACTTCACGTGATCGTTTTCATTCCTTGACGCTTCTTTAATCAAGAGATTTGATTAAGGAGGAGATTTGTAGATTTTTGTCTACTTAATACATTCACCAAAATCCAAAAAGGTTAATACAATCAAAAACCACAAAAAAATTGAAAAATACAAAACACCAAAAAGAATCTTCTTTGCTCGTCCCCTCGTTGTACGTGACGTTTATGCTAACTCGTAATCAAGCAAGACGTGCACGTAAACGAAAGAACAAAACTCCCACTCCTAATCTTTCTAGTGAGGAGTCTCCTATTGACGAACCCATTATAAGAGAAGCACCAACCATGGCGAATCGAACTATGATGGAGTTACTTCAAGCACCCACCGAGGGTTATGGAGAGGCTATTGTGATTCCCGCTATCCTTGCGGAGAATTTTTAGGTGAAAACGGGTTTGTTGTCGATGATCCAAAACAAAAAATTCCGTGGTGATGAGAAGGACAATCCACACAACCATATCCGCCAATTCAATCGTCTTACCGCCACTTGCAAGTTTAAGGATGTCTCGAATGACTCGATTAAGATGATGCTTTTTCCGTATTCCTTAGCGTTGCCCGCAAAAATTTGGTTGGAGAAAGAGCCACCCAATTCTCTATTGACGTGAAAGGATCTCGTGTCTAAGTTTGTGAACCAATTTTTTCCGCCCTCTAAGACTATGCATTTGAAAAACGAGATTTCAAAATTTTCACAAGAGTTTAATGAAAGTTTTTCAACGGCTTGGAATATGTTTAAGGAAATGTTACATGAGTGTCCTCATCACGGTTTTTCCGACTTGCATCAAATTGACACATTTTACAATGGACTTAATGATAATGAAAGGGATTATTTAAATGCCGCCGCGGGTGGTAATTTTTTGTATAAAACGGTTGAGGAAGCTTTGGTGATAATTGAGAATAGATATAAGGTGTATAGTCCTCGTAGCACGTCTAGTGTTCGTAAGGCTTCGTCTTCGGCTTCACCTTCTTTGTCTACTACCATCGATGCTTGCCAAATTGAGGCGAACTTGGAAAACAAGATTTTTGATAAGCTTAAAGGTCTTTTGATTGAGTTCAAAGTAGGAGAACCAAGTGCTCCCGCCATGGCTAAAGTGGTTGAGGTTTCATGCATGTATTGTGGTGGAGGTCATGATTTCTCCGAGTGCATTACCAACGATGGTAACACTTCGAGTGCCTACGCGGCCACGGGAACTTACAACTAAAACGGTCAAGTTACCCGCTCTAATCAATTGACTCCACCGGGTTTTGGTTCAAATCAAAATGCTAACAACAACTATCGCAACAATCAAGTTGGTTTCAAAAACAATTACAACAAGGGAAACTATGGTAATCAAGGGGCTAATAATCAAGTTTCAAACAAAAATCAAAATGATTTTCAAAACAACAACAACAAAGGTTTGCAAACGTTGAAAGATCTTCCAAATGAATTTGTTGAATACGCTAATGGGAATGATGCTAGGTTTGACAATATTCAAAGCGAAATCTTTAGCCTAAGATCCAAGTTTAAGAACGACTTGAAGAAAGAGTTGAAAAATGAGTTAGCTAATGAACTTAAGATCCATACCAGCAAGATGGAAGGAACCGTAACTAGGTTACAACAAAACCAACAAAAAATGGAACAAGGGCAACATGAGATTAAACAAGAAATGGTTAAAGCCGAGAAGAGGCAATCCAAGTTTGAAGATAAAATCTCATCTATGTTTGAGGCAATTATGTGTAAACCGTCTTCGAGTAGTCTTCCTAGTAACACCGTGTCAAACCCTAAGGGTGAGATGAAAGTGATTACCACACGTAGTGGTAAGAATCTTAAGGAACCGACTCCTCAACCAATTGCTCCTACGGAGGAAGCAATTGAGGAAGAACCCGGGGTGGTGGTCCAAAAGGAGCATGTCCCAATCCTATGAAGTACCGCTCATGCCACACCTACGGTTGACCCATTACCAACATTGGAACCCGAGATTCCAAAGGCTATGCCTATGCCTCAACCCACACCACCTTTTCCCTATCCATCGAGACTTAGAAAGGAGAAACGTCAAGAGCGCGACAATTACCAATTTGAGCTTTTTATGAAAATGTTTCGTGTTTGCACTTTAATGTGAGTTTCGCCGATGCGTTGGTCATGATACCTCGATTTACCGCTAACTTTAAGAGTATGTTGAACAACAAGGAGAAATTGCACCAATTGTCTAGTTGTTCGTCGGTTTATCTTAATCGCATACCTCAAAAAGTCAGTGATCCCGGTAAATTTTTGATCCCTTGTGCAATTCAAGATATGGAATAATGCTTCGCCTTGGCCGATCTTGGTGCTAGCATTAACTTGATGCCACTTGCAATCTTAAAGTCGCTCAATCTTCCTAATCTTACTCCTTCACTAATGTCTATCGAGTTGGCCGACCATTCCACGATTCCCGCATGTGGATTGGCGGAAGACATTTTTGTGAAAGTGGGGAAGTTCTACTATCCCGTAGACTTTATCGTTGTTGATATTCCCACGGATCCTCAAGTTCCTCTTATTTTAGGTCGTTAGTTTTTAGATACGTCTATGGCTTTGATCGATGTTCATGCTAGAAAGATCACCTTACGTTTCAACGACGAGGAACTTGTTATAAACGCAACTCAAAACTCTCAAATTTCTCATGTTTATTCAGTTGCAACCATAAACCTCGTTGATATGATCGACGTGGTTTGCGAGGAATTCTCATTAGAAGTTCTAGGTTTTGGTGATGAAGAAACTAGTGGCAATCCCACTATGTTAGATCCAATTCTTGATAATTCGACACCAACCTTCACTCCCTTTGAAGGTGGTGGTTTTACGTTGGAAGAATTCGATGTTCCACGTACTTGTAACGAAGACCTCGACAACGATGATGACTTCTCGATTATCAAGGATTTCCTTAACGATTTCCCATTTCCTCCACCCGAGGAGGTTATGAGTATCGATCCCAAATCTTCACTTGAGGAACCACCTATCCTCGAGTTGAAAGATTTACCTCCTCATCTCGAATATGTCTATTTGGAGGAGGGCGACAAGTTGCCGGTTATTATTGTGAAGGAACTTTCGAATGATGAAAAAATCGCACTTGTCGATCTTCTAAAGGATCACAAAGGGGCAATTGTGTGGAAGTTATCCGACATTAAGGGAATCGATCCCAAATTTTGTACCCACAAAATCTTAATGGAGGAGGATTACAAGCCCGCAATCCAATGTCAAAGGAGGGTGAACCCCAAAATTCACGACGTCATCAAAAAGGAAGTCCTTAAACTTCTTGACGCGGGAATGATTTACCCTATTTCCGATAGCCCTTGGGTGAGTCCTATTCATTGTGTCCCTAAGAAGGGAGGAATGACAGTTGTGCCAAACGATGCCAATGAGTTAATTCCCACTAGACTCGTGACCGGATGGAGAGTGTGCATCGACTATCGTAAGTTGAATGAAGCCACTCGTAAAGAACATTTTCCCTTGCCCTTCATGGACCAAATGTTGGAGCGTCTTGCGGGAAACGATTTCTATTGCTTTTTAGATGGTTTTTCCGGTTACTTCCAAATTCCCATCGATCCTCGTGATCAAGAAAAAACTACGTTTATGTGTCCATATGGAACGTTTTCCTATCGTAGAATGCCATTCGGACTTTGTAATGCACCGGGAACCTTTCAAAGGTGCATGATGGCTATTTTTCATGATATGATCGAGAAGACGATGGAAGTCTTCATGGATGACTTTTCCGTGTTTGGTAATTCGTTCGCTTCGTGTTTGTCGAATCTTGAGAGAATGTTGAAACGTTGTGAGGAAACCAACCTTGTGCTCAATTGGGAAAAGTGTCATTTTATGGTTAAAAGTGGAATCGTCTTAGGGCACAATGTCTCGTATGCGAGGATTGAGGTAGATCAAGCTAAGGTAGACGTCTTCGCCAAATTACCTCATCCCAAAACCGTTAAGGGAGTTAGGAGTTTCCTAGGCCACGCGGGCTTTTATCGTCGATTCATCAAGGATTTTTCAAAGATCTCTCGACCCATTACACATCTTCTTGAAAAAGAGGCACGTTTTGTCTTTGACGAAGATTGTGTACGAGCCTTTGAAATCCTTAAGAGGAAACTTACGAAGCTCCCATTCTTGTTACTCCCAATTGGAACCTCCCCTTTGAGCTCATGTGCGATGCTAGTGACTACGCTATTGGGGCCGTATTGGGGCAACGTCATGAAAAGCACTTCTTGCCTATTCACTATGCTAGCAAGACGATGACCGAGGCTCAACTAAAATACACTACAACGGAAAAGGAGTTCCTTGCCGTGGTGTATGCATTTGAGAAATTTCGACCTTATCTCGTCTTGACAAAATGCATAGTGTATACGGATCATTCGGCTATCAAGTATCTTATGGCTAAACAAGATGCAAAGCCGAGATTACTTCGTTGGATTCTCCTCCTTCAAGAATTTGATCACAAAATTGTTGACAAAAAGGGAGCCGAGAATCTAGCGGCCGATCATCTTTCTCGTTTGGAAGATCCTCACCAAAGTGTTTACGAGCCCAAGGAAATCACCGAAACATTTCCTCTCGAGACGCTTGGTGTAGTGAATTCTAAGCTTGATTCTTCCACCCCATGGTTTGCGGACTTTGCAAATTACCATGCGGGTAACTTCATCATCAAGGGTATGACGACTCAAGAAAAACGAAAATTCTTTCGTGACGTCAAGTTCTACTTTTGGAACGACCCTTACTTGTTTCGAACTTGTGCGGATCAAATTATCCGGCGTTGTGTATTTGGCACCGAAGCTTCTAACATCCTTAGAGCTTGTCATGAGGGGTAATACAAGGCTTTTACCCAATGTATAAAATCTTATCGTCCGATCTTTTCGAATTGATTTCCAGTCTAAAGTGCGACTCAATTTCCTTTTGGTGAACAAGAGAATGGTTTGGTTTAGTTATCTAATTTTTAAACTAAATGCAAGTAATTAAAGTTGTCGTTGAGTAAAATGGAAATCTTAGAATTAAACTACGAATAAAAGCTTGCAACCTAGGAAACTAAAATGTAAATGATTTAAAACTAGAAAAGATGTTTAAAATATACTAAGACAAAATGTGGGAAAGAGTAAATTTGAAACTTAGGAAAATAGAACAAAGACTAAAATAAATGCGCACTGCGATCGCACTCAGATCGCAACCATTCCATCGCAACTCCATCGTAACCTTCCATTGTAACTTACAGTCGTAACCTGATCGCAATTGGGATCGTACCCACCAATCGCACTCAATGCGATTACAACAAAAGAGACTCGATCGTACTCACTAGTACGATGGGAGAGGCGATCGTACTACCAGATCGCAACCACGATCGCAATGAGTGATCGTGGTCTTTGATCGTGGTTCTGGATCTTAACAAACCGATCGCAATCAATGCAATCAAAGCAGGGAGGAGAAACCCGATCGCACCCCAGATCGTAATAGGTGATCGTGGGCGTGGATCGTACCAGGGAAGGAACCAGATCGCAGCTATGCAATCGTAATCAGATCGGGACCAAGTAAAACCCTCTTAAGATGGCAAAGGCGTCAAAAAGGGAAATAAGCTCAATCCAATAAGCAGTAACCAATAAGCATTTTTCAAACTTATAAAAGAGTAAATAAGCACAAATTCTAAAACTTTTGGAATCTAAAACATTCAAACTTCCATAAAACGGATTTGAGAACAATAAATCTTTTAGAAAAACATAAAGAGTAAATAAGCCAAACAATCGAATAAGCTAATAAGCATGAAGAGCTTATAGCTTATACGTTCAAAAGCTTATGTATAAACAAAGAAGATTAATCCCTCAATCACGAAATCATCAAATCATACGCATGAAGAATGCAAATCGGATCAAGGATATCAAGAAATGTAGAATGAGATTGAAGAACACAAAGCTTAAACTTAAACTTTTGATTAAAGAAACTCAAATACAAGGATTAATGAAAGCTTAAAAGAAAGGAAGAATGAAAAACTTAGTGAGAGAAAGTTGAGAACTTTCTCTTTCTAAAAACTAGAAAGAAAATTGAAAACTAAAACTAGCTAACCACCCTCCTAATGTGATTAGGAGGGTATTTATAGGGAAGTGGGAAGTGCATGTGTGGTGCTTCCTTCTTTCTTTTTCTTCTCGACTCGATTTAATTCAGTTGTCTTTCTCGATGTCGTCTCGGGATTAACTAAACTCGTCTTAACATTTCTTCATTTATTTAGACTCGAGTTCTTCGACTTCATTAAACTTCCGTCTTTAGACTTGTTCTTCGATAAATCTTCAGAATAGGTCTTGGACATCCCTCTTTTAAGCACTTTTGATCATTTGACTTTGTCTTTTCTCGTTTTCTTCGATAAAAGCCTGTGAAAGCCCGTGTTTTCTTCCTTTTTCATCTTTTGGTCCTAAAACACAATAAAAACACAAACCACGCATAACTCCGACTTTTACGACATAAAATACACGTTTTGGTCTTGTTATTATTGGAAATAAGTGGTAAAAGTATAAGTGTTTTCACACTTATTAAATCCCCTACACTTGACCATTGCAATGCCCTCATGCAATGCATTACTTCTAAAGCACGGTTTACATCTTCCATCATAAATAATCCACCTTGGCCTTTATTAAATACCGAACATCTAAGAAAAATAAAATGATAGAAACAAGTAAAGAAATCAAATACTTACATTGGGTTTTGGCTGCCATGAACGTTTATCATCCTCAAGTTTTCACGTTCCCCATACCAAGCTTAAAAACGAGATCATTGTTATTATAAGTTAGTAAACTAACACGAACTCATGTGGGCCAATTATTCACTTAGACTCCCTTATTCCTAGGTGTATCTCTTATATTTTATTTTTGTCTTGAATGATCACGAGGATGCATTGTTTGACTTATTTCGATAGTTATTTAGGCCGAAAATAAAGGGAACGATTTAATCAATAGTTAGCTAAAGGACAAAATCTTTTAAAACTGCTTCTCGGGACCTCATAAAGTTCATATCTTGGCATAACTCTCTTCACGATTTGAGACCTTTCTCGGACCGATATTTGGCAGCGACTTCATACTTCGAATCTTGAGAGACGTTCATGAAATAATGGTCTTCTCTTCATAATAGGAATTTCTTCACTTGAAGTTTTGAGAGATTCTTCATATTTGGACCACGACTTCTTCATTTTTCTCCAATCTTTATTTTGGACTTCGATATACAACGATCCGCCTCCTTTTAGGACTTTAATCTATTTATCCTCATACCTTGTTAGGGCCTTTTTGGATAGACTTTTCCATGATCTTTAGGGGAGTATTTGCTTTTCGTCGTGTGTCTCGATCCTTCATATTGATTTTCGATAAATGATTCTTCACATCACTTTTGGATCTTTAGCAACAAAATGTAGCCCTCATGCCTTGTTAGGGCCTTTTCGAACTCGCCAATCTTCTCATCCCTCTTCAATAAGTTATGCCTTGGCTATGAACTCTAATCCGTACCGAGCAACTTTTAAACGATCTTGGGCTAGAGGCTAAGTAACCTTTTAAATCGTACTACCTTAGTTATTGCAGATAAATTTATTAACAAGCGAAGGGAGAATAGGCTTATAATTAACTCACATAAATTCACGAAAGAATACCAAACTTATAATTGACTCTATCATCTCTCGTCCTCCACAGTTTAAAATCTCAAGGAATGAGACTCGTGGATGCTTAGCCTATTAAATCAAAGTTTTGGGTTTTCGAGTCATCTATAGGATCTTGAAAATTCTTGGACTTTTTCAAGTTTAGAAATCGCATTTTAAAGTTCCCTTGATAAACGACTCTGTAGGGTCAATTATAGGAACTTGCGAAAAGTTCTTGTTCTTAACCCGTGAGAGTTAAGACTTTCGCGTTTTATAGCTCCCTATATAAAAGCCTAACAAAACTTGACTTAAACTCGTTAAGGATACTAGCTAGAGTAAACTTAGATAAGTAAACTCGGGTTGAGTCAAAATGTTCACGACTAAGAAAAATTTAAAACCACTTTATTGAAAATTGATTCTAGTAATGGAAAGAAAATAAACATAATAAAGGAAAATACAACTATACAACTAGGCCAAAATAGATTAAAATTTTTGAAAAATGTCGAAAAATCAAATTTTCCGGTTAAAATGAGGGCAAATTCATGGAAAAGACCACTTACTTCGATAGAAGTCCCCCCTACACTTATTATAAACATTGTCCTCAATGTTTAAGCATGTGGGAGTAAACTCCCCTACACTTAGGACATTGTGCACGTTGTGTAAATCTTGCTAAGGAACAACTAAAGTGAATTCATTGTGAACATATAAGATATGAAATATTGAATCACGACAGTTTAGGATAGAACAGGGAAGATGGGAACACGGTATCACGGTTCGGCAAAAGTCATCAAGATGCTCTTTGAAGCTTTAATCCCTGCACAGCACAAAAAACAAGACAACAAACACATATGGGGCTCCCCCTACACTTATTATGAAAGCAGTAAAGGATAGAACACGGGTTGCCTCCCGAGAAGCGCTTGTTTTTTATAACCGAGTCACGAGCCTGACTCGACCCAAATTTAGTTCATGGGAAACGTGGTGAGGGATGGAATCATCTCATGAGAGATGTCCTCACCAAAGTATAGCTTCAAACGCTGGCCATTCACCTTGAAATTGGACCCATTTGGCTGAGAAAGCTCAATGGTCCCATATGGAAAGACTTTGGTGACGGTGAATGGACCAGACCAGCGACTCTTTGTCACACCCCACCATGGCAGAATATGGGGTGCGACGTATGGATATCATCACAACAATAGCGTGTCTATAGAGTTAACTAAATGAAATATAAATGTCATAAAAAGGTGACACAATGTCATGACAATATCTCAAATAATGTAGGCGTCTAGGTAAGTAGGTAACAGACGTACCTCTTACCAAAGACATTTAAATAACACACATCAAACATATAGGTATTAAACAATTTAGTAAATCAAAAGACAAAATAAAATCTAAGAGGAAAGGGATTCCTCCTAATGCAATCCTAGCAGCCTCTATACTCTAGCCACTTCTAACATCATCTTGCACAACTACCTCACCTGAAAATGACACTAAAATCTGTCAACATAAAGTTGGTGAGAACATAGGTTTAAGTTATCTAGAACATCATAAGAAACCGTGACATCCGCTGTAAATAAGTTGAAGAAAAACAATTTATAGTAATGGACCGTAATGTGATAATCATGTTACATGCATCCAAAACAAAACTTAAACCAAGTACCAATCACATCTACAATTCACAAAGCACACTATAACAATCAAGAAGTATCCCGTCACGCACACAAGAACACACACCACACTATCCGGATCTTTCCCACACCACCTGTGGAAGATGAACTACATCCCCGTCGAGATATCTTGCCTCCTAAGAGACGATGCACAAGTACTCAAGACGGATCGTGCCCCACGAACCAAGAACTCAGGACGGATCGTGCCCCACTAACCAAGAACTCAGAACCAAGAACTCAGGACGGATCGTGCCCCACGCTCCACACACATCACAACTGGTCCCATAGACGCCCATACATCTATGTACCAATCCCAATCATAACACAATCAAGATTCACATATCAGAACACATATCAAAGCACATATGAGAACACATAAGCACGCAAGTCACACAATAACACATCTATGTCCAAACATTTATAAAAATATAGTACCAAAACATTTTACGAACACCACAAGTGTCATCTCCATCCCATACTAGAAGAAAACTTTTAAAAACTCAATGAAAATAGGACTATGAACTCAACTGATTGCTTCTTCACAAGTCCTCGCACTAGCAACAAGCTAACAAACCAAAAACACGCAATCAATACATGAACCAATCACTAAGATGGCTCATCAACCTATGATGGACATATATCCTATTCCCATATAAATACCTCATTGATAATCTCTAATCACCCCATTACCCTTCCTTAACAAGTCCTTAACTTGATTAAGTTTAATAACTATCCCGTTCATATTTTACACAAAACAGTCCCAGTTTCTAGGTCTAAAAACTTTAAGTCAAACGTCCACTTAAACATACCCATGATTTATGTAAAAAGAATATTCATACTTTTACATATGTTAGCTAAAACCTCCCACTTGCCCTAACCTTAAATCTACAGTTAAGGCCCCGATATATGTATATATATTTCTACCTATCCAAAATTCACTGATTTTAAACGTATGAAAAGTTTGTTACCATTAGAGGGTCTTACCCTAAACCACAACCTTAGCCCAAGTGTAGATACTTACTACAATATATAAACCATATCTCATGTTCGTGAGAAGATCCCAATGCAACCCTAAGTACCCTAAACAACCCAAAACTTAAAAAGAAAACAGGTTGATTACAAAACTGTTTTGACCTCCGACTGTTGTAACCTGCTTTTGACCTACTCGTTTCTTGCATTGGAAAGCCACTTCAATTACCTTTTCAGGGATACTTGGATCATAAAATAAGAGTTTGTAGAACTCCCAATATGATCAAAACAATTGACTCAAAATTCTGCTCAGTTTTTAAAAACGGGTTTAATCAAATTAAACTAATTAATCACCCATAACCCCAATTAATACAAGCCCTAGTTTATGAAATCATCATATAATGATTAATATAACATTAATATACTATTTTTAAATTAACTCTAACCTAAATCCATCATAGATGATTAAAGAAAACATAAAGAAACAATTTAATTAAAAAGGTTTAGGAATGTTTTACCTTTAATTTAATGGAAGATGAAAAAAACTATGAAAACCCTAAAAACACTCCCAAACCGTCGATCTTTATTTTTTTTCCAGGGATTATGATGGATTTGATCTACCTAAAATCCTTATATAGTTTTTTTTCAAGAATCCTAGCTCAATACAACCCACTTTCCTTTTTCTCTTTTTTTCCTTTTTTCCTTTCTTTCTTGCGTCCAAACCGACTAACACCCCCTTAATTTTCATTTTTTTTTCTTTTTATTATTAATATATGTATTAATAATATTACCTTAATTTTCCTTAATTTATTTCAGCTCTTAAAGTCTCCAAAACCCCAAAACCGTAAAACTAGTCAGTTTTACGCGTTTTACCGTAAAAGACGTAAAATATACACTTTTACAAAAAATCTCAAATTTTGAAATAAACTTTATAACTAAGTCCTAAATGACTTAAAACCATCCCGAAAAATATCCATATGACTAATTACCTCATCCGAGACCTCTAAATGCTAAACCGTAAATCGTAAAAAATACGATTTTCTATAATACATATACGTATACGTAAAACCACTAAATATCACCATCTCATTTCATAGTCACTACCATGTGAACTCATGAACATGAAATCATCACACATCGTTTCACTCACAAGGTACCCCGTACCGGAAACGATATCCAAACCACAATCTATACACACCAATAAGCACATAAACACATAAAGACACGTAACTAGCACAAAATAAAACTAAGTGACGAACCTCAAAACCAGGGTTGTCACATCACTCCCTCCTAATAGAAATCTCGTCCCGAGATTTACTCCTTAGGATCAAACCTATTCTCAGCAAACAAACGAGGATACATAACCCTGATAAAACCTTCACGTTCAAGCGTGAACTCAGTTTATACTAAATAATCTCAACTAACAACACATGAGCCTTAACCGTCTGCGAGGAAACTTATTAAAACCATAAAGTTATGTAACCAACCTAACTAAATCTCGCAACTCATCAAACAAGAACTGTCTTGAAACTAAGTTAGGAGCCGTCACATAACTCGACGGGTTTAAAACCGTCACCCCGATTTCAGTCTTACTCATAAATGCCATAAATCAAAACTCATCAAAATATAACCACGTGTTCTAAGGTCTAAAGAAATCTCAAATTCTATCCCAACACATCTCTATCATAAGAACGTAACTGGATCATCCGTATGACTACAACAACGCTCCCAATGAATATAAGTTCACGACAAATTTTAGGACCCCCAACTTCAGATAACGGATCAAACCCATGGACGACTAACGGAAGATTACATGAACGAATTTAAAAAAAATATGAACCAAAACCATGAGACTCCAAAAGATACTCAAACATAAACATGTATCGACTCCAAACGAACCATGGAAACGGACCAATGACACAAGAAGCACCCAACGACAACCGAAACGTATTACGACCACATGAACCGAACTTAACACCACACTTGACTACCATCCTACTGAATTTATGTTTTCATGTGATCTAAAAACTCCAACAACAAATTTTGCTTTCTACTTACACGTTTAACCCCTCCATTTGGTCTCTACGCCAAAAGTCGTTTTTACCAAAACTGATTTTCTGTAAATGCTAAATGTTTGTCACCAAAAGCCCGACCTTAACACCATAGCTTTTATTGAAAAACTCCAGTCCTTTTACATACATTATAAAGAGTTCCCAAATCAAAAATATTTGGCTATCTCATCCGTTTGGTTAGGTTTTGACTCAAATTCCCGAAATCTAAATTTATTCCTGAACAGTCCACTGTTTTTTGTAAAAATTGTTGACGACCTTACCGAACTCCATTTTCGACCAATCTTACATTTTTGAAAAGTAGACTCTCTGAACTTAATTTAAAAAAAAAGAAACTCGACCAAAGGTTCTACCTACTGCCTGGAACAGTCAACACAAGACAGCCCTAAAAAATCAGACTGTTTTACGCCTTTATACACCAACCCTCTAAACATCATTAATGGATCTTAATTACTATATATTTTTTTTAACCACATTCCCGACACTTTAACCTTATTTTTCACCGACTACCAACAAGTATTTCAACTCTTTGTAAATTCCATTTTTTTTTACCATGCAAGACTCAACACAAAAGATACCTTTATCCCAAACGTAAAAACAAAGAAAATCTTGAACTATCTCAATAGCCTCTACACCATAAGTACCGTACAAACAAACACGTGAAATGAGGACTCGAGAAATGCGCTACTACAGAAGTTGAACATCTCAAAGAGAAACGAGCTAGCAACCATCCTAAGAATACAACCGATAAGTAGAAAATAATTTTACATATAGACATAGGCGTACATACACTCAAATCCATCCAACATATACTATACAAGCATGTATTAACCCTCTTTCATGCAACCATACTTAGGAATTCATGATGTCGTGGTACTTGTATAACTATGTTGGCCACCATACTTATATAAGTCCTCTTTCACCAATGCACTCCCTCCTATGATGACACTTATAAGAATTAATACTACACATAACACATCAGTCTGCCAACTTAAATAATCACATAAATCCTACAACTCATATAAGCACATAATCCACAACATAACATAAGGTCCAAAATTCCATGTATCGAAATAACGTAGCTAATGCATGAAACACATAAAGTCGTAATCTAGCTGAACCACCGTAGACAAAATTCAAAATGTATAAAGAACATGAAAACGTAATTAAACAAAATCCAACAATGACTAGCGTATACGACTATAGTTCAACCCGCACTATTCAAAACTCGAAAAGAAAATAACATGTAGCTAAGTATGAACTTACTATGGTTCAATTCATACTAGTCAAAACATCACAATAAATAACATCCAAACACATTAATTAATATAAAAGGCACACATACTCCTATGACGCCTATATGCAGGGATCCTTAAGCTATAGACTAGGCTACACGACTAGGCAACCTAATTCTCTATAACCATTGTCTCTGATACCATTCTGTCACACCCCACCATGGCGGAATATGGGGCGCGACGTATGGATATCATCACAACAATAGCGTGTCTATAGAGTTAACTAAATTAAATAGAAATGCCATAAAAAGGTGACACAATGTCATGACAATATCTCAAATAATGTAGGCGTCTAGGTAAGTAGGTAACAGACCTACCTCTTACCAAAGACATTTAAATAACACACATCAAACATATAGGTATTAAACAATTTAGTAAATCAAAAGACAAAATAAAATCTAAGAGGAAAGGTATTCCTCCTAATGCAATCCTAGCAGCCTCTATACTCTAGCCACTTCTAACATCATCTTGCACAACTACCTCACCTGAAAATGACACTAAAATCTATCAACATAAAGTTGGTGAGAACATAGGTTTAAGTTATCTAGAACATCATAAGAAACCGTGACATCCGCTGTAAATAAGTTGAAGAAAAACAATTTATAGTAATGGACCATAATGTGATAATCATGTTACATGCATCCACAACAAAACTTAAACCAAGTACCGATCACATCTACAATTCACAAAGCACACTATAACAATCAAGAAGTATCCCGTCACGCACACAAGAACACACACCACACTATCCGGATCTTTCCCACACCACCTGTGGAAGATGAACTATATCCCCGTCGAGATATCTTGCCTCCTAAGAGACGATGCACAAGTACTCAGGACGGATCGTGCCCCATGAACCAAGAACTCAGGACGGATCGTGCCCCACGCTCCACACACATCACAACTGGTCCCATAGACGCCCATACATCTATGTACCAATCCCAATCATAACACAATCAAGATTCACATATCAGAACACATATCAAAGCACATATGAGAACACATAAGCACGCAAGTCACACAATAACACATCTATGTCCAAACATTTATAAAAATATAGCACCAAAACATTTTAAGGACACCACAAGTGTCATCTCCATCCCATACTAGAAGAAAACTTTTAAAAACTCAATGAAAATGGGACTATGAACTCACCTGATTGCTTCTTCACAAGTCCTCGCACTAGCAACAAGCTAACAAACCAACAACACGCAATCAATACATGAACCAATCACTAAGATGGCTCATCAACCTATGATGGACATCTATCTTATTCCCATATAAATACATCATTGATAATCTCTAATCACCCCATTACCCTTCCTTAACAAGTCCTTAACTTGATTAAGTTTAATAACTATCTCGTTCATATTTTACACAAAATAGTCCCAGTTTCTAGGTCTAAAAACTTTAAGTCAAACGTCCACTTAAACATACCCATGATTTATGTAAAAAGAATATTCATACTTTTAAATATGTTAGCTAAAACCTCCCACTTTCCCTAACCTTAAAGCTACAGTTAAGGCCCCCGATATATGTATATATATTTCTACCTATCCAGAATTCACTGATTTTAAACGTATGAAAAGTTTGTTACCATTAGAGGGTCTTACCCTAAACCACAACCTTAGCCCAAGTTCATATACTTACTACAATATATAAACCATCTCTCATGTTCGTGAGAAGATCCTAATGCAACCCTAAGTACCCCAAATAACCCAAAACTTAAAAAGAAAACAGGCTGATTACAAAACTATTTTGACCTCCGACTGTTGTAACCTGTTTTTGTCCCACTTCCCGACCTCCAATTTAGTTCTCGTTTCTTGCATTGGAAAGCCACTTCAATTACCTTTTCAGGGATACTTGGATCGTAAAATAAGAGTTTGTCGAACTCCCAATATGATCAAAACAGTTGACTCAAAATTCTGCCCAGTTTTTAAAAACGGGTTTAATCAAGTTAAACTAATTAATCACCCATAACCCCAATTAATACAAGCCCTAGTTTATGAAATCATCATATAATGATTAATATAACATTAATTTACTTTTTTTAAATTAACCCTAACCTAAATCCATCATAGATGATTAAAGAAAACATAAAGAAACAATTTAATTAAAAAGGTTTAGGAATGTTTTACCTTTAATTTAATGGAAGATGAAAAAAACTATGAAAACCCTAAAAACACTCCCAAACCGTCGATCTTTATTTTTTTTCCAGGGATTATGATGGATTTGATCTACCTAAAATCCTTATATAGTTTTTTTTTCAAGAATCCTAGCTCAATACAACCCACTTTCCTTTTTCTCTTTTTTTCCTTTTTTCCTTTCTTTCTTGCGTCCAAACCGACTAACACCCCCTTAATTTTCATTTTTTTTTCTTTTTATTATTAATATATGTATTAATAATATTACCTTATTTTTCCTTAATTTATTTCAGCTCTTAAAGTCTCCAAAACCCCAAAACCGTAAAACTAGTCAGTTTTACGCGTTTTACCGTAAAAGACGTAAAATATACACTTTTACAAAAAATCTCAAATTTTGAAATAAACTTTATAACTAAGTCCTAAATGACTTAAAACCATCCCGAAAAATATCCATATGACTAATTACCTCATCCGAGACCTCTAAATGCTAAACCGTAAATCGTAAAAAATACGATTTTCTATAATACATATACGTATACGTAAAACCACTAAATATCACCATCTCATTTCATAGTCACTACCATCTGAACTCATGAACATAAAATCATCACACATCGTTTCACTCAAAAGGTACCCCGTACCGGAAACGATATCCAAACCACAATCTATACACACCAATAAGCACATAAACACATAAAGACACGTAACTAGCACAAAATAAAACTAAGTGACGAACCTCAAAACCAGGGTTGTCACACTCTTCAACTTGCCAGAGAAGATCTTCAACCGAGAGTTAAAAATTAAGACTTGATCACCAATGTGGAACTCTCGGTTCTTAATCCTTGCGTCATGATCGATCTTGGTCTTCTCCTTGTAGATCAATGAGTTCTCGTAAGCTTCATTCCTCAGTTCGTTGAGCTCGTTGAGTTAAATCTTGCGAAGATCACCGGCTTTGTTGATGTCGAAGTTAGCCCACTTCAAGGCCCAGTATGCCTTATGTTCCAGCTCGATGGGGAGGTGGCATGCTTTCCCGTACACAAGACGATACGATGTACAACCAATCAGGGTCTTATAGGCTGTACGGAAAGCCCACAGAGCATCCTCTAACTTATCGGCCCACGCAACACGATGCTCTCCCACAGTACGCTCCAGAATTCGCTTCAATCCACGGTTGGAAATCTCGGCTTGACCATTGGTTTGAGGATGATAAGCGGTGGAAAGATGATGATTAACACCGTACTTAGCCATGACTCTTGCAAATTTATCATTCCAAAAATGAGTCCCCGCGGTCACTGATTATAGCACGAGGAACACCGAATCGAGCAAAGAGCTGCTTTAAAAAGTTCACAACCACCCTCGCATCGTTCGTAGGGAGAGCCTTAGCTTCAACCCATTTAGAAACGTAGTCAACGGCTACGAGGATGTACTTGTTCCCTTTAGATGATGGAAATGGCCCCATAAAGTCGATGCCCCATACATCAAATATTTCACATTCTTGTATGAAATTTTGAGGCATCTCATCTTTATGTGTGATCTTGCCTTGGCGTTGGCAAGCATCACAATTCTTAACCATTTCGTGAGCGTCACGATAAATGGTGGGCCAATAGAATCCAGAGTCAAACACTTTCTTAGCGGTGTAGTTGGGGCCAAAGTGACCACCAGTAGGTCCTTTATGGCAAGCAGCAAGGATCTGCAAAGCTGTCGGTCCATCAACACATCAACGAATGATCAGATCAGCACATTGTTTGAATAGAAAAGGGTCATCCCAAAAGTAAGTCTTAACATCATTCAAGAACTTCTTCTTTTGTTAGGATGTTAACCCTTTGATGAGAACACCACCCGCTAAGTAGTTTGCAATGTCGGCAAACCACGGGGTGTCATCAAGATTGAGATTTATAGACATTAAGGTCTCAAGGGGGAAAGAGTCATTGATCTCTTTGTTCGAATGATCCCCTTGATATGGATCCTCAAGTCTACTCAGATGCTCCGCGGCTATGTTTTCGACACCCTTCTTGTCACGAATTTCAATGTTGAATTCTTGAAGGAGTAAAACCCAGCGAAGAAGTCTTGGCTTAGAGTCGTGCTTAGTCATCAAGTACTTCAACGCGGAATGGTCCGTGTATACGATTTCGGTGGATAGAACAAGGTAGGGGTGAAATTTTTCAAAAGCATAGACAACATCTAAAAACTCTTTTTCGGTTGTCGTATAATGCAATTGAGCCCCCGTCATTGTTTTGCTAGCATAATGGATTGGTTGGAAGTGTTTATTCACTCTTTGGCCCAAAACCGCACCAATAGCAAAGTCGCTAGCATCGCACATCAATTCAAAGGGTAGCTCCCAATTAGGGGTAACCAAGACCGGTGCCTTAGTTAGCTTATCCTTAATAAGATTGAAGGCTTCGATACACTCTTTAGAAAAGATAAAAGGAGTATCTTTTTCCAAGAGGTGGGTCATCGGGCGAGCGATTTTAGAGAAATCCTGAATGAATCGACGATAGAAGCCCGCATGACCCAGAAAACTTCTCACACCCTTCACGGTTGAAGGTGGAGGTAATTTGGCTATGACATCTACTTTAGCACGGCCGACTTCAAGACCGGCTTTAGAGATTTTGTGTCCTAGCACAATGCCTTCTTTTACCATAAAATGGCATTTTTCCCAATTCAGAACAAGGTGAGTGTCTTCGCACCGCTTAAGCATACGTTCCAAATTGGCAAGGCAAGAAGAGAAGGAATCCTCAAAGACCGAGAAATCATCCATGAAGACTTCCATGGTTTGCTCAACCATGTCATGGAAGATAGCCAACATGCACCTTTGGAAAGTCCCGGGGGCATTCCATAAGCCAAAAGGCATCCTTTTGTAAGCAAATGTGCCATAGGGACAAGTGAATGTTGTCTTCTCTTGATCTTGGGGATCGATGGGTATTTGGAAATAACCCGAGAAACCATCAAGAAAGCAGTAATATTCATTACCCGCTAAACGTTCAAGCATTTGGTCCATAAAAGGAAGAGGGAAATGATCCTTTCTCGTGGCATCATTGAGTTTGCGGTAGTCTATACAAACTCTCCACCCAGTAACGAGACGTGTAGGAATCAACTCGTTGTTTGCATTGGGCACAACGGTGATGCCGCCTTTCTTAGGGACACAATGGACTGGACTAACCCATGGTGAATCCGAAATAGGATAGATCATTCCCGCATCAAGAAGTTTGATAACCTGTTTTTTGATTACGTCATGGATCTTAGGATACACCCTTCGTTGGCTTGAATAGTGGGTTTAAAGTCGTCCTCCATGAGAATTTTGTGTGTGAAGAAGTGAGGATCAATTCCACGAATATCAGAGATCTTCCAAGCAATAGCTTTCTTGTGATTCTTCAGTACGGCGATATGGCGAGATTTTTCTTCTTCTTTCAGGTCCTTTGCGATGATGACCGGTAACTGCTTGTTGTCTTCAAGGAAAACGTACTCTAGATGAGGAGGTAGGTCCTTAAGCTCAAGAGTAGGAGGATCCTCAATAGATGGTGTAACTAACGATGGATCATCATTAGTCACCTCTTTAGGAGAAGGAGGAGAAAACGGGTCTTCATTGAGAAGCATCTCAATAGTACGAATGTATTCATCCCAATCGGTGGAAGAATCATCATACTTAAGATCGAGAGGACCCAAGCTAGCTTCGAAATCATCCAAGTCACTTTCTCCAAAAGGAGTCAAGAACGGAGCAGTTGAGGCAACGGTCTCAACATTGGGTAGAGAAGAGAGAGTACTTTTGCAAGCATCATGAAAATGTTCTTCACAAGCCTCATCGAGAACATCAATAGCATTAACACTCTCATATGAATAAGGTTGTTTAGAAATCTTACCCATGTTGAAGACAATTTTATCGTCACCAACTCTCATGATATTTCGCCCGCGGCTACATCAATGAGAGTGCGACCGGTCCTCAAGAAGGGACGTCCAACGATTAATGGAACACGAGGATCCATCTCGTAGTCAACGACAACAAAATCCGACGGGAAGGTGAATTTGTCAACGCCAACGAAAACGTCTTCGGCTATCCCCACTGGATAAGCAACCGTACGGTTGGCTAATTCCAAAGTCATTTTGGTGGGGACTAGCTCGGGGAGAGATAATTGCTTCCAAACACTTAAAGGCATTAAGTTTATACTGGCACCTAGATCGGATAGGGCCATGCAATTCTCTACTCCCGGGAAGTTGCAAGGAATCAAGAAGCGACCCGGATCACCAAGTTTGGTGGGCAATTTCCTTAAGAGAACGGTGGAGCAATTCTCATTAAGTTGGGTCTGAGCAATGTCAAGAAGCTTCTCCTTGTCACTAAGAAGATCTTTAAACATCTTCGTGTATTTAGGCATGTGAGCGAGAGCCTCGGCAAAGGAGATGTTAAAATTCAATTGTTTAAATATTTTTAGAAAGTTTGAAACTTGAATATCATCCTTGCTCTTTTTCTTATCTTTCCTCAACCTTGAAGGATAAGATATATTGGATGAAGAAGAAGGCTTTAGGGGGTTAGGATCACTCAAAACCGCGGGTGGTGGGGAAATGGGGGTAGAAGGTAAAAGAGGTGGGGAAATTTGCTCTTTTTCCTTGTTCACAATCACGGGTGGAGGTGTAGGAAGCTCGGGTTCCGTATAACCTTTTCCACTACGAGTGGTGATTGCTTTCATCTCCCCTCTTGGGTTCGCAACGGTGTTACTCGGAAGAGTACCCGAAGAAGAGGGTTGATTACCTTGGAAGAGCGAACCGATCATATCACGTATGTTAAGCGCTTGAGTGCTGAAAGAGTCTCTCATGTCTGCACGAATCTCATTGCTTTGTTTTGCCATGTCATTCCTTAGCTCGACTCGAATATCGTTCCCTTGTTTCGCCATTTCTCCCTTCAAGTTGACGAATTGACTCTGAAGATTCGTCACCATATCTCTATTAGTCTTCATAAACGTCTTGACGTCTGGATTCAATGCCATCGGTTGATTGAGAGGTGGAGCTTGGTAAGCTTGAGAATTTCCTTGAGTTGGGTATGGGTTTCTTTGGGATTGATATTGATTGTTAGCACGAGGTTGGGATTGGTTGTTTCGGTTATAGCTTTGTTGTTGGTTTTGGTTTGGAGGAGGGAAACCGGGTGGAGCAAGATAGTTGTTTGAACGATATCTTAGCAAGCTACGGTCTCCTTGAGGACGAGCTTGATAGCCTCCCGTGGGATAAGTACCGTATGTCGCGTTAACGTTTTCAGAAAAATTGCCTTGAGTGGAAGGACAATCATTGTAAGAATGAGGACCACCACATGTGTCACAAGAAATAGCAACGGCTTTAGCTTGTTGAAAGTGGTTTGTGGCCATGGTCATGAAATCCTTGAGCATATCCGCGATTTGTCGGGTAAGTTCGGTTATCTCGGGATTGGAGATAGTAGAAGAAACATTGACTCTCGAGTTAGATCTTGAGGATGCGGATGAATCCCAATTCTTGTGGTGAGTAGTCATGTTTTCAATCAACTCTCTACACTCCTCCGGTCTCCTTTTCATAAAAGTACCACCGGCGGCGGCGTTGATCGTGTCACGATCACGAAAAGTGAGACCATTGTAGAAAGTATCAATGAGAGTGACGGGGAGCATGTTGTGATTTGGACAGCGGTCGATCAAATCATTGTATCGTTCCCAAGCATCAAAGAGTGTGTTAATGCAATAATGACTAAAAACGTTACTTGCATTTTTCGGTCTCCCTTAGTTTTGATTACGACAATATGTAAAAACAAGCATTTACGAAAACAACGAAAAACGAATTCTTGAGTTCAAGTATTTTTCATTTTACCCATTTTCACTTAAGGTATGGATAAACAAGTACTAACCTTAATCAAGTGATCAAGTGATTTAATCTTTTCTTAAAACTCACTTTTTATTAAATGTGACAAGTTTTTATTAAACTTTATTTTTAAGAAAATGTTTTATTAAATTAATTATTTGAAATTTGAAAATGGCATATTCTTATTCTGTTAAGAACATCCTTTCAGGATATTTTTTATACCCAGATAAGACCTCCACCACTAAAGGACAAAAAGGAGCGGAGTCTAGTCCGGCGGTACCTTAGCGCCTAGGCGGTACCTTATCGATAAGGTACCGCGGGCTGTGATAAGGTACCGCGGTCAGAACTAGCCGTTGGCTCCTTTGTCCTTTAAATAGTTGGCCATTCTCAACTTTTCACCTCACCTCTTTTGCACATACATTTCCAGATTCAAACCCCTTCTTTAATCACTCAAATCTTTGATCATTTGTTTGATTATTACTTGTTTAAGAAGTGAATCTTGTTCTTCCATCTCTTCCTCTCCAAGTGCAAAGAGAAGAACACTATCCTAGTGAAGTGTTGAGTCCACCACCAAAGATCCATTGAAGATCAATTTTTATATACTTGTAGTTGTGTCATAGTTGTGAAGATCCAAGTAGTTGTGTCTATTTGGAAGTTGTGTATGTACTAAGTATAGTTGTGTAGATTGGTCCTAGCTACGATTAGGGCTCGACTTTTAGCTTAGATTCGGAAATTGGTTAAGCGACGTGTACGGTTTTCTCCACCATAAGGAGCTTGTTGTGTAGTGAACTCTCGAGTAAGGAGTACTCAAGGAGTGGAGTAGGAACGAGGAGTGAGCTTCGTTGCCGAACCACTATAAATCCTTGGTGTTCGGTTTGATCTTTCTTTACCCTTAACTCTTTACATTCCTTATTACTTTTTACATATACATGTGTTAATATTAGATTAGCTGGATATATTTTTTAGTATTAGTTTAGCTACACTATCATTGTTCATATTTGTGCATAAGAAGATTTCACATATTTCCTCAAGCCTAAGTTTTTTGAAAAAGGATTTTTGGAAACCATATTTTAACAAGTAAATTTTAAGAAACTATTCAACCCCCCCTTCTAGTTTCTACAACTGGTATCAGAGCGGGTTGCTCAAGAATTTTTAAAGTATATTGTATTTTAAAACTTGAATCGATCTATGGATTCCAACAAGTACCTAGAAGGGCAATCTATGCAAAGACCACCATTTTTTGAAACCGATAGTTTTATTTATTGGAAAAATAGATTTGAAACTTATGTGAAATCAAAAGATTTAGATCTTTGGCATGTTATTACCAATGGTGATTTTTTACCCTTTTAATTTAATGAAGTTTCTAAAACAAAAGAATTAGTCACTTTTGACAAAGCTAATGATGATACTAAAAAGAAACTTTCAAAAAATAATGAGGCTAAAATGGTGATTTATAATGCTTTGCCTAAGAAAGAGTATGAAAGAATTTTTATGTGTGAAACCGCTAAAGATATTTGGAACACTCTTTTAGTAACCCACCAAGGTAATAGCCAAGTCAAAGAAAGTAAAATCGATCTTCTTGTCCAACAATATGAACAATTTGTCATCTTAGAAGATGAAACTATTGATAGTGCATTTACTAGGTTTAACACCATTATTACTAGTCTAAAAGCACTTGATGAAGGTTTTTCTAGCAAGAACAATGCTAGGAAGTTTCTAAGGGCCTTACATCCAAAGTGGAGAGCAAAAGTCACGGCTATTGAAGAGTCAAAAGATCTCTCAACTTTATCACTCGATGAACTCATAGGAAACTTGAAGGTTCATGAGATGACAATTTTGAAGGACTCGGAATTAGTAAAAACCAAGAGTGAAAGGAAATCTCTTGCACTTAAGGCCAAGAAGGTACAAAGTGACCATGATAGTTCCTCGGAAAGTGATGACGAGGAGTATGCATTGGCGGTGAGAGATTTCAAGAAGTTCTTCAAGAGACGAGGTCAACACGTTAGGCAACCAAACTATGACAAGAAACCATTGTCAAAGAATCGGTTTGTCAAGAACGAAAAAGGTGATAGGAGTTGCTTTGTGGTGATCCAAATCACTTCATTGGTGATTGTCCAAAGCCCGCTCGTGATAAGAACCACACGGCATTCGTTAGTGGCGCTTGGAGCGATAGCGGTGAAGATGATGATGACAACCCCAAAGAGGAGAAATGTCTTATGGCTCACACTTCTAAAGAGGTACATTCCGAAACCGAATATTATAGCAATGATAGTTCCACTTTAGATGATATTGAATTTGAAGGCAAATATGATAGCTTACACAAACTTAGTCTTAAATTCATAGAAAAGAATAAAACCTTAAAATCAACCAAAACTAAGCTTGAAAATGAGATCAATGAACTTAGGGAGAAATTGGCTAAACTTGAGAAAAACAAAGAGGTTGATTTAGGTTGCTTAAGTTGTGAGAAACTTAGATTAGAGAATGATGATCTCAAGAGCACCTCCATTAAACTGGAAAAGTTCATGAAAGGTACTAGTGCTCTTGATGATATGTTAAACAAACAAGTTCATTCTAAGGAAAAACTTGGTCTAGGTTTTAACTCAAATGAAGCCTCAACTAGTGAACCAAAACAAGTCATGTTTTCACAGAAAACACCTTCTGGACGCGGTTCCACATTGTATGGCGCGGTTCCTTATCACTATGGAACCACGGCCATAGATAAGGTACCGCGGCCAGAAGTTGATTTTTTTGAAAACTCTGAACTTTCTAAAAAATCTAAGTTAAATGAAAAACCAAAGCATCTTACTGTTAATAAGGTTCAATTACCCATACTTGAGGACAATGCTATTAGTAAGTTCTATAAGTCGTTAAGTAAACCTCTCATAGGAAATAGAAGTTTATCTACTATTTTCTACTCCACCTAGAGTACGGAATGAGTCTAAGCCTAGAAGTAGAATGACAACGCCTACAAGAGATAATCAAAACAACTCACAAACTAGAAGTAAAACTCCAACACCTAGAAAGAATAATAATAACTCTAAACCTAGATCAAACACACCTAGGAGAAGTAATAAACAACAAAATGGTTACATGAACTACTACCCTCCTCCATTTTGTTCTCCATGGGGAATCCCCACCTCATTCATTCATCCCAACCAAATGCAAGGGATGTTTGGAACTAACAATTTTGGACCTATGAGATATTGGGGACCAAATGTTTGATCTTGTGTATTGTTACCTAGATATGCTTGGGAATTGATTTGGAGCCCGATGAGTGGATTAAGGATAGTGGATGTTCTAAACACATGACGGGTAATCGAAGTTTGTTCTCGCATTACAAAGCATATGATGGAGGTAACGTCACATTCGCTAGTAGTCTACGTGGTAATATCATTGGCAAAGGTACGGTTTCTCTTGACTCCATGACCATTGAAAATGTTGAGCACGTAGATAATTTAGGTTTTAACCTTTTAAGTATAGGTCAAATTTGTGATAATAAGTGTAAGGTCATATTTTCAGAACATGACAGTGAAATCGTAAAAGATGGAAAAGTCATTGGAAAAGGTGTTAGAAAGCATGGGCTTTATGTCATGAAGGTTAATAAGAAGTCAAAAGACAACATATGTCTTGCGACTATAGATGATAGTTCTACTCTTTGGCATAGGAGATTAGGTCACGCTAATATGCGTTTAATTCAATCTTTAGTCTCTAAGGAGTTGGTAAGACACCTCCCCAAGATTAAGTTTGATAGTCACTTTTGTGATGCTTGCAAAGTTGGAAAGCAAGTTCACTCAAGTCACAAAGCCAAGAATTTGGTTTCGACCTCTCGGGGCTTAGAGCTCCTACATATGGATCTCTTTGGACCTTCCGCCATACGGAGTATGGAGGTAACCTTTATACCCTAGTTATAGTTGACGACTATTCTAGATTCACTTGGACTAGATTTTTGGGATCTAAGAATGAAGCTTTCGATCACTTCGAAATCTTTAGTCGGAGAATTCAAAATCAACTAGGATGTTCAATTGTTTCTATTAGGACGGATCATGGTAGGGAATTTGATAATGAAGTGCAATTTGGTGCCTTATGTGAAGTTCATGGTATTACCCATAACTTCTCGGCTCCTCGCACTCCACAATCAAATGGGGTAGTTGAAAGGAAGAATAGGACTCTCCAAGAGATGAGTAGGACGATGTTAAACGAGCAATCGTTGCCTCAAAAGTTTTGGTGCAATGCCGTAGATACATTGACTTATATTCTCAACCGAATTCTTATTCGACCTTTCCTAGGAAAGACCCCCTATGAGATTCTTAAAGGTAAGAAACCCTCATTAGAATACTTTAGGGTGTTTGGAAGCAAGTGCTTTATCCTCAACACCAAAGACTACCTTACCAAGTTTGATCCAAAGTCATACAAAGGTATCCTTTTAGGTTATTCCCAAACTAGTAAGGCCTACATAGTCCTAAATAGAACCTCAGGGGTTATTGAAGAATCACTCAACGTAACCTTTGATGAAACCCCTCATTCACCCAAGACACCACCATTGGTTGATGATGACTTGGATGAATTAGAAGTAGTTAAAGCCAAAGAGGTTAGAAAAATAGGAGTTGAAGACCTTAGTGTTGAAAAGGAAGTAAACATTAAGGAGTCTAGGGATCATACTCTCAATAATGTCATTGGTGACTTAAATCAAAGGACCCTAAGATCTCAAGTCCAAAACCAAAGCAACTTCTTTTGTTTTGTCTCCTTGATTGAACCTAAGAATGTTAAAGAAGCCTTGACGGATGAGAGTTGGGTCATTGCGATGCAAGAAGAATTGAATCAATTCGTTGCCAATGATGTTTGGGAACTTGTTCCTTCACCTAGAAGTTCTACCATTATAGGAACCAAATGGGTATTTAGGAATAAGCTATATGAGAATGGTGTTGTGTCTCGTAACAAGGCTAGACTTGTAGCTCAAGGCTATAATCAACAAGAAGGGATTGATTATGACGAGACATATGCACCGGTAGCTAGATTAGAATCAATTAGAATCCTTTTAGCCTACGCTTGTGCCTTAGATATTAAGCTTCAACAAATGGATGTAAAGAGTGCATTTCTTAACGGTTTGATCAATGAGGAGGTATATGTGGCTCAACCTCCCGGCTTCATTGATTTTGAGAAACCGGACCATGTTTACAAGCTTAAGAAAGCACTTTATGGACTCAAACAAGCACCCAAAGCTTGGTATGATAGACTTAAAGCGTTTCTTGTTAAACATGAGTATACCATGGGTATGGTAGACAATACACTCTTTACAAAGAAGAAAGGTCCTCACCTCATAATCGTACAAATATATGTTGATGACATTATATTTGGCTCAACTTGTCAAGAATTGTGTGATGACTTTGCCAAAATCATGCATGATGAGTTTGAAATGAGTATGATGGGAGAACTTAACTTCTTTTTAGGACTCCAAATTAAACAAATGGACGATGGTATTTTCTTTAGTCAATCTAAGTACGCTAAAGAAATGCTAAAGAAATTTGGATTAGAAGAATCTAGACCAATGAAGACCCCTATGGCCTCGGATACTAAACTCACCGTAGATGATGATTGTGAGTCGGTAGACAACACCAAATATAGAGGTATGATTGGTAGTTTGTTGTACCTAACGGCAAGTCGACCGGATATCATGTTTAGTGTTTGCCTTTGTGCTTGCTTCCAAGAGGCTCCCAAAACCTCTCACCTTGAAGCGGTTAAGCGTATCTTCCGATACATTAAAGGTACTATACATTTAGGATTATGGTATCCTAAAGGGACCGGCGTAGAAACCATTGTCTACGCGGACTCGGATCATGCGGGAGACTATGTGGACCGGAAAAGCACTAGTGGAGTTTGTACCTTCATGGGTTGTTGTTTAACTTCTTGGTTCTCCAAAAAACAAACCGCTCTTGCGATATCCACCACGGAAGCCGAGTATGTGAGTGCCGGAAAAGCATGCCAACAAGCTCTATGGATGAAGCAAGCGCTTGTTGATTACGGGATTTCTCTTGATGATGTTCCCATCATGTGCGATAATAAAGGCGCTATAGACCTAAGCAAGAATCCCGTGCAACATTCGCGAACCAAACATATAGAAATTAGACACCATTTCCTTAGGGATAATGTTCAAAAGGGGAACATTACTATTGAAAAGGTGCCCTCCGAGGACAACTTAGCTGATATCTTCACTAAGCCACTTAAGAGGGAACCTTTCAATTACTTGCGTCTAGGTCTAGGATTAATGGAACATCTTCCTTAAATTCTTTTTGTGTGTTTTCTATTACCACTTTGAGTCCTTGAGTCTTTTAAAATTCTTTTGAAAAATATTCTCCTTTCCTTTTCAAAACTCTCAAAGTCTCTTTCGAAAATGCTTGAGAAATTCGTTTGACATTGTTAATTCAATCTAAAAATGATTTTTCATAGATTCTCGCTATTAATATAGAGCTTACATAATTCATATGTATGATTCTCTCAAACATAGCAAGAACAAGATTGAATCATGGAGGATCATTGTGTCATGACTTAAGGTCTTGTCTTACACACCTCCTACATTGATTTTTTAATCCATGTATTTTGGTCAAATATCTATTTGGTAAGTTTGCATATGTTTTCTTTGTCTACTTTGCTTTTAAGCACATCCCTATGATAAGTTAGACTAGAAAAATAAGATTTGCTGAAAAATCTTTCTCCAAACACCAAACCATGCTTCTGCAGGCGGTTCCATAAGTGAGCCGCGGTACCTTATTGATAAGGTACCGCCACCATAGATAAGGAACCGCCTACAGTGGCCTTCCTTTTCGGGTTTTTGTCTGAAACTCCAGATTTGCTCCAACCTTTTTGAGAATCTTTGTTTCAAACCCTTTGACCACCCAAAAATACCCTAAGCCTTCCCTATTTAAACCATAAGCATTTTGCATTACTTCACATCCAAAATGTCTTATTCTCCCAATGAAAGCCTTGAATTTCCTCCATTTTCTCCAATTGCTTTCAATCCAAACCCACCCAAGAACACTCTTAATCACATTTCTCCTACCAAGAATGTTGATTGTGGAACTTCCTTTCTTCCACCACCACCCTTTAGTGTTCTTCCTCCTTCTCATGATAATGTCATACACCATGGAACATATTGTCATTGTTGTCAATATCAACATCTTGCTATGGCACACATCTATGAGGAGTTGAGCTACATCAAGAGTCTCTTAATCAAGCCTCCTCTTCACTTTGATTATGAGATCTCCAACAAGCCTCCACCAACACCCTCCGCTATTACCTTGTCTTTCATATAAGCATTGATTGCTTATCCTCAAGACACCAAATTCAAGCAAATCTTAGAATTCTAGAATAACTAGGATTAGATTTATGTTTTTGGCTTGTTTCTTTTTCCATACTTCTTTGTATGATGTATCTTTAGTAACCTATCTTGGATCTTTGTCTTTGTGTTTTCTTCTCTTTTAATTTGCTTTTTGTGACCTATTGCTATATATTGTTGGTTGTTTCTTTTGTTCAACTAACCCTTCTATGTAGCTAGTCACCATATCTCGATTCCTCGGTGCCCCAAGCTAGGGGGAGTAAGCACCAAGGGGGAGTCTTTGCAAAGTCCATTTCTTCAACACCGGCTTACGCAACCTTTTTGCTTCGACAAAGGGGGAGAAATGAATAAACTCGTCTTCGAAAATCTTGTTTTTGTGTGATTGAGTTTATGTATTGTCGGAATCAAAAAGGGGGAGATTGTTAATGCAATAATGACTAAAAACGTTACTTGCATGTTTCGGTCTCGCTTAGTTTTGATTACGACAATATGTAAAAACAAGCATTTACGAAAACAACGAAAAACGAATTCTTGAGTTCAAGTATTTTTCATTTTACCCATTTTCACTTAAGGTATGGATAAACAAGTACTAACCTTAATCAAGTGATCAAGTGATTTAATCTTTTCTTAAAACTCACTTTTTATTAAATGTGACAAGTTTTTATTAAACTTTATTTTTAAGAAAATGTTTTATTAAATTAATTATTTGAAATTTGAAAATGGCATATTCTTATTCTGTTAAGAATATCCTTTCAGGATATTTTTTATACCCAGATAAGACCTCCACCACTAAAGGACAAAAAGGAGCGGAGTCTAGTCCGGCGGTACCTTAGCGCCTAGGCGGTACCTTATCGATAAGGTACCGCGGGCTGTGATAAGGTACCACGGTCAGAACTAGCCGTTGGCTCCTTTGTCCTTTAAATAGTTGGCCATTCTCAGCTTTTCACCTCACCTCTTTTGCACATTCATTTCCAGATTCAAACCCCTTCTTTAATCACTCAAATCTTTGATCATTTGTTTGATTATTACTTGTTTAAGAAGTGAATCTTGTTCTTCCATCTCTTCCTCTCCAAGTGCAAAGAGAAGAACACTATCCTAGTGAAGTGTTGAGTCCACCACCAAAGATCTATTGAAGATCAATTTTTATATACTTGTAGTTGTGTCATAGTTGTGAAGATCCAAGTAGTTGTGTCTATTTGGAAGTTGTGTATGTACTAAGTATAGTTGTGTAGATTGGTCCTAGCTACGATTAGGGCTCGACTTTTAGCTTAGAGTCGGAAATTGGTTAAGCGACGTGTACGGTTTTCTCCACCATAAGGAGCTTGTTGTGTAGTGAACTCTCGAGTAAGGAGTACTCAAGGAGTGGAGTAGGAACGAGGAGTGAGCTTCGTTGCCGAACCACTATAAATCCTTGGTGTTCGGTTTGATCTTTCTTTACCCTTAACTCTTTACATTCCTTATTACTTTTTGCATATACATGTGTTAATATTAGATTAGCTACACTATCATTCTTTATTCTTTGTGGATATATTTTTTAGTATTAGTTTAGCTACACTATCATTGTTCATATTTGTGCATAAGAAGATTTCACATATTTCCTCAAGCCTAAGTTTTTTGAAAAAGGATTTTTGGAAACCATATTTTAACAAGTAAATTTTAAGAAACTATTCAACCCCCCCCCCCCCTTCTAGTTTCTACAGAGTGATTCATCATTGTCTTGCATGAATCCACTAATTTGGTTACGAAGGCTTGTGACCATGGATGGTGGGAAGTAGCGCGACAAAAAGCGTTGATTCATGTCATTCCAAGTATGAATATAATTCTTTGGGAGACGGTCAAACCATTTTTCGGCATGGTGAGAAAGCGAGTGGGGAAATAGTTGAAGGCGAAGTTCATCCATAGAAACACCGGGTGACTTCATGCTTTGGGTGATGGTAATGAAATTGTCGAGGTGTTTGTTGGCATCATCATCCAGAATTCCGCGAAATGGGTTAGTTTGCACTTGTTGGATCATGTGATGCTTCAACGAAAACTCCTGAGCCGTGATGTGCATCGGCGCAATCGGGCCTCCGCGTCCGTTCATGGGTGGGTTGACACAATTCCTCCATTGTTCGTAAATCAGGTAAGGGGACATTGTTGTTGTTGTTGTTATTGTTATTCAAATTGGGTAGAGGTAGGTTATTATTGTTGTTATTAACACCAGCCATATCTAAATCTTCACGAGTCTCGGGCTCAGAATAGTTCGAAGATCTAGTATGCATACACCTGCAGAAGAAAAATATACACAGAGAGAATATCTATATAATCTTTTTGGTGCAAACCTTAGGAAAAGAATTGCTTTTTATGATTTTTCAATGTTTTTGTATTTTTGAAGAATTTTATATTTTTTAGGGTTTTTGAAAATTTTTGAAGCAAGGAAAATAACGTTCAAAGAACGGATCCCAAAATTCAATGCGTCTCTCACTAGAAACCGTTAATCTTAACGAAAAGAGCCGGCAGCGGCGCCATTTAATACAAGGCTTTTACCCAAAGTATAAAATCTTATCGTCTGATCTTTTCGAATTGATTTCCAGTCTAAAGTGCGACTCAATTTCCTTTTGGTGAACAAGAGAATGGTTTGGTTTAGTTATCTAATTTTTAAACTAAATGCAAGTAATTAAAGTTGTCGTTGAGTAAAATGGAAATCTTAGAATTAAACTACGAATAAAAGCTTGCAACCTAGGAAATTAAAATGTAAATGATTTAAAACTAGAAAAGATGTTTAAAATATACTAAGACAAAAGGTGGGAAAGAGTAAATTTGAAACTTAGGAAAATAGAACAAAGACTAAAATAAATGCGCACTACGATCGCACTCAGATCGCAACCATTCCATCGCAACTCCATCGTAACCTTCCATTGTAACTTACCATCGTAACCTGATCGCAATTAGGATCGTACCCACCAATCGCACTCAATGCGATTACAACAAAAGATACTCGGTCGTACTCACTAGTACGATGGGAGAGGCGATCATACTACCAGATCGCAACCACGATCGCAATGAGTGATCGTGGTCTTTGATCGTGGTTCCGGATCGTAACAAACCGATCGCAATCAATGCGATCAAAGCAGGGAGGATAAACCCGATCGCACCCCAGATCGCAATAGGTGATCGTGGGCGAGGATCGTACCAGGGAAGGAACCAGATCGTAGCTATGCAATCGTAATCAGATCGGGACCAAGTAAAACCCTCTTAAGATGGCAAAGGCGTCCAAAAGGGAAATAAGCTCAATCCAATAAGCGGTAACCAATATGCATTTTTCAAACTTATAAAAGAGTAAATAAGCACAAATTCTAAAACTTTTGGAATCTAAAACATTCGAACTTCCATAAAACGGATTTGAGAACAATAAATCTTTTAGAAAAACTTAAAGAGTAAATAAGCCAAACAATCGAATAAGCTAATAAGCATGAAGAGCTTATAGCTTATACGTTCAAAAGCTTATGTATAAACAAAGAAGATTAATCCCTCAATCACGAAATCATCAAATCATACGCATGAAGAATGCAAATCGGATCAAGGATAAAGTAAATCAAGAAATGTAGAATGAGATTGAAGAACACAAAGCTTAAACTTAAACTTTTGATTAAAGAAACTCAAATACAAGGATTAATGAAAGCTTAAAAGAAAGGAAGAATGAAAAACTTAGTGAGAGAAAGTTGAGAACTTTATCTTTCTAAAAACTAGAAATAAAATTGAAAACTAAAACTAGCTAACAACCCTCCTAATGTGATTAGGAGGGTATTTATAGAGAAGTGGGAAGTGCATGTGTGGTGCTTCCTTCTTTCTTTTTCTTCTCGACTCGATTTAATTCATTTGTCTTTCTCGATGTCATCTCGGGATTAATTAAACTCGTCTTAACATTTCTTCATTTATTTAGACTCGAGTTCTTCGACTTCATTAAACTTCCGTCTTTAGACTTGTTCTTCGATAAATCTTCAGAATAGGTCTTGGACATCCGTCTTTTAAGCACTTTTGATCTTTTGACTTTTTCTTTTCTCGTTTTCTTCGATAAAAGCCCGTGAAAGCCCGTGTTTTCTTCCTTTTTCATCTTTTGGTCCTAAAACACAATAAAAACATAAACCACGCATAATTCCAACTTTTACGACATAAAATACACGTTTTGGTCTTGTTATTATTGGAAATAAGTGGTAAAAGGATAAGTATTTTTACACTTATTAAGGGGCCCACGGGTGGTCACCACAGTGCTAATCTCACGGCTAAGAAGGTGTTTGATGCCGGCTTCTTTTGGCCTACTATTTACCGAGATGCACAAGATCTTGTGAAGTCATGTGACTCATGCCAACGACAAGAAAAAGCCTCACAAAAAGATGAGATGCCACAAAACATCATCCAAATGAGTGAGATCTTTGACGTTTGGGGCATAGACTTTATGGGGCCGTTCCCATCATCTCGTGGTAATAAGTACATCCTTGTTGCGGTTGACTACCTATCTAAGTGGGTGGAAGCTAAGGCTTTGCCCACCAATGATTCTCGTTGGTAGTCAAGTTTTTGAAAAGCTTGTTTTCTCGGTTTGGAACCCCTCGTGCGATCATAAGCGATCGTGGAACCCATTTTTGTAACGACCAATTCGAAAGGGTCCTAAGGAAATATGGGGTTACACATCGGCTTTCTACGGCTTATCACCCACAAACGAGTGGGCAAGTCGAGGTTTCAAACCGAGCGTTGAAGAGGATCTTGGAGAGATCCGTTGGGGAAAACCGACAATCTTGGTCGGATAAGTTGGACGATGCTTTATGGGCCTTTAGGACCGCTCATAAGACGCCCATTGGGTGCACTCCCTATAAGCTTGTGTATGGGAAAAATTGTCATTTACCAATTGAATTAGAACACAAGGCTTATTGGGCCCTAAAGCATTGTAATGATGACATGGAGACCGCGGGAAAACACCAAAAAATGCAATTAAATGAATTGGATGAATTGAGGGACATTGCTTATGAAAATTCATTGATTTATAAAGAAAAAACTAAAAAGTTGCATGATTCTAAAATTAAAAACCGGGTTTTTAACATTGGGGATCAAGTTTTGCTTTTTAATTCTCGCTTGAAAATCTTTTCCGGTAAAATCCCGTTGGTCCGGTCCATTCACCGTGACCCAAGTTTTTCCATATGGGACCGTCGAGCTAGCTCAAAATGATGGCCCCAATTTCAAGGTGAATGGACATAGGTTGAAGCACTACTTTGGCGGGGAAGTTCCATCCTTGAACTACCTCGACCAAGTCACCTTCCCCAATGATAATTAGTATTGAGGGGATCGAGTCGAGCTCATGACTCGGAAATCAAAAACGAGGTGCCTCGTGGAGGAATCCCATGCTTATCCTATGTACATATTATCTCTTTCTAATGTAGTAACGTGTGGGTATTTGTGCCCTTCCAACCTTTGTTCCGTGGTTGTTTGTGAATTGTGGACTTTAGATGATCATGATCTTCACGATTGGAGCCTCTCGTGTTCGTTTTATGGGAGTACTCGATCGTTTGCTTTGAAGACTTTCTCAATATCCATGATATATCCTTTGATGTTCTAACCTTAGGTTTTTAGCACACTTTATAAATGGCTTTAAATTTAACGGTTACACCCTTTCCATGCTAGATTAGGCATTCGACTACGTCTCTAGTATGGGGGTGTTTGCACCCCTAGACTCGAAACATTGAGGACAATGTTTAACTTTAGTATATGGGGTGAATAGATACGTGCCTTGCCAAACCTTCACGCTTTCCAAAGTTTATCTTTTTGTTTATCGTTTTTGTTGCAAAATAAGGCTAAAAATGGCCAAATTTTAAAATTTTTCTCATGTTTTATAAGTGTTTAAAGACACAAATGTAGGTTTTCCGATGGCGAGAATAAGAGTAATTTTTTACTCGACCGTGCATGTTGAGCACTTAGCTTTGATTCCTTAACTTCACATTAGGCTAAGTCTCTTAAATGAGGACGAAAAATGATAGGGTTAATTATAAGTTACTATGCTAAACGTAGAGTACTCGTATTCTTTCAAAAACTCATGTGTTCTCATTATTTGCTTATTCTCCCTTCGCATGTAAATATTTTTTGCTTAATAAATATTGACTTAACGTTTTAGTTGGGATTGTTGGGTTTCTAGTCTTTTCTAGTAGCTTCCGTGTAATTAAATTAGGAAGACATTAAGGTATCGCCAGCGTCACGAGGTTTTGAAGTATTGGCACCCGAATAATCAAAAGCTTCACCCAATAATAAGATTTCAAGTGCTCACCTAAATCAAGCAAACAATTTGAAGCCCCACAAGTCCGAAAAATCTATGCAAAATTGAAAGTGAATCAAACCTTAATCTTCGAAGCTTTAAAGATCCAAAATTCGCCTTAGCGTGAGGATATACGTCTTTGGCTAATAAAACTACCGATGAGGTGGATAATAAAAGGCAAGGCAAGACCGAAGTCATAATAAAAGCTTCATGGAGAAGTTGAATAAAAGATGGAGGTAAACCAAAGATACTACGACCCTTCCGTTAGGGGCGTATAAAAGTCTTGGTAATAAGTCTCATGTTCAAAACTGTTATAAAACCGTGTTTATCGATCCTTCTTGTTGACTTAATTTTCTGACATCGTTGTCTATTGGGAGGGGTTATTGATTTGATGGTCTTGGTTACACCGTTAGGACTCTATTTTTAGACCTAGATCTCTATTATCGCATAAGTCAAACAATGTATCCTCGTGAAACATTCAAGACAAAATAAAATATAAGAGATACAACTTAGGAAATTGGGAGGATAAGTACGTAATTAGGGCATATGAGTAGTGTTAGCATTACTAACTTATAATGACAATGATCTCGTTACACGCTTGGCATGGAATTGAGGTGAAAATCGAGGACGATGAAATTATTTCTAACGAAGCATTCACGTGTTCTTATTATATGAACCTAAACGTCCCATTTTGCGATGAAAATCATACATTATGTCTAAAACGCAAGTAGTAGTAGCAATAGTAGTGTAGCTAGTTTATCATTCAATAAAGTGAATAAAAATGAATTTTGGAGATGCTACGATACTTTATTCTAGCATTGCGTGAGGGCACGGCAATGGTTTAGTATGGGGGAGTGATGAGACTGCTTTTATACATAGTCTCATCGTCCAAAAAGGGCTTAAAATGCATTAAATATCATCAAAATACCCATATATATGCTTGTGTTTGTTGCTTGTGTATTTTAGGTATGGATATTGAGAAAATGACAAAAGATCACAAGAATCATGCAAAAACGAACACGGGAAACGAAGCCGCACAATGAACCAAGCCCTAATGAAGACTTTCCCAAGAAAAACCCTTGAATATTTGAAGACTTATGAAGAAGGGTCCTCCAATATGGAAGAATTGACACTTTATACCCTTATATCTTCATAATTACAAGTTTGGTCCCTAAAGTTTGTCAATATTGCAAAAAGGGCCCTCCACTTTGAAGAATTGGCAATTTTAGCCCCTCAACAAAGCTAAAATGTCAATATTAGTCCTTCTCAAAGTCAAACACATCAAGAAGGACTCCAAGTTACAAGAATTACAAGTTTGTTCCTTTGAAAATCCCAAAATTACAAAAAGGACCCTTGACTTTGAAGATTTGGAAAAAATGGTCCCTCGTCAAACATGAATTGGCAAATTCAGTCCTCCAAAATGTCAATCATACAAGTTTAGACCATTATCCTTGAAGAAAATACCAAACCAGCCCTTTAAGAATCAAGAATTGGAGAGAATTACCCCTAAATTCACTTTATAAAACATTTTAGGGCAAAAGTGTGAAAATGGAAAAGTTGTTAAGAAGGATTTTGGCGTTGATGGCTATTTAAACTGAAGTGACAAGAAAGAAAGAAGTGAGGGACCAAAATGGGCAGACACCAATTGTTACCTAGACCAACCCAGTCATGCCACGTGCCCCACTCACTCACCATAGCCAATCAGCTCTTCCCATTGTGCCACCTCACATCCCACTCACCCCAACCCGGCTTAACTTATTTAATTAAATTTAAATTATGGCGGTTAACACCTTTTTAAAACCAAAACTGGATTAAACATGGCACTATTTACATGATGAACATAATTCGGTTTTTACTAATGGCTTGTAATTAGATCCTAATGTGCTCCAGATTTATGATTAAGCATGTCATAATCATAACCCAACTCCTAATAAACTTGCCACATCACTCAAAAGACCCACACATGACTCCCCTGCTACAAAGATGAGGAAGACGCCAAAACAGCGACAGCCATCCAACGTCCCATAATGTGGATTACTTTCTAATCTTCATACAAGCCCTTGGATCCTTTTTCCAATTGCCAACTCATGCTACACAACAAAATGCAGTCACATGATCCTCAAGTTTTCAAAAGTTCACAAGGGCATTTCAGGGATTCTCCCAACTAGGGTTTACGTTTTTATGCATTCTAGGATCATTGTACACCCTCTATATAAAGGGTATTAGGTCTTTCATTTACACTTGCTCTTGAATTTTCAGTTGTTCACTTTTCTGTAAATCCTTTTCAATCTTAATGAAATGTGTTTGAAATGTTGAAGAAAGCTCAAGTGCCATTGTTATAATCTGCTTATTATTGTTCTTAGTTTGATATTTCTGAATCTCAAAACCTGTTTTTAAGGAGAGTGTAAAAGTTTGCATTTTTCCTTCAAGCTTGATATTTTGCTAAGTTCTTGTTCAAACCTTGGAATTCTTGGGCTGTAGGGCTGATCATAGCATCCTGATATTGTGTTATCAAGGTGTGGTGAGGCTTATAACTTGGGGATAATCAAGTGTGGGGTAACAAGGTTGCATCAATCAAGGCTTTTTACTTTTCTGATTTTGATATTGTGCTTCTAACCTTGTTGAATCTTAGCAGGGTTGCTGTTGGAAGCTTGTGCTTGTTCTAGCTAGCACATAAGCTCTAACATTCGTGGGTGTGGATGTACATCCATGAGGTTTGTCTTAAAACCTTGAAAATCTGATAAATATTGGATTTTTTGTGGATTTCTGCTCTACTTGTGTTCTTGTTGTTTTCTTGGCTTGAATCTGCTTAATCTTGCATGATAATGTTGTTTATATGCTAGATTAATCATTGGGTAAACTGAATCACACTTTTTCTTGTTTAAAATTTGATTTGAAAAGTTAAAAGGGTGTTTGGGACTACCTGTTCGAGTTCAAATCTTGTTATTGTGTGAAGGAAAGTTTGTGTTTGTGCTCTATATCTGATATATGCTTGGTTGAGAGTGTTTTGCTGCAAGTTTGGAGTTTGAAACCTTGAATCACATAATCTGCTATAACTTGTTGAGTTTGATTGTTTTTTACCTAAGATTTTGGGAAAACCTAGAGTTTATGCATGCTTAGGGTTAAAAGTTGTTAAAACATCATTATTATAACATACTTGATAGATCTTGAGGTTTGAATCTGGCTTGTTGGTCAAATACATCAGCAAAGTGAAAACTACATGTGTTAGTGTTCATCAGTAACATTCATCAGCTTGAATCTTGCTTAAATCTTTGAATCATTGCATGAAACCTGTTTAGACTTGTTCATTTGAGTTTATAATAGCTTGTGTACGCATTTGGTTAAGTTTGGCTGGCTGAATATTGCTAAAAGTGCTTATTGAACCTAAACTGCTTATTGTTCTAAGTCTGTGACAGATCTGGTGCTTGTTTGAATTAACTGTACAAATTGGCTGTTACTTGTTGTGATTTTTTGTTTGTATTAACTCCTTATGATCCAATGATCATTTGGGTGCCTTGTTGAAACTTGAATCTCCAAAAAAGTCACTAAAGACAAAAAAGTCTACAAGTCAAACAGTGAGAAAAGTTCCCACTGCTCAACACTCAAAACTAGCCCCTGCTAGTGTTAGTTTGTACTCAGCTTATCAATAAGCTATAACTGCTTATCCAGACTTGCAACAACTTGTTTTTTGTGATAGATCTTCATTATTTGACCCATTTATTTATACTGGAGCTTATTGGACTTTGACGTTGACTTTTTGCTAGAAAACCAACTTAATTGACTTTTACATAAGTGCTTATTTGCTTTTTCCAGCTTATTGAGTCAGCTTATTTGAAAACTTTTTGTTGAAATAGCTTATTTAAGTCATTTAAAAGCTTTAGAAACTTGAATCAGCTCTTGGGGTGGCCTAGAACTCAAAAACGACTATTTTGTTGTTTTCTATAGATTGCTTATTGCATTTTCAGGCTTATTCCTTGGGCTTATTTCAAATTTCTTTTTATAGAAGTCTTATTTAGGACAAAAGAAGCTTGTGTGTCTAATTTGAGCTTATGGCATTAGCTTATAGCTTAAATGGGCCAAAAAGCCCATTAAGAATAAGCTGTTTGGTATAAGCTTGCTTATTTCACATTTTCAGCTTTTGGGCCTTTGGAAAAAGTTGTTTAAAATCAAATTTTGAGTCAAGTAGTGCTTTTTGGGCTTATTTGGGCCACTTTTTTATTTTGGGCTCAAACTTGGCCCATTAAGGATCTGTTTTGGGTTTAGCCCATTTTCTAGGCCCATTAAGGGTATTTCGGTAATTTCAAGTTCATTTCTGAGTTATTTAGGTTAAAATAAGCTAGTTTGCAACTTTTTAGAATTTTGTAAGATTTTTGGATTTTTATTAATATTTTAATATTATTTTATTATTAAAAATTAAAAGTCTGATTTTCTAAATTTTTACATTTTTCCTAGGTTCTAAACACTTAATTAGGAATTTTACAACTTTCCAAATATTTTTAGAGTCTTTTAATTATTTTCTAGAATTATTTTAAGTTTATTTAGTTTTTAATAGTTTTTAATTGTTTAAAAATAGTTTTTAGTGGTTTTAAAATTTTGAAAAATACTTTTTAGCTTAATTAGGTTATTTTAAAGGTTTACAAACTTGAAGATCTTGATTAGGACTTTTTATTAGTTAATATTGATTTTTAGGGCTTTAATTAGCATTAAAAAGTTAATATTTAATTAATTAAAAGGTTTTGGCAAGTTTGGATTTTTTGTAAACTCTTAGAATATTTTAGTGGATTTTTTATGATTTTTGGTAATTTTTAGAGTAAAATTTTAATTTTGGTGTTTTTTACGGTTTTACGTGTACACCTTTTTCGTCTTAGTTTAATTCGACATCGTAACCGTCATTCTCTTCTTATCCCATTTTTATTTTCTTTCTCATAACAATATAATCACAAAGTTAACCAAATCATTACACTCATAACACACTAGCCTCCTTGGGAAACGAACTTCTCATTGGTCATTAGTGCTTGGTTTTCCTAAACCGACACTTAACGCTTGCCACTATTTTGCCTTCCTTTTCCTAAAGGGGTAAAAACTCTACATCACCATTCCTTGTAACTTCTCTGCTTCTACATTCTCCCCTTTAAGTGCTTATTTTTAGGCTTCAAGAATATTTGAAGGTAACTTTGGGTGAAAAGTTATCATTAACGATCTAACTCTCGGTTTAATGCGCTCTCTTAGACTCAAAGAATCAGCTACCACATTAGCTTTACCAAATAGACATATTTTGAAGTGGCAATTGAGATTGTGTGAACCCATATAACTTGATACATCAATCATAACATCATATCACAAAGCAAAAATTTCTTAGTGAATTCACCTCTTTATTTATTTTTCATATGTGAAACACACATAGATTTTACATAATATCAATTACAGGATGTTATAGTTGACTTTTGTTACCCTAATCATGTGTGTTGTTTACAACGCTCTTTGTATGGATTAAAGTAGGCACCATGTGCTTGGTTTCAATGGTTTGCAGGTTATGTCTACTAACATCCATTGTGATTCATCATTATATATCTAAAAAAGGGTTCTCGGGTTGCTTATTTACATATAGATGTGGATGACATTATCCTCATAGCCTCTTCTCAGGTTTTCCTTCAACAGATTATTACCTCTTTATGTAAGGAGTTTGATATGGCAGATATTGGGGCACTTAATTACTTTCTTGGTATCTTCGTTGTTCGTCACTCTACATTGTTATTTTTCTCTTAGCATAAGTATGTTCTTGAACTTCTTGACCGTGCTCATATGGTTAATTGCAACTCGTCTCGTACTCCAGTTAACTATGAGGCTAAACTAGGTCCCGATGGTGTTCTTGTTCAGGATCCTACTTTGTACAAAAGTCTTGCAGGGGCTTCGGTACCTTACCTTTACTCGTCCAGATATCTCATATGCAGTTCAGCAGGTTTGTCTCTATATGCATGACCCGAGGGAGCCCCACTTTGCGGCTCTGAAACGCATCTTGCGTTACGTTCAGGGTACTCTGGAGCTTGGTCTACATTTAAACGCTTCCGCTACTACATCCTTAGTTGGTTACACATACGCTGATTGGGCTCATTACCCTTCCACTCTCGCAGGTCTACCTCAGGATATTGTGTTTTTTTAGGTAATAATTTGGTGTCTTGGTCCGCTAAGCGACAACACACCATCTCCCGCTCTAGTGCAAAAGCAGAATACTGAGGTGTTGTAAACGTTGTTGCGGAGACTGCATGGATGCACAACCTTCTTCGTGAGTTACACTTTCGTCCTTTGACTGCTACATTGGTTTACCATGATAATGTGAGTGTTGTTTATATGTTTGCCAACCCGGTTCATCATCAACGAACCAAACATCTTGAGATTGATATTCATTTTGTTGGTGATATGGTTAAAGTTGGTCATGTTCCCTCTCGGTTTTAGTATGCTGATAACTTCACGAAAGGTCTTCCCTCAGCATTGTTTGAAGATTTTCGCTCTAGCTTGAGCGTACGTCCTCCTCCCGCTCAAACTGCGGGGGCGTATCAGCTAGTATCTTCATAGTTCTCCATATGGAGAACTTCTCCATACTAAGCTTTTCATTCTCCATATTAGGCTTTTCATGTATTTAGGCCCAACCCATATGGCATTCTAGATTTTCCTATTATATATTCATTTTGTATTGGAAGATAATTCAAGGAATCAATTAACCCTTCAACATTATGCTGTGTATCCAAATGAGTATGAAGCTTTTTTGTAAGATTTGTAGTCATTTTAGCCTATGATGCGTTCTATCAAACAGCAGATCAAATTATATGATAACATTTATGCTGTGTATCCAAATGAGTATGAAGTTTTTTTTTCATCCTTAAAAAGTCTTAACCTAGTCGTACATTTTTGTACGTATATTCTATTTCGAGGATTTATGTTGACAATCTTGAGTATTACAGGTCCGAGCATCAACACGAGACAGCTGCATTAAAGGCAAAACCTAAGGTCTGGTATCAGTAGCTTCACGGCCTTCACCACTCCAACTATTCTTTAACAGTCAACAGTTAAATTGCTATCTTCAACAACAGCCAAACCTCTATGGGTGGATGATTCGTGCAAATTGTTCTCGTATTATATGCGCAATTACCATGCTCTGCAGTCTCCGCAAAGGACACATCTCAGTTGGAAATGGTGATGGTGGTTCTGTGTTGTAATATTGGACTCATATATATCTATCTTATTCCTTCTATCCCATTTCCCATCACTATGTAGCAATCTAAGGCTTCTAGCTGGTCCCTTTATTATAAATTGTATCAAATCATATCAAATCTTACCTTAAGACTAAAGTTAGGAATATATACTATTTTAGGTATTAAACTTCAAAATACAGTTTCTTCCACATCAGTGTGGGTCGATTCAAGCAAACATGTCCATTGAGTTCTGTGTGGTCTCTACATATGTACATGGGATATGGCGACATGGATTAACATTATGCAGAGTTATTACTTTTTTCTTTGCATTTTAGCGGACATTATATAGGCTAAAATCACATTATTAAATATGTTGTCGTAGAACATAACTTTCCATGGATTAACATTATGCAGAATCCAGCTATCTTCTAAACATAGTCCATAACGACGTTTCCAGACCAATATTAGAAAATTTTATAGCCTTTGATCATATTCAACTGACTTTCAAAACAATCATGAAAATGAAATCGTGAAGTACATGTCCTAATAACACATTCAGTATGTAGTCTAAATTAGCTCAACTGGATTTACAGCTACCCGTTTTGATAATATAAACCTAAAAGCTGTTGCTCCAGCTACAAACAATTTGCTCCTGTCTTCCAAAATTCAACAATAAAATACATAAACATTGCAAATAAGAAAAAATATTCTCCAGCATCTAGAAAACACATTAACGGCTAAGCACGGCGTAAACTCATTATAGAAGTATATACACTGTCGGAGCATTATACTGAATAGACAGTTCTGATATAGCTTTCAAAATGCTAATCGGCTCGGATTATTTTACCTTATGCAGTATCAGAAGAAAGTGAATCAACGGCATTTCCGTTTATTGTGTCAAAATAGAAGCAAACCCAAACACTATCTTAGGCACTGATGCCAGTTTGTTACATTGCTCGATATTGCTTATATCCAAAATATAAGTTGATTTAATAAGAAATTTAACAAAATTTGTCTGAATTTCTTACTGAACTGCTTATCTATAGTGTTCATAAGATGTATTTGCATTATCGATTAGTAGTAATTTAACTGGTTGAGCTGTAAAAGTACACATTACAAGAATGGAATGAACAAGTCAACAGAATCAGTAATATCATCAAATTTGACGGAATTGCTTACAAAAGCAGGGTTATCTGCAGCGTTCCAAAAAACCAGAAAAAAAAGTTATCTGCTAATGAGGATTTAATACAGCAAATGGCAGAAAAGTAGTTTTCACGTTTGGATAGAAGCAATTTCGAATAAGCAGTTCGATAGTTGCTTATTCGAACTTCATATCTGATTTGGCTTACCTCCTTAAAAAACAGTATCTCGTAACACTTAGATAACTGATTATTACATCTCGTAAGGAGTAGAAACAAATCTAAACACAATATTCTCCTTATAGTATAAAGAGTTGTTAACTAGCTTATTTCTAAACTTTAAAAAGTCCAAGATAAGTAAATAAGCAGTTCAGTCCAATGCTCACTTAGCACGAATACACTAATCACTGAAACTGAAAGTTTCATCTCACTCAAATTAAAGCTACAACAAAACCAATCTTAATCGTTAGAACTAACAGGTAGAAAAGTTTGCTCCTATCTTCCAAATCCAACAATAAATACATAAACATTGCAAATAAGAAAAAAAAATCACAGCATCCATAATACACATAAACGGTTAAGCAAGATGTCAGCTCCTTACAGATGCATATACAATTTCGGAGGACTATATTGAATTGGGTCATATAGCTTTTTTGAAATGCTTAATCGGTTCAGTAAACAGACACTGAGATAACCGCATATCCGATTATTGTGTCAAAATAGAAGTAAACCCAAACACTATTATCTTAGGGACTGATGCATTATCATCGCTTTTCTTTTTTCTTTTTCCAAATATAAGCTAATTTAATATAAAGGTGTTTGGGATTGCTTATTTAGCTACTTATTCTCTTTTTATCACGTTTAGACTATGATATTGTTTAGTGTTTGAATCGCAGCTAAGTATTTTAAGTAAAACCAGCATACTAGAATAAGCAAGTAGGGACCTGCCTTTACTCAAAAGCAGTTAATGCAATAGAATTTAAGCCAATGAAACACCTAAGTTAGCAATTCCAAGCACTCGAAAATAAAATTTGTATCCCAAACCCCATAAACAAGCTGTCACTTCAAATTTTCATCTCATTGAAGTAAAAGTATAAGAAAATCAATTTGAATAACCAAAAAGTAAAAAAACTAACAGCTTTAACAACAAATTACATTCCCCGTGCTCGAAAAAAACATACCATAAACACCCGAAAACCTAAACAATAGAAACTTTAGCGCCAGCTTCCTCAAGTTGCTTCTTAGCATCTTCAGCGTCCTCTTTGGATATCCCTTCTTTAAACTTCTTAGGCAAACCTTCTATCAACTCTTTCGCTTCCTTAAGCGCCAAGCTAGTTATAGCTCTAACAACCTTAATAGTCGCAATCCTTGCATTACTAGGAACCTCATCTATAACAACGTCAAACTCTGTTTTCTCCTCAGCAACCTCAGCAACATCAGCTCCTGCTCCTCCAGGTGCAGCTACAACAGCTGCTGGAGCAAAAGAAGCTGCAGTTACACCTAGCTTCTCTTGCAAGTATTCCACTAGCTTTTGAGCGTCGGATAGCGTCAAGTTTGATATCTCGTCGCCTAGAGTTACGACTTTTTCTTGTGTAGCAACTGAAATTGGTTTAAGAAGTTGTGCCTTGCGAGTCAAGTTTGTGGTGTGCATGGGGAATGCTAGGGAGTTTGGTGTGGTGAGAGATGTTGTGGTGAGTGAAAGCGAAGTCGAGCGAAGTGTGAATGTTGAGAGTGGTGATGAGGCTGCCATTGTTGCAAAGGTCTTTGAAGATAGTGAAATGAAGATGATGAACAAGATAGGATAAAGGGATTGGTTTTTTTTGTTTTTGAGATAAAAATGTACTAGAGTGAAGTTGGTTTAGTATTTTTGTTTTTGGGTTATTTGCATACATCACCCTCAATTTCAAAGCGTTTCAAAGTCATGGTACATTAAAAGTCCAAAATCCATAAAACATCATCGCATTATGCCACATTAAACTTTTTATAAATGTCATAAAGTTATTTTGGAGCCTTGTTTTTTGGTGGAAACCAAGGGACAAATTCTCACTTTTCATTTAGCTTTGATCTAAGGGTGGGGATTAATCTAAGATTTAATTTGTCAAAACCTATTTTTATGTCTAATTAAATAAAGTATTTTTTTAATCGTTCCTTTTACTTTCCTTTTTTCACACAATGAAATGTGTTTTCACACAGTCGCCATCACCACACCACTGGCCACCTGCGCATTTTCTTTAACTGACCACCACTGTCAGATCCATCCTAAAACCCTAACCACCACAATCACCTCCGTAGCAAACCCCTAAAAGTAATCCTCATCTACCAAATGCCTCTGCCACGTCATCAAACCACCACAACCGTCCACCAGATGGATAATGGAGATGTTAATGATGAAGTGTTGTTGATTGATCTTTTGTATCAGAATGGGGAGGTAACAGACATGGTGTTTAATTGAATGAGGGGTTTTGAGTGTTTTTCTTTCAGTTACGTTTATGAAGCACGTGAGTTGTTGAGAAAAGTTGGTGAGGTAGACGGATGTTCACCGGATGTAGTGTCGCTACACGTTACTGTGTAATATCATCAGTGATATTTTATCACCGGTGATATTTTTATTGTTTTATCACCAGTGAAGTATCACTAGTAATAAACCAATGAATATCACGTTACTGTGTAATATCATCAGTGATAATTTATCACCGGTGATATTTTTATTGTTTTATCACTAGTGAAGTATCACTAGTAATAAACCAATGAAATATCACGTTACTGTGTAATATCATCGGTGATATTTTATCACCGGTGATATTTTTATTGTTTTATCACTAGTAATAAACCAATGAAATATCACCTTAGTATATCACCGTTGATATTTTTATTGCTTTATCACGATAAACCAATAAAATATCACGTTACTGTGTAATATCACCGGTGATATTTTATTGTTTTATCACTAGTAATAAACCAATGAAATATCACGTTACTGTGTAATATCACCGGTGATATTTTATCATCAGTGATATTTTTGTTGTTTTATCACTAGTAATAAACCAATGTATTGGGATGGAAGGCGGGGTTGGTATTTGGAATGGAAGTCGGGGTTGATCTGAACTGCTGAGGGTGACCCATCTGCTGCTGCTATTGTGACCACCTACCTTCATCAGATTTCAAAGCACTTTCAACTTCAATTCTTCTTTTAGGCATTTCATCAAACACCTTATCATCACCAATCAGCCTTATGAATCGGTTCGTTTTTAATCGATTTTTTTCAGGGATCGGTTGATTTAATGGTTATTTCTTCCATTTGTGTGTTTATTTCGTGATTTGCAAGGTTAATTTGTGTAGATTTATGGATTTTTTTGTTAGAGTTTGTTGTAGAGAGAGGGTTTGATGTAGAGAGAGAAGGTTTGAGATCTGTGTGTTTTGTTTTACAGAAATGAAGGGTAGGTGAGATTTATAACATATTTTTCGTTTTGGTCCCTCAGTCTTTTTTTTATAAATTGGCAATTTTAGTCCCTCCGTGTTTTTTATCATTTGATCTGGTCCCTCCCAAATGGATGGTCCAGATTAAGCCCTTGGTTTCCACCAAAATACAAGACTCTTTAATAACCGGACTCTTATATTTACATACTAAGGTGTAGTCGGTTTGAGACGTGAGAATAACACTACAATTTAATACATGGTATGGCTAATTAGTTCAAATGATCCCACAACATGAAAACCTTCATAAAACCAAAAATTAAGGTTTTGTTGGTTGGCTTGACTTAAGCCATGGGGAAAAAATTAAACCCACTTAATTTTTAATTTAAAAAATAATAAACTTTAAAAAAATTTAATTAAAAAAAAGTTACATCAATAAAAAATACATACATAACACTAAAAAATTAAAATTACATAAAACTTAACATTGATCTTCTCGGTTCCACACGTGTTCAACAAGGTCGTATCGAAGGTATTTGTGCGTTGCTCTATCCCGAAGTTCTTTGGTTTCCAATTGTTGTCTTTCACATCGTTCGACCCAAGAATGTGTAATGTTGGGTTCGGGAGAAATGTACATATGCATATATTCACTTATATCAAATTTGTGCTCTTTCAATTGTTGGAATTTTTTTTTGTAAAATGAGTTTTTGCAATACTTTAGACATAATTTTATATATGTATATATTAGATATATTCGTAGTACTTAGTAGCTTTACGTTATCCTCGAAGAGAGCTTCACAACGAGCTAAAATATGTCCAATATGGAGTTAATATGAATGAGATATCGTGTCTCAAAAAGAGTCACGTGAAACAAAAATTTTGGAAAAATATTTGTCCCACATCGCCAATAACATGAAATAAATACATGTTTATAAGGAACTCTTACTTTCTATCTCATTTTTGGGTTTTTACTCCCACGCCTACAAACGGGTTCGAAGCTATTGAGCTTGTGCACGAGCGCGCGACCTGCGACACGAATGCAGCTCCGAAAACTAGCTTGGGTGCGGGCAGATTGGGGTCTCATTTTTTGCAGATTTTAATTTCCATTTTAGTAAACAGAATATATATTTCTAGAATATATTCAGATTTTTCTAACAAGTTAAACTAAAAATTTTGTGTTATTAAAATATATACAAATCGTGTTTAATTTTAAACAGATGTGTATGTTTATGGCATTTATTTAGTCTTGGTGGACAAGACATCTTCTGCTTATAAATAAAGCCATAGTCTCATTGTTTTAGACACAGTAAAACGCTGGGTTTTCCAGCTCCATTACCGAACATATTCCAGCAATCCTTCAGTCAGAAACACTCGATTCTTTCCGTGATCTTTCAGGCAAGTGTGTCTAGTCCGGTTATACAACAGCTTTGGACGTTGTACCCAGGGAAACAGACGACGAATCTGTTTTAAGGGAAGCGTGTTAAACACGTGCCTCGTATTAGTATTTACTGCTTTCTTCGTTAATGCTATTTATTTTCTGTCATTTAATTTTCTGTTAAGTTTATTATTGTAATTCGATATCATTAATAAAAGTATACACAGTTTCCTACAATCTTAAAACATATTATGTTTAACATAATTAAAACTTTTATTAAATCGGATTAATAATTTTATCAGATTTATTTATAAATTGTTAATGCCGAAACCAGGATTGAGTTTAACTAGAAATCAATTTTAATTTTACAGATTTAATTAACAGATCTCTAACGGGTTTTTAAGTAGTTTTTCTTATCAGTTTATATTGAAACCAAGATTGTGTTTCTGTTAAACTGATATATTTGATAATTGCATCTGATTCATTGAAACCAAGATTGAGTTTCTTTGAAGAAGATCTGGTATAAGTATATAGAGATAACGACTGAATTTCTTATATACAGATTTATAACAGTTGTCTAACTGTTTGTATTTTGTATTGTGTGATCTTTCAGAATGTCTACCAGTGCTCCTGCAACTACTACTGTGAATGTAACTGGTGTGCCGGTTACCCACACCGTTGCTAATCATGGTGAAAAACCAAAAAAATTCAATGGGCAAATTTTAAGAGGCGCCAACAAAAGATGTTCTTCTATCTCACAACTGTGAACCTTGCGAGGTTCTTAAAAGAGACTGAACCTCATGTGGAATCTCCTCGGGAAGGTCAACCCGCTAATCAATAAGTTGTGCAAGTTGTTGAAGCATGGAAACATTCAGACTTCTTGTGTCACAATTATGTTTTTAATGGTTTGATGGACTCTTTGTACAACGTGTACTCCAAGACTAAGACAACCAAAGAATTATGGGAGTCGTTGGAACGCAAGTACAAAACTAAGGATGCTGGTACAAAGAAGTTTGTGGTAGCTCGTTTTTTGGATTACAAGATGGTTGATTCAAAGAATGTTCTAACTCAGGTTCAAGATATGCAGGTTTTGCTACACGACATTCATGCTGAGGGTATGACTTTGAGTGAAACTTTTCAAGTTGTTGCTATCATTGAAAAGTTACCTCCAAGCTGGGTAGAATTTAAAAACTACTTGAAGCATAAAGGAGATGACTGTTGAAGACTTGGTTGTTCGTCTTCGTATTGAATAGGACAACAAGCTGGCTCAGAAAAACACTTATACACCTGATTTAGCCAAGGCAAATATGATTGAGCATGGTTCATCTTCTTCAAAGTCTAAAGGCAAGAGCTTTGGCAAAAGGAAGAATGACAAGAAAAGCAAAGGGAAGTATGAGTACCTTACTCCTAAAGCTGGAATTGCGAAGCAGAAGTTTCACGAAAATTGGTTCAACTGTGACAAGCCAGGTCATCGTGCTGCTAATTACAAAGTGTTAGCCCTATATTTTATATAGTCGAACAAGAATGTAATAGGTCATCTTAGTCGTTATTGGTCTTGTATTGTAATAGGTTAGTCGGGAAAACCGGGCTTGGACTTTAAGCTAATATTGTCTAAGTTAGGGGCGTAAGCCCAAGCAAAGCCAAGCCCGGCCCATGAACAAGCCCACTAAAGCCTTATGGCGTGGCATATAAATACCCTCTTCCATGTGTGGAAGAGGGTGTTGGTTACTAATCACTTTCTCTCTCTAATAGTGTTTAACCTTCTATAATCTCTCTTATTTCTCTTTCTACCTTCATCTACTTATCTCTCTTAAATATCATCTGATATTGTGTTATGGATTGAAATGGGATTAACATTTGGTATCAGAGCCTATAGTGGATAGGTGATTGAAGATTCGTGGTTGCGTTCTTAATGATTTTGTGAGGTATTTGATCCATAATCCTTGATCCAAATTTTTTTTTTGTGTTTTTTATGGTTTATTTTTGATACAAATCATCTACATAGTTGTGGTAGAGATTTGGTATTGTTAGTTTGGCTAAAAACACAAAATGTTTGGGTATTTGGATCAATCTTTGGCATAAAGTTGCGTTTTTACAAGTTTGTTCCGAGAAAAGAGGGATATCGATCAACATTTTGACATTTCGGAAAAGGGTTTTGATTCTCCGAAATTGTGGTTTTATTCGAAGAAATTTTTTTCGGAAAAGGGTTTATTTTTCTGAAAAAGTGGTGTTTTCCGAAAATTATTCCGAAAAAGTGGTTTTTTCTCTGAAAAAATTTTATTCCGAAAAAGTGTTTTTTCCGAAGATTTTTTCGAAGAAGGGCGTTTTCCGAAGATTTTTCCGAAGAATTGTGTTTTCCGAAGTTTTTTTCGAAGAAGGGCGTTTTCCGAAGATTTTTCCGAAGAAGTGTGTTTTCCGAAGATTTTTCCGAAGAAGGGCGTTTTCCGAAGATTTTTCCGTAGAAGGGTATTTTCCGAAATTTATTCCGAAGTAGTGGTGTTTCTCCGAAAAATCACCATTTCTCTGAAAAAGTCATTATTCCGAAGAACCTCATTATTTCGAAAAAGTCATTATTCCGAAAAACCTCATTATTCCGAAAAAACACATTTCCCTGAAAAAGTCATTATTCCGAAGAACCTCATTATTCCGAAAAAGTCATTATTCCAAAAAACCTCATTATTCCGAAAAACCTCATTTTTCTGAAAATCAGCCATTATTCCAAAGATACTCATTTTTCCGAAAAAGTGAAATTGAGTGTTTTTTGGCCTTCGAATTTTTGGTTTCTAGAGAGACAATTCTTAGGGAATTTTAACATCTTTTCTCAACAACATCAACCACACGTCATCACAACACAATCACTAAGATCCTAATCCATTCACAATCATCGACAATGTCTAACAACAATATCAGCAATGCGACTGCAAATCAAATTCGTTTGGAACAAGGTGGCAATGGAAATCCACATGTGCTCACTGCCGGTTGCTATGTTCAATGGAGATCTCGCTTTCTCATATTTCTCGATGGAAAAGAGAACCGAACTGCTCTTCGTCACTGCCTTGAGAATCCACCTCCAGTTTTCGAATTCAGACCCATTACCACGCAAGCAGAGGATGGTAGTTCATCAACTACACGAGCCATGGAGAATTTCGATACGTGTTATGCTGAGAAAAAGAAACTCCTCCAAGCTGAAGCTGATGCTGTTAACTACATACTCGCTGGGATTGATAACGATATCTATTCCACGGTTGATTCATGTCCTAAAGCTATGGAAATGTGGAATGCAATTCATCGATTAATGCAAGGTGAGTCAATCAATGTTCAAAATCTAGAGACTATTTTACTTTGCGAGTTTGGAAAATTCACATCCAAAGATGGTGAATCCATTGACTCATATTACTCGAGATTCTACAAAATGATGAATGAGATTGTTAGAAATCAGTGCACCATCTCCAATCATCATGCCAATGTTCAGTTTCTACTTCAACTCAAACCGGAATGGCAAAGGTTTGTGACTTGGGTTAAACAAAAGGAAGATATCAAGACCATCTCCTATCACAAACTTTATGATATCCTGAAACAACATCAGAATGAAGTGAATGAACTAAGGGCTGAAAAGGCAGAACGGTCTGCTAACTCTATTGCTTTTGTGGCTGCTACTTCAACAAAACCCGTACACCGTCAACAACCACCTACTCATTCCTCAAAGTCATCTAGCTCATCCACCAAACCTCCAGCTACTGCTAAAAAGGAAAAAGCAATTGTCCCCACTCCACCTCCAAAGTATGACACCGAGTCAGATGGAGACAGTGATGATGAACAAACTTCACGGGACAAGAAGATTGAAGAACTCATGTCTCTACTCACCACAACTTATAATAAGATCTACAAACCTACCAACAACAACTCAGATCATCATCCAATGCTCGATATAAGGAAGTTAATCATGCACCTAGGTATGATCGTGAGGCTAGGTATGATAATCAGAGGATGCCGAATCAAGTTGGGGCTAGAGATACTGTAGGCACTCCGGTTGTGCAGAAGACTGGGATTTAATGCTTCAATTTCAAGGGATTTGGGCACATGGCTAGGGAATGCAAGAAGCCAAAACGGGTTAAGGATTCGAGATATCACAAGGAAAAGATGTTTATGTGTAAGAAAGTAGAAGCAGGAATTCCACTCACAGCAGATGATGTTGACTGGCGTGATGACACTGATGATGAAGCCGATGATCAAGAGCTAGAGGCATAATAAGTGTGAAAACACTTATCCTTTTACCACTTATTTCCAATAATAACAAGACCAAAACGTGTGATTTATGTCGTAAAAGTCGGAATTATGCGTGGTTTGTGTTTTTATTGTCTTTTAGGACCAAAATATGAAAAAGGAAGAAAACACGGGTTTTCACGGGCTTTTATCAAAGAAAACGGGAAAAGACGAAGTCAAAAGATCAAGAATGCAAAAAGAACGGAAGTCCAAGGCCTATTCTGAAGATTTATCGAAGAAGAAGTCTAAAGGCGGAAGTTTAAACGAAGTCGAAGAACTTAACTCTTATAGAAGAAGAAAATTAAAAGACAAGTTCAAATCCCGAGACGACAAAGACAAAGAATTAAAGTCGAGTCGAGAAAACGTGAAGAAAGCAAGAAAGAAGATGCAACACATGCACTCCTTCCACCTTCCCTATAAATACCCTCCTAATAGTCATTAGGAGGGTAGTTAGATAGTTTTTAGCTAGTTTTCACTTTTTCATTTTCTCTAGTTTTAGAGAGAGAGAGTCTTAAACTTTCTCTCACTAAGTTTCATCTTTTTCTTTTAATCTCTCAAGATTAAACACTTTGTATTGCTTATTTTCATTAATCAAGTTTCATTTTAAGCTTTTAATCCTTAATCTCATTCTACTTTTCGTTGATTTTAGATTGATTTTGGTGCGATTATTATATGATCCGTGTTGTTCTAAATGATTTTGTGCTTAAAAAGTTAATCTTTTGATCATTTCATAAGTTTTCATTTGATTAAGCTATAAGACTCTTGTGCTTATTGGCTTATTTTTATGATTAGCTTATTTTCTTATAAAAAGCTTTCTTTAAAAGTTCATGTTTTGATTGTTTGATTCAAAAAGTTGCTTATTTTGAGGTTGAATAAGTTGTGATAATTGCTTATTGAATCCGGTTAATTATTGGTTTGTTAAGTTTCGGGTATTAGCTTAATTAAGTTAGCTTATTACCTAGCTTAACCGAATTCCACTATTTTCGGAAAGGGTACAAACCCCTTTCCGATTGAAGCCTATTCCGATCAACCCCATCCCTCTTTCCGATTGATCAAATCGGAAAAGGGTTTTGCACATTCAGATTTTGCACCCCTGATATTCCGACGGGTGGTTGTCTAGCTTATATTCCGATTGCCCCTTTTCCTTGTTATTCCGATTGAGCAGTTTTGTGGTATTCCGATTTGGTCCTTTGTGTTATATTCCGATTGTAGTTGTTTGCCCAACATTCCGATTGGCCTCAAATTTGTATATTCCGATCGGGACTCTTGTCCCATATTCCGATTGACCCGCTTTGTGGATATTCCGATTGCATTTTCTCCCCATATTCCGACCACCAGATCGGAATACATTCCGATCTGGGCTTGTTTTGGCTTATTCCAATTGAGTTGTTTTGGTGTATTCCGATCTTACTTTCTTTTAGTACTTTTCAACTAAGTTCTTATTTTTAGAAAGTTTTCCAAGTGTTAGTTTTTTAAGTGATCTAGTATTTTTTCTTAATCTAGTCTATAAGTTTGCAAGCATTCTCTTTTAACTCGTTTCAGTATTAATCTTTATTCTTCCATTTTACTCAACGACACTTTAATTACTTGCTAATAGTTTAAATTAGACAAACAAACCAAACCATTCTCTTGATTCACCAAAAGACGATTGAGTCGCACTTAAGACCGGTTTTCAATTCGAAAAGATTCGGACGATAAGGTTTTATATTTGGTTGCAAAACCAAGTATTAAATGGTGCCGCTGCCGGCTCTTTTCGTTACGATTAACGGTTTCTAGTGAGAGACGCATTGAATTTTGGGATCCGTTCTTCGAACGTTATTTTCCTTGCTTTAAAAATTTTTCAAAAATCCAAAAAAAATATATATAAAACGCTTCAAAAATACAAAAACATTAAAAAATCATTAAAAAGCAATTCTTTTCCAAAAGGTTTTGCACCAAAAAGATTATATAGATATTCTTTGTGTATATTTTTCTTCTGCAGGTGTATGCATACTAGATCTTCGAACTATTCTGAGCCCGAGACTCGTGAAGATTTAGATATGGCTGGTGTTAATAACAACAATAATCACCCACCTCAACCCAATTTGAATAATAACAACAACAACAACAATGTCCACCTACCTGATTTACGGACAATGGAGGAATTGTGTCAACCCACCATGAACGGACGAGGAGGCCCGATTGCGCCGATGCACGTCATGGCTCAGGAGTTTTCGTTGAAGCATCACATGATCCAGCAAGTGCAAACTAACCCGTTTCGTGGAATTCCGGATGATGATGCCAACAAACACCTCGACAAATTCATTACCATTACCCAAAGCATGAAGTGCTCCGGTGTTTCTATGGATGACCTTCGCCTTCAACTCTTTCCCCACTCGCTTTCTCACCATGCCGAAAAATGGTTTGACCGTCTTCCTAAGAATTCTATTCATACGTGGAATGACATGACTCAACACTTTTTATCGCGCTACTTTCCCCCATCCATGGTCACTAGCCTTCGTAACCAAATCAGTGGATTCATGCAAGAGAATGATGAATCGCTTTTTGATGCTTGGGAACGATACAATGATTTGATCGACCGCTGTCCAAATCACAATATGCTCCCCGTCACTCTCATTGGCACCTTCTACAATGGTCTCACTTTTCGTGATCGTGACACGATCAATGCCGCCGCCGGTGGTACTTTTATGAAAAGGAGACCGGAAGAGTGTCGATAGTTGATTGAAAACATGACTACTCACCACAAGAATTGGGATTCATCCGCATCCTCAAGATCTAATCAGAGAGTCAATGTTTCTTCTACTACCTCCAATCCTGAAATGACTGAAATTTCTCGACAACTCGCTGAGATGAACAAGAATTTCATGGTCATGGCCACAAACCACTTTCAACAAGCTAAAGCCGTTGCTATTTCTTGTGACACATGTGGTGGTCCTCATTCTTACAACGATTGTCCTTCTACCCAAGCCAATTTTTCTGAAAACGTTAACGCAGCTTACGGCACTTATCCCACGGGAGGCTATCAAGCCCGCCCTCAAGGAGACCGTGGCTTGCTAAGTTATCGTTCGAACAACTATCTTGCTCCACCTGGTTTCCCTCCTGTCAACCAAAACCAACAACAAAGCTACACCCAATCCCAACCTCGTGCAAACAATCAATATCAATCCCAACGAAACCCATACCCACCTCAAGGAAATTCTCAAGCTTATCAAGCTCCACCTCTCAATCAACCGATGGCAGTGAATACAGACGTCGAGACATTCATGAAGACTAATCGGGAGATGGTGACGAATCTTCAGAGTCAAGTCCGCTACTTGAAGGACGAAATGGCGAAACAAGGGAGCGATATTCGAGCCGAGCCAAGGAATGACATGGCAAAACACAGCAATGAAATTAATGCCAACATGAGAGACTCTTTTAATAATCAAGCGGTTCACCTTCGTGATATGATTGGTTCGCTCATCCAAGGTAATCAACCCTCTTCTTCGGGTACTCTTCCGAGTAATACCGTTGCGAATCCAAGAGGGGAGATGAAAGCAATCACCACTCGTAGTGGAAAAGGTTATATGGAACCCGAGCTTCCTACACCTCCACCCGTGATTGTGAACAAGGAAAAAGAGCAACTTTCCCCACCTCCTTCACCTTCTGTCCCCATTTCCCCACCACCAGTGGTTGTGAGTGATCCTATTCCCTTAAAGCCTTCTTCTTCATCCAATATACCTTATCCTTCAAGGTTGAGGAAAGAGAAGCAAAAGAGCAAGGATGATATTCAGGTTTCAAACTTTCTAAAAATGTTTAAACAATTGAATTTTAACATCTCCTTTGCCGAGGCTCTCGCTCACATGCCCAAATACGCTAAGATGTTTAAAGATCTTCTAAGTGATAAGGAAAAGCTTCTTGACATCGCTCAGACCAAACTTAATGAGAACTGCTCCGAAGTGCTCTTAAGGAAATTGCCCACCAAACTTGGTGATCTGGGTCGCTTCTTGATTCCTTGCAATTTCCCGGGAGTAGAGAATTGCATGGCCCTAGCCGATCTAGGTGCCAGTATAAACTTAATGCCTTTAAGTGTTTGGAGGCAATTTTCTCTCCCCGAGCTAGTCCCCACCAAAATGACTTTGGAATTAGCCAACCGTACGGTTGCTTATCCAGTGGGGATAGCCGAAGATGTCTTTGTTGGCGTTGACAAATTCACCTTCCCGGCGGATTTTGTCGTCGTTGACTACGAGATGGATCCCCGTGTTCCATTAATCGTTGGACGTCCATTCCTGAGGACCGGTCGCACTCTTATTGATGTAGCCGCAGGCGAAATAATCATGAGAGTTGGTGACGATAAAATTGTCTTCAACATGGGTAAGATTTCTAAGCAACCTTATTCGTATGAGAGTGTTAATGTTATTGATGTTCTCGATGAGGCTTGTGAAGAACATTTTCATGATGCTTGCAAAAGTACTCTTTCTTCTCTACCCAATGTTGAGACCGTTGCCTCAATTGCTCCAGCATTGACTCCTTTTGGAGAAAGTGACTTGGATGATTTCGAAGCTAGCTTGGGTCCTCTCGATATTAAGTATGATAATTTGTCCACCAATTGGGATGAAGACATTCGTACTATTGAGAGACTTCTCAATGAGGACCCGTTTTCTCCTCCTGCTCCTAAAGAGGTGACTAATGATGATCCATCGTTAGTTTCACCATCTATTGAGGATCCTCCCACTCTTGAGCTTAAGAACCTACCTCCTCATCTTGAGTACGTTTTCCTGGAAGACAACGAGAAGTTACCGGTCATCATCGCAAAGGATCTGAAAGAAGACGAAAAAGCCCGACTCATCGCTGTGTTGCAGAAGCATAAAAGAGCTATTGCTTGGAAAATCTCCGACATCCGTGGAATTGATCCTCACTTCTGCACACATAAAATTCTCATGGAGGACGACTTTAAGCCCACAATTCAAAGCCAACGAAGGGTGAATCCAAAAATCCATGAAGTCATCAAAAAAGAGGTTATCAAACTTCTTGATGCGGGTATGATTTACCCTATTTTGGATTCACCATGGGTTAGTCCAGTCCATTGTGTGCCTAAGAAAGGCGGTATCACCGTTGTGCCCAATGCCAACAACGAGTTGATTCCTACCCGTCTCGTTACTGGGTGGAGAGTTTGTATAGACTACCGCAAACTCAATGATGCCACGAGAAAGGATCATTTCCCTCTACCTTTTATGGACCAAATGCTTGAACGTTTAGCGGGTAATGAATATTACTGCTTTCTTGATGGTTTCTCGGGTTATTTCCAAATACCCATCGATCCCCAAGATCAAGAGAAGACAACATTCACTTGTCCCTATGGCACATTTGCTTATAAAAGAATGCCTTTTGGCTTATGCAATGCCCCCGGGACTTTCCAAAGGTGCATGTTGGCTATCTTCCATGACATGGTTGAGCAAACCATGGAAGTCTTCATGGATGATTTCTCAGTCTTTGGGGATTCCTTCTCTTCTTGCCTTGCCAATTTGGAACGTATGCTTAAGCGGTGCAAAGACACTCGCCTTGTTCTGAATTGGGAAAAATGCCATTTTATGGTAAAAGAAGGCATTGTGCTAGGACACAAAATTTCAAAAGCCGGTCTTGAAGTCGACCGTGCTAAATTTGATGTCATAGCCAAATTACCTCCACCTTCAACCGTGAAGGGTGTGAGAAGTTTTCTGGGTCATGCGGGTTTTTATCGTCGATTCATTCAGGATTTCTCTAAAATCGCTCGCCCGATGACCCACCTCTTGGAAAAAGATACTCCTTTTATCTTTTCTAAAGAGTGTCTCGAAGCCTTCAATCTTCTTAAGGATAAGCTAACTAAGGCACCGGTCTTGGTTACCCCTAATTGGGAGCTGCCTTTTGAATTGATGTGTGATGCTAGCGACTTTGCTATTGGTGCGGTTTTGGGCCAACGAGTGAATAAACACTTCCAACCAATCCACTATGCTAGCAAAACAATGACGGGGGCTCAATTGCATTATACGACAACCGAAAAAGAGCTTTTAGCTGTTGTCTATGCTTCTGAGAAATTTCGCCCCTATCTTGTTTTATCCCCCACCATCGTATACACGGACCATTCCGCGTTGAAGTACTTGATGACAAAGAATGATTCTAAGCCAAGACTTCTTCGCTGGGTTTTACTCCTTCAAGAATTCAACATTGAAATTCGTGACAAGAAGGGAGCCGAAAACCTGGCCGCGGATCATCTGAGCAGACTTGAGGATCCATATCAAGGGGATCATCCGAACAAAGAGATCAATGACTCTTTCCCCCTTGAGACCTTAATGTCTATAAATCTCAATCTTGATGGCACCCCGTGGTTTGCGGACATTACGAACTACTTAGCGGGTGGTATTCTCATCAAAGGGTTAACATCCCAACAAAAGAAGAAGTTCTTGAATGATGTTAAGACTTACTTTTGGGATGACCCTTTTCTATTCAAACAATGTGCTGATCTGATCATTCGTCGATGTGTTGACAGACCGGCAGCTTTTGACATTCTCCAAGCTTGCCACAAAGGACCCACCGGTGGTCACTTTGGTCCCAACTACACCGCTAAGAAAGTGTTTGATTCTGGATTCTATTGGCCCACCATTTATCGTGATGCTCACGAAATGGTTAAGCATTGTGATGCTTGCCAACGTCAAGGCAAGATCACACCTAAGGATGAGATGCCTCAAAATTTTATACAGGAATGTGAAATTTTTGATGTATGGGGCATCGACTTTATGGGGCCATTTCCATCATCCAAAGGGAACAAGTACATCCTCGTCGCCGTCGACTACGTTTCTAAATGGGTTGAAGCTAAGGCTCTTCCTACGAATGATGCGAGGGTGGTTGTGAACTTTTTGAAGCAGCTTTTCGCTCGATTTGGCGTTCCTCGTGCTATCATCAGTGACCGCGGGACTCATTTTTGCAATGATCAATTTTCAAGAGTCATGGCTAAGTATGGTGTTAATCATCGTCTTTCCACCGCCTATCATCCCCAAACCAATGGGCAAGCCGAGATATCCAACCGTGGCTTGAAGCGAATTTTGGAGCGTACTGTGGGAGAGCATCACGCCGCGTGGGCCGATAAGTTAGATGATGCTCTGTGGGCTTTCTGTACTGCTTACAAGACCCCGATCGGTTGTACACCTTATCATCTTGTGTACGGGAAAGCATGCCACCTCCCCATCGAGCTGGAACACAAGGCGCACTCGGCCTTGAAGTGGGCTAACTTCGACATCAACAAAGCCGGTGATCATCGCAAGATCCAACTCAACGAGCTAAATGAACTGAGGAATGAAGCTTATGAGAACTCGCTGATCTACAAGGAGAAGACGAAGATCATTCATGACGTAAAAATCAAGAACCGAGAGTTCCACGTTGGTGATCAAGTCTTACTCTTTAACTCTCGGTTGAAGATCTTCTCGGGCAAGTTGAAGAGCCGCTGGTCTGGTCCATTCACCGTCGCCAAAGTCTTTCCGTATGGGACCATTGAGCTTTCTCAGCCGAATGGGCCCAATATCAAGGTGAATAGCCAGCGTCTGAAGCTGTACTTTGGTGAGGACATCTCTCACAAGATGATTCCATCCATCACCACGTTCCCCATGAACTAAAATTGGGTCGAGTCAGGCTCGTGACTCGGTGAACAAAAACAAGCGCTTCTTGGGAGGCAACCCGTGATCTATCCTTTATTGCTTTCATAATAAGTGAAGGGGGAGCCCCGTTTGTGTTTCTTGTCTTGTTTCTTGTGCTGTGCAGGGATTAAAAGCTTCAAAGAGCAACTTGATGACTTTTGACGAACCGTGATACCATGTTCCCATCTTCCCGGTTCTATCCTAAACTCTTGTGATTCAATATTTCATATTTTATATGTTCACATTGAATTCACTTTAGTTGTCCTTTCCTTAGCAAGATTTAAACAAAGTGCACAATGTCCTAAGTGTAGGGGAGTTTACTCCCACATGCTTAAACATTGAGGACAATGTTTATCTCAAGTGTAGGGGGGATTTCTATCGAAGTAAGTGGTCTTTTCCATGAATTTACCCTCATTTTAACCGGAAAATTTGATTTTTCGACATTTTTCAAAATTTTTAATCTATTTTGGCCTAGTTGTATAGTTGTACTTTCCTTTATTATGGTTATTTTCTTTCCTTGCTTAAATAAAGTGGTTTAGATTTTTCTTAGTCGTGAACATTTTGACTCAACCCAAGTTTACTTACCTAAGTTTACTCTAGCTAGTATCCTTAACGTGTTTAAGTCAAGTTTTGCTAGGCTTTTATATAGGGAGCTATAAAACGCGAAAGTCTTAACTCTCACGGGTTAAGAACAAGAACTTTTCGCAAGTTCCTATAATTGATCCTAGAGAGTTGTTTATCAAGGGAACTTTAAAATGCGATTTCTAAACTTGAAAAAGTCTAAGAATTTGCAAGATCCTATAGGCGACTCGAAAACCCAAAACTTTGATTTAATAGGCTAAGCATCCACGAGTCTCATTCCTTGAGATTTTAAATTATGGAGAACGAGAGATGATAGAGTCAATTATAAGTTCGGTATTCTTTCGTGAATTTATGTGAGTTAATTATAATCCTATTCTCCCTCCGCTTGTTAATAAATTTATCTGCAATAAATAAGGTTGTACGATTTAAAAGGTTACTTAGCTTCTAGCCCCATATCGTTTAAAAGTTGCTCGGTACGGATTAGAGTTCATAGCCAAGGCATAACTTATTGAAGCAGGATGCGAAGATTGGCGAGTCCGAAAAGGCCCTAACAAGGCATGAGGGCTACATTTTGTTGCTAAAGATCCAAAAGTGATGTGAAGAATCGTTTATCGAAAATCAATATGAAGGATCGAGACACACGACAAAAAGCAAGAACTCCCCAAAAGTCATGGATAAGTCTATCCGAAAAGACCCTAACAAGGTATGAGGATAAATAGATCCAAGTCCTAAAAGGAGGCGGATCGTTGTATATCGAAGTCCAAAATAAAGATTGGAGAAAAATGAAGAAGTCGTGGTCCAAAGATGAAGAATCTCTCTAAACTTCAAGTGAAGAAATTCCTATTATGAAGAGAAGGCCATTATTTCATGAACGTCTCTCAAGATTCGAAGTATGAAGTCGCTGCCAAATATCGGTCCGAGAAAAGTCTCAAATCGTGAAGCGAGTTATGCCAAGATATGAACTTTATGAGGTCCCGAGAAGCAGTTTTAAAAGATTTGGTCCTTTAGCTAACTATTGATTAAATCGTTCACTTTATTTTCGGCCTAAATAACTATCGAAATAAGTCAAACAATGCATCCTCGTGATCATTCAAGACAAAAATAAAATATAAGAGATACACCTAGGAATAAGGGAGTCTAAGTGTGTAATTGGCCCACATGAGTTCGTGATAGTTTGCTAACTTATAATAACAATGATCTCGTTTTTAAGCTTGGTATGGGGAACGTGAAACTTGAGGATGATAAACGTTCATGGCTGCCAAAACCCAATGTAAGTTTTTAATTTCTTTACTTGTTCTATCATTTCATATTTAGAATTTAATAAAGGCCAAGGTGGGTTATTTATGATGGAAAATGTAAACCGTGCTTCAAAATTAATGCATTGCATGAGGGTATTGCAACGGTCAAGTGTAGGGGATTTAATAAGTGTGAAAACACTTATCCTCTTACCACTTATTTCCAATAATAACAAGACCAAAACGTGTGATTTATGTCGTAAAAGTCGGAATTATGCGTGGTTTGTGTTTTTATTGTGTTTTAGGACCAAAATATGAAAAAGGAAGAAAACACGGGTTTTCACGTGCTTTTATCGAAGAAAACGGGAAAAGACGAAGTCAAAAGATCAAGAATGCAAAAAGAACGGAAGTCCAAGGCCTATTCTGAAGATTTATCGAAGAAGAAGTCTAAAGGCGGAAGTTTAAACGAAGTCGAAGAACTTAAGTCTTATAGAAGAAGAAAATTAAAAGACAAGTTCAAATCCCGAGACGACAAAGACAAAGAATTAAATTCGAGTCGAGAAAACGTGAAGAAAGCAAGAAAGAAGATGCAACACATGCACTCCTTCCACATTCCCTATAAATACCCTCCTAATAGTCATTAGGAGGGTAGTTAGATAGTTTTTAGCTAGTTTTCACATTTTCATTTTCTCTAGTTTTAGAGAGAGAAAGTCTTAAACTTTCTCTCACTAAGTTTCATCTTTTTCTTTTAATCTTTCAAGATTAAACACTTTGTATTGCTTATTTTCATTAATCAAGTTTCATTTTAAGCTTTTAATCCTTAATCTCATTCTACTTTTCGTTGATTTTAGATTGATTTTGGTGCGATTATCATATGATCCGTGTTGTTCTAAATGATTTCGTGCTTAAAAAGTTAATCTTTTGATCATTTCATAAGTTTTCATTTGATTAAGCTATAAGACTCTTGTGCTTATTGGCTTATTTTTATGATTAGCTTATTTTCTTATAAAAAGCTTTCTTTAAAAGTTCATGTTTTGATTGTTTGATTCCAAAAGTTGCTTATTTTGAGGTTGAATAAGTTGTGATAATTGCTTATTGAATCCGGTTAATTATTGGTTTGTTAAGTTTCGGGTATTAGCTTAATTAAGTTAGCTTATTACCTAGCTTAACCGAATTCCACTATTTTCGGAAAGGGTACAAACCCCTTTCCGTTGAAGCCTATTCCGATCAACCCCATCCCTCTTTCCGATTGATCAAATCGGAAAAGGGTTTTGCACATTCAGATTTTGCACCCCTGATATTCCGACGGGTGGTTGTCTAGCTTATATTCCGATTGCCCCTTTTCCTTATTATTCCGATTGAGCAGTTTTGTGGTATTCCTATTTGGTCCTTTGTGTTATATTCCGATTGTAGTTGTTTGCCCAACATTCCGATTAGCCTCAAATTTGTATATTCCGATCGGGACTCTTGTCCCATATTCCGATTGACCCGCTTTGTGGATATTCCGATTGAATTTTCCCCCCATATTCCGACCACCAGATCGGAATACATTCCGATCTGGGCTTGTTTTGGCTTATTCCAATTGAGTTGTTTTGGTGTATTCCGATCTTACTTTCTTTTAGTACTTTTCAACTAAGTTCTTATTTTTAGAAATTTTTCCAAGTGTTAGTTTTTTTAAGTGATCTAGTATTTTTTCTTAATCTAGTCTATAAGTTTGCAAGCATTCTTTTTTAACTCGTTTCAGTATTAATCTTTATTCTTCCATTTTACTCAACGACACTTTAATTACTTGCTAATAGTTTAAATTAGACAAACAAACCAAACCATTCTCTTGATTCACCAAAAGACAATTGAGTCGCACTTAAGACCGGTTTTCAATTCAAAAAGGATCGGAACTACGAACTTTCATACTCGGCCTAAAAACCAAGTATTAAGGCACATTATGAGTACATGGCAAAGATTCAAGAATTGCTTCCAGAGACTGCTGATACTTTTGGACCTATCTTTGATACTGAGCCAATTGAAAAGGTACCAACATATGATAACAATAATGTGTTTGCTAATGAACGACGGCATCCTGAGCAACCCGAAAGCATCAGTGACACATATGTAATGGACACGGAGGATAGCAATATCTCTACGAATTCACAGTATATGTGTAATGATGACGGTAATGCTGCTCAGGATACTGACTCGGATGAGGACCGTGATTTGCTTGCGTCTATAATTGATTCTTTAAAATATGAAATTGAGGAAAACAAAGAGGCTAATAAACGTTTGTAGCAAGCAAACACATCCTTAGTCGAGGAGATAGACAGGCTTAAAGAGTGTGATTATGTAAAAGAAGCTGATCGACGAGTTGCAATAGCTAATGGTTTGGTATATGAACGTAAGGTGCTCAACGAACAATATTGTTCTGAAGTAACACACGAAATTCATATGTCAAAACAAAAGATATCGGAACTTGAAGAACAACTACCGCTACATAAACTCCAAATTACTGAGTTAGAGTCGGTTAACAAAGAACAAACCAAGCTTTATAAAACTCGTGAAGAAAAGGATATTGAAAAAATTCTTGCTTTGGAAAAGAGAGTCGACACGTTAAATAACATTCTTTACAAAACGGGTCAGTCTATTCAAACTATGAATATGCTCAATAGAAACATAAAAACGAGTTTTGTTAAGCCTGACTATCTCAAGAACGTTCAAACTATCAAGCCTAGTCTTTATGATATCGGTTGCTATAATGATAATCTTGCCCTTATGCTTTCCCCTGAGTCTGAAGAAATCCTTCGTCGTGACGCTGAACGTCAATCCAACCTACTTGATTTTGTCACACCCTATGATTATACCGAATGGAATGAGAAACATGTCATTAACTTTGTCCCTCAAAGAGAGCTTTCAATTGAACAAGAGTATTTTCCAAATATTCCACCAACGTATAATCACACAGAAACAAAAAGTTCTTCAAAACGGGGTCTTAAAAAGCAGTCAATTTTGTTAGAAAAGCGAATTTTGGATGAAAAACGTAAATGGGATGAAAAATGTAAAAGTGTTCAGCAATTTGAGTTTATAAAACAAGGGGTTCTAAATTTATACAAAGGTATTGTCGATTATGAAAAAGTTTCTAGAGTTACTGTTTGGAATATTAAACCTCACCCACAAGTAGAAGTCGTCATTCAACAATGTATTGTCCCAACCATCGATGATCTTTCAAAAACTGTGGAAATGTTTTATAATGCTCTCACTGAGGAAATGACAACTGATTTAAGATATGTCAAATCTCTTGAAGATGAAGTTGATTTTCTTCAAACTAAATTAAAGACACAAGAAACCCATCTTTCTAACTAAATTGATCGACTTTCGCGAGAATATTATCGTATAGACCATCTGAACGTTATAGTTGTTGATAAATGTCAAAATCTTGAGGTTTAGCTTTCACAAAAGGTTGAGTCATACAAAGAACTTGAGAAAAGATTTTTTAATCTTGAGGAAAGTTTTCACACCCTTGAACTTGCTTCACAAAGTGATGATCAATCTAATAATCATAAAAAATGTAACGAAATGACAGCATCTTCGTTTCGTATTTTAAATGAAAAAGATTTTGAAATAAATGATTTGAAAGCTCAACTACAAGAAAGAGACATGGCAATCAGTGAGTTACAAAAGCTCATAGCAAAAATGAAAGGAAAGTTTGATTTGGGTAAACCATCCGCTGTTCGTCAACCGAATGTGGTTAAATGCCCTAAATCGTCTACTTTGGGCAAACCCCCACAGACTTTGCCTAAGTTAGGAACTGATAAGAGCAAAAATGTAATAGCAGTTGGAATGTATAAGATTAACACTAGGTCCACTCAAACTGGAACATCGCGGTTACCTCAGAATACTAGGAAAACTAATCAACGTGTGTCTTCTTCTACAGGAGTAACTCCCACTACTAGCGTTAGCGGACCACAGCTTAAGAGCACTAGAATTGAAGATAGATTCATGCCTAACAATAGTCAAGGGAAGAAGAAGGAAGTAGAAGACCACCATAGGAATTTTAAGTTTTCTAAGAATAAAACGTATGTAACTGCATGTAATGACAGTTTGAATGTTAAGACTTCGAATGTTGAATTTGTTTGTGTTAAATGTGGAAAATGTGTTCATACTTTCAATCATGATGCTTGTGCTTTTAATCATAATGGCGTGAATGCTAGAACTAGGAAGCCTATTCTTGTGCCCACTAGTACTAGAAAACCCACAAGAACTTTGAATCAATCCACTGCTCAACCACTTAAGAAGCTAAGTGCGTTAGAATCCACTACTCTGCGTAAAAAAAATATGTTAAAGAAGCTTTATGAGAACATGAGTAGGACATGTAAACAGGGGTACTCAAGATTTACACCACCTGGATACAAATGGGTACCTAAGACAACCACTATTCTAATTGGGTCTATGAATGTTAGTTTGCCTTTTGAATCTATGTCTAGTAATATTTTGGAACCCACTTCTATCAAGGGCTCCCATTTGGCAAACTATACATTGTCTTCTAATGCTTATGCAGCTCGTCGAGATCATTCTCTTCATAATGGACTCTGGGTGCACAAAGCACATGACGGGAAATCTCAAGCTTCTAATTAACTTCGTGGAGAAGTTTCTGGGTATGGTACGGTTTGGAAATGATCAGTTTGCACCGATACTCGGATATAGAGACTTGGTTCAAGGGAATATCACTATAAAACGGGTTTATTACGTCGAGGGACTGAATCACAATTTATTCTCGGTTGGTCAATTTTGTGATGCGGATTTGGAAGTGGCTTTTCGGAAAACTACTAGCTATGTTAGAGACTACGATGGGAATGACCTTCTTACAGGTTCTCGTGGTTCTGATCTCTACACAGTAACTCTTCAAGTACATCTTCAACAAATCCAATTTGCTTAATGGCGAAAGCTACATCCTCTCAAGCATGGTTATGGCATCAACGATTGTCACATCTCAAATTTGACATCATCAACTTGCTTTCAAAGAATGATATTGTGACCGGTCTTCCTAAATTAAAATTCGTCAAAGACCATCTTTGTTCTTCTTGTGAGTTGGGGAAAGCAAAACGGAAGTCTTTCAAAACAAAGACTACCCCAAGCTCAAAAGGACGAATGGAACTTCTACACATGGATTTATGTGGTCCCATGCGTGTAGAGAGTATTAACGGGAAAAGTATATTCTCATGATTGTTGATGATTACTCTAGATACACATGGACTTTCTTCTTAAGATCCAAAGATGAAACACCAGAGGTTCTCAAACACTTTCTCAAAATGATACAACGCAATCTTCAAGCTCAATTCTTAACCGTAAGAACGGATAGGGGTACTAAATTTTTGAACAAGAATTTGCAATCTTACTTTCAAGAAGAAGGCATCGAACATCAAACGTCTATTGCTCGAACTCCTGAACAAAACGGCGTTGTCGAAAGACGGAACCGCACTTTGGTCGAGGCAGCTCGAACAATGCTTTCTGCTTCAAAGTTACCACTATTCTTCTGGGCTGAAGCTATTGCAACCGCCTGTTATACTGAGAATCGTTCTCTCGTCATCCCTAGACATGAAAAGACACCTTACCACATCATCAATGGCAGGAAACCTACAGTTAAATTCTTTCACGTATTTGGATCTTTATGCTACATTCTTAAAGACGTTGAGAATCTCGACAAGATGAAAGAAAAAGGTGATGCATGTATTTTTGTGGGATATGCTACATTGTTGAAAGGATATCGAGTTTACAACAAGAAAACAAAGATTATTATTGAAACAATTCATGTGAACTTTGACGAATTGCCACACATGCTACTTGAACACAACAACTCAAGTCCCGCACCTCATTGTCCAGCAATGGCACCTACGCAAAACAGTGTACGTCCCCTGCAAGAATGTCAAGAAAATACTCCTACAGCATAATCGACGGATACGACACATATGAATGAGTTGGTTGATTTATATGATCCAATGTTTGATGAATATTACTATGGAAACAATCAAGTTGTGTCAAAGCCTTCCGATGTTAATACTGCTGATGCACCTGAACAAAATCAACAAGACACAACTGCCTCTACTTCAGCAACCATTGCTCAAGAGACTATTCCATTGGATACTCAACAAACTCAAGAAACTGTCATACAACCAACATCACTAACCATCAATGCTGAAGGAGGAAACAACAATCAAGCAGTCGATGCACAACCTGACGAAGAAGAATTTATCAACCCGTTCGGTACACCGTGTACACAAAGTCGGAGAGTCTTCTACTCAACATGTTGATCCGTCCAACATGCATACATTCTACCAAAGATATCCATCCACTCACCATTGGACTCGTGATCATCCATTGGAGCAAGTAATAGGAAATCCTTCACAACCGGTTCGAACACGCAAACAACTCAACACCGATGGCGATGTGTGTATGTATGCACTCACCGTGAGTTCATCTGTACCTACTAACATCAAACAAGCCATGACTGATCATGCGTGGATTGAATCAATGCAAGACGAAATTCATCAGTTTGAACGCCTAAATGTTTGGGAACTTGTTCACAGACCTTATGGAATTTCGCTTTTAGATTTCAAATGGATTTGGAAAAACAAACTAGATGAAGAACAAACCATCATTAAAAAAAATCTCGTTTTGTGTTTAAGGGATATCGTCAACAAGAAGGGATAGATTTCGATGAATCATTCGCTCCAGTTGCTCGTTTAGAAGCTGTCAGGATATTCCTTGCTTATGATGCACATAAGGGCTTCACGATTTTTCAGATGGATGTTAAAACTACTTTTCTCAACGGTCATTTGAAGGAAGAAGTGTATGTGAATCAGCCAGAAGGATTCATCGATCCTCATCACCCTGACAAAGTCTATCGTCTCAAGAAGGCTGTATATGGACTTAAACAAGCTCGAAGGACATGGTACGTAGAACTATCCAACTTCTTGGTCTCGAAAGGATTCTCCAAAGGTTCTATTGATCCTACTCTTTTTATTAATAAATATGGGGATGACATACTGCTGGTGCAAGTTTATGTTGATGACATTATTTTTGGTTCTACGAACCCAAAACTTTCAAAATGTTTTGAAAAATTAATGCACAGCAGATTTGAAATGTCAATGATAGGGGAGCTAAAATTCTTTTTAGGCCTCCAGATTCATCAATCCCCACGTGGTATCTTCATAAACCAAGCTAAGTACACTCAAGAGATACTTAAAAGTATGGTATGACCTCATGTGCTCGCGTTGGTACACCATTGTCGACCACATCCCTAGACGTTGACTTGTACTCATATCCCGTAGATCAAACGCGATATCGCAGTATGATCGGGTCACTTATGTACCTTACAGCCAGCAGGCCTGACATTCATCACGCCACATGCTATTGTGCACTATATCAAGCAAGACCTACTCAAAAGCACCTCAAAGAGGTTAAACGAATCTTTCGGTACCTCAAGAATACCATTCACATGGGACTCTGGTATCCGAAGGGAACTGGTTTTCATCTAACAACTTTTTCAGATTCTGATCACGTAGGTTGCCTTGATAGTCGAAAAAGCACTTTTGGTAGTGTACAATTTCTAGGGGAAGACAAACTTGTGACCTGATCGTCAAAGAAGCAGGATTGCACTTCGCTCTCATCAGCTGTAGCAGAATATGTGGCTCTATCCGCGTGTTGTACTCAAGTCCTCTGGATGAGAACTCAACTCACGGATTATGGCTTCCACTTTGATAAATACCTATGTATTGTGACTCAAAGTCGGCCATAGCCATTTCTTGCAATCCGGTTCAACACTTGATGAGATGGCATTTATACATGATCTCATCGTTCTTTTCGGGCTTAAAATGCATAAAAATGTCATAAAATATCATATATATGCTTGTGTTTGTTTACTTGTGAATTTTAGGTATGGATATCGTGAAAAAGGCAAAAGATCACAAGTTACAAGGAAAAACGGACACGAGAAACGAAGCCGTACAAAGAACCGGGCCCTAATCATGGAATTCTCAACAAATACCCTTGAAGACTTGAAGACAAACAAGATTGATCCTCATTTATTGAAGAAATGACACTTAAAACCCTTGTATATTCATAATTACAAGTTTGGTCCCTTAAGTTTGTCAAAATTACACAAAAGGTCCTTCAACTTTGAAGAAATGGCAAGATTAGTCCCTCAACAAATCAAAATTGCCAATAATGGTCCCTCATAAAGTCAAAGTTATAATGAAGACCTTTGTAGATCAACAATGTCCAAGATCAGCCCTTGAATTATCCAAAAATGGCAAAAATAACCCTTGAAATCCTTTTTCCAAAGTTTGGTGCCAAAAGTGACAAGTGGTGAAAGTTAAAAACAAAGGGAATACGTTTTCTAGGCTGAAAGACTTTGTTTACCAAAAATCCCAAAGAACAAGGACCATTCTTGTGCACTGAAACATTTAAACTTCAAAAATGCGCCAAACACATCCCTATCCCCCAAAATCGGATCAAAAGGTATTACTGTAGCAGTCAAGAACCTAGATTTTACTCCACTTAAAACAAAGGGTAAAATGAAATTACCCTTACCCACACTTGATTCACACGCCTAAAAACCCATCCCAACCTTAAAACCCTCACTCCCACTCACCAAGAGACCCCACCACCAAAACCGTTTCACCATCATGTGACAACTTCCTCACCAAGGCTTGCCACGTGTCAAGATCAACAGCCCACATCATTTGCTTCATCACAAAGCTATTTTAAACGGTTTGGATGCATTTTGGACAGCTCACACCAAGAAAACGTCTAGAAGACCAAGGGCATTATAGAGAAATCACTTCTAGGGTTTGTGAATAGTGTTTAGCCAGGCATTTGCCTATAAAAGGAGACCTCAACATGTGAGAGTCCCTTTGTTCCAGTTTTAGGCTATCAATCTTTGTAATTCCTTTTTAAGTAATAAAATTTGATTTTCTGAATTTTGAGAAATCTTGTTCTTGTTTATTAAAAGTTGGTGTTGGAATAGCCTAATTCTGAGTTCCATTTATATGTTTGAAGGTTTTTGAGGCAAGGTTTTAGTTGATAAAGCTTGGGTTTCAAAAATCAGAAAGTGCTTGTTTATTTGATCTCACCTTATTGATTGTTCTTCTTAGCAGCATTGGAAGCTGGTAATTGTTTTGCTAGTACCTCAGCTCAAACAATCCAGGGCCTGGATGTAGGTCTTGGAGGTTTGCACCTTCTTCCCTTTTCATTTTCTCTTTAAGTTTCTGAATATTTGTGATTTTTGTGGATTTATGCTTGAATCTGTGTTATTGTGGTTGATTATTATTGATTTGGCTTGGTTTGATGTTATTGAGGTGTTAGTGATCTGATTTGTGGGTTGAATCTTCATAAGCCTTTGAAAATTTGTGAAAATCAAGTTTTAAGGGGTGTTTGGGATTACTGCATAAGTTAGATTTGTGGCTTGTTAAGTGCTTGTGTGTTGTTTGCAAGTATAGGTATCTGTTTGTTGGGTGTTTTTGTTCATCTGTTTGCAGGTTTTGAGGCTTTGAACACATTGATTCTTAGATTGGCTATAAAATCTTAATAACTTGGTAAAATTGGCTAGGATTTTGAGGACACCTAGATCTAAGCATAGCCTAGGGCTAACAAGTGCTAAATCATAGTTAATCACACCAGGGTAGAAGGATTTGAGGCTTGAAATTGGATCAAGTGTCAAGTATATCAGAAAACTGTTTCTGCATATTGTTCATTGTTCATCAGTAACTTCTAGTGCTTTGATCTTGTTGATTTCTTTGATTTAGTGTTTGATTCTTGTTGCTTTGTGTTTATTGTGAGTTTATATAGCTTGTGTATGCATCTGGTTAAGTTTGGTTGGCTTATTTTGCTTAAATCTGCTTATTAAGTGCTTAACTGCTTATTTGCATATCTGGTGCTTATCTGGTGACTGTTGGGCTTATTGTGGCTTATTGTGTGGATCATTTTGTGATTTTATTGTTGCTATTGACTCCTTGTGATTCACTGATCACAAGGGTGCCTTTGTTTCCAATTGAATCAAACTAGAACTCTCAAATAAGCTTGGTCAATTAGTCAAAGCAGTAGGAACTCCTTTCCCCTGCTGGTTACCACTGCTAGTGCAATTTTGGTGTCAGCTTATCAATAATCTATAATAGCTTATTCCAACCAGCAACAACTTTGTTTTGTAATAGGTGCTCATATTTTGACCCATTTGTTCATACTGGAGCATTTGGGTGGTTGACTTTTAGGTTTGACTAGAAAACCAACTCCTTTGACTTTTACATAAGTTCATTTGTGCTTATTCTGGCTTATTGGTTGTGCTTATTGGATTTTTGTTGATTGATTTTGCTTATTGAGTCCATTTGAAAGCTTTTGCAAGTTGAATCAGCTTCTGAGGTGCATTATTTCTCAAAAACGACTATTTTGTCGTTTTGTGGATTTTTGCTTTTCTATTTTCTGGCTTATTGAGTGTGCTTATTAGAAATTTCTTTTGACAGATCTCTTAAGCATCCTAAAAGAGGGTTGTGTGTCAAATTAGAGCTTATGGCATTAGCTTATGGCTTATTGGGCTGAAAAGCCCAATAAGAATAAGCTTTGTGTTCAATAAGCTGTGATAAGCACATTTTTAGCTTTTGGGCCTTTAGAGTTTTGTTCTTAGAATTGAATTTTAAGTCCGATAGGGCTTTTCCAAGTGAATTGGGCCAAGTTTGACTTTTTGGGCCCAAAAGCCCATTTGTGTTGACTGAATTTAGATTTGGCCCATTTGAGGGCCCATTAGGGGTATTTTGGTAATTTCACTTTCATTTTCTGATTATTTAGATTAAAATAAACTAGTTTGCAAGTTTTTAGAATTTTTTATAATTTTTGGATTTTTAATATTATTTTATTATTATTTTTAAAATTTCACATTTTCCAACTTTTTACATTTTTCTTAGGTTTAATACGTTAAAATAGGAATTTAGCAACTTTTAGAATAATTTTATCACTTTTAGATTAAGTTTTATAATTATTTTAAATTTTAATAGTTTTTAAATCATTTTAAATAGTTTTTATTAGTTTTAAAATTTCTAAAAATAGTTTTTAATCATTTTAGGTCATTTTTGAGTTTTATCAATTGAAAAATCTTTATTTGGGCTTTTTGATAATTTATTTGATTTTTAGGGCTTTAATTAGCATTTAAAAATTAAATATTTAATTATTTAAAAGGTTTGAAAAAGTTTTGATCATTGGTAAACTCTTAGTTTATTATTTTTGATTTTTGATAAATTTTTTGGTAATTTTTAGAATTTATTTTTATTTTTGTGGTTTTTTAGGTTCTACGTTTTAACTTTATAGTAGTAATTTTGTGTTAATTTTTATTTTTACGACTTCGTCATTTTCTCTTCTAATCCCCTTCTAAACCAATCATTAATCACAAACATTTAACAAATTTCTCACACACATATACCTCCTTGGGTAACGAACTTTCACACCATTAAGGGTCATTAGTGTTGATTTTCCTAAATCATCACTCGATACTTACCGCTTTTACCCTCCTTTTCCTATAAGAGGTGTAATTTTACCTACAGCCACTTTGGCGTCGCTGCCGGGGAGGTGTGTCGTGATTAATTTGCATTGTTGTTTTTAATATTAACCAAATAGTATTTGTATTAGTAGAACTCTACTAATACGTATTATCGGTTTTCTTGGTTTTTCTTGTATAAATATTATTACTATATTGTATTAAGTATCACAATAAATTTACAATATCTCCAAAAGTGTGAAAACACAACCTTAATTGGGATTTCATCACTCAATTATTGTATTCGAATCTCAAACAAAAAGAAAAAGGCAAAAATAGATAAATACTTTCGTGAAGCTCGATTTTGAAAGATACAAACTATAAGGTGGGTATAAGGCGGGTATTATAAAATATACCCTAAGGAAAAAGGCTCTTAAGTGCTTCGCGCCGCCTCGTTTCCCCGCTTGCTTGTGAGTATTTTGAGATTGAAGGCTAATCGAGGGTTTTGCCGCCCAAAGTATTATTACGTATACTATATTTGCTTGGTTTCTTTGTGATTAAACCCTCTTAAACAATTTGGTTTTCACCAAAGTTCTAAAGTCATTCGAAGGCGTTCACTCCACGTGATCGTTTTCATTCCTTTGAGGCTTCTTTAATAAAGAGTTTGATTCGAGGAGAGATTTTGTAGATTGTTGTCTACGAAGATACACCAAAATCCAAAAAAAATAAATATCATCAAAAACACAAAAAAAATTGAAAATTCACAAAACACCCAAAAAGAATCTTCTTTGCTCACCTCCCATTCTTCGTGAAGTTTATGATCACTCGTAATCAAGCAAAACGAGCTCGTAAACGACTTCAAAAACAAGCCAATCAAGAGACCTTGATTGTTGAAGAACCTCCAATTGTTGAACCTATTGTAGAACAAGAAGTCGTCATGGCTAACCGTACTATGATGGAGTTGCTACAAGCACCCACCGAGGGTTTTGGAGAGGCTATTGTGATTCCCGCCATCCTTGCGGAGAATTTCGAAATTAAGACGGGTTTAATGTCTATGTTGCAAGCAAATAAGTTTAGAGGTCATGAGAAAGACAACCCGCATTACCATATTAGGAATTTTAACTGTCTCACCGCCACTAGCAAGTTTAAGGATGTTCCACATGACGCCATTAAGATGATGTTGTTTCCATACTCGTTGGATGGACCCGCAAAAATTTGGCTCGAGAAAGAACCGCCAAATTCGATTTTGACATGGGCCGATCTCGTTTCTAAGTTTGTGAACAAGTTTTTTCCACCATCTAAAACAACACACTTAAAAAATGAGATTTCACGATTTGTGCAAAGAAATAATGAAAGTTTTTCAATGGCATGGGAACGCTTTAAAGAGATGTTACATGAATGTCCACACCATTATTTTACGGAATTACATCAAGTGAATACTTTTTATAATGGGCTTAATGATCATGAACGAGATTATTTGAATGCCGCCGCGGGTGGTAATTTTTTGTGCAAGACGACAAATGAGGCTTTACAAATCATTGATAATAGATCTAAGGTTTATAACCCTCGTAACACACCGAGTGTTGCCAATATGGGTTCGTCATCTTCGTCACAATCGTCTCGTAGCATTAACGCCTTACATGATGAAGCTAATGAGGAAAATCGGTTTTTTGATAGATTTGCTAATCTTATGTCCCATTGGAAGGCTCAAGAAGCTTCCAATTCCGCTTCGGTTAAAGCGGTTGCTAAGAGTTGTTTATCTTGTGGGGGAGCTCATGATCTTTCCGAGTGCATTACCGCGGATGGTAACACTTCGAGTGCTTATGTAGCAACAGGAACTTACAACCAAAACAGTCAAGGTTCCCGCCCAAATCAAGCTCCACCAAACCAAAATATTAACAATTATCGAAACAACAACCAAGGTAATTACCAAGGCAACACACGCAATTACAACAAGGGGAATTATCAAAGTGGGAATGGACAAATTTCTAATCAAAATCAAAACCGTGATTTTCAAAACACTACACAAGGTTTTCAAAATGCTCACACTAAAAATTTGCAAGGAGAATTTTTGGATTATGCAAAAGCAAATGATGCTAAATTTGACAACATGCAACGTGAGATGATTAGCTTAAGATCCAAATTGAAAAACGAGCTTAAAAATGAACTTGCTAATGAACTTAAAACTCATGCAAACAAAATGGAAGGAAATGTCCAACGTCTTCAACAAAATCAACAAAAGATGGAATTAGGACAACATGAGATTAAGCAAGAGTTATTAAAAGCGGATGCTAGGCAATCAAAATTTGAGGACCGAATGGCTAAGATGTTTGAAGCTATCATGTGTAAACCCTCTTCCTTGGGTGGTCTTCCTAGTGATACCATTAACAACCCGAGGGGAGAAATGAAGGTTATTACTACACGAATTGGTAAAACTTTCAAGGAACCAATCTCTCGTCCAAGTACTTCTAAGGAGAAGGAAATCGAGAAAGAACCCGAGGTGATGGTCGAAAAGGAGCACATTACAATCCCACGAAGTACCACTCATACCACACCTACGGTTGAACCAATACCAATTGTGGAACCCGAGTTTCCAAGGCCGTTGCCTAATGACCAACCCACACCACCTTTACCCTACCCTTCGAGACGAAACAAGGAGAAAGCACAAGAACGGAACAATTATCAATTTGAGATATTTATGAAAATGTTTCGTGATATGCATTTTAACATAAGTTTTGCCGACGCTCTTATCATGATGCCTCGATTCGCCGCAAACTTCAAAAGTATGCTAAACAACAAAGAGAAGTTACAACAATCGTCTAGTTGTTCATCGGTTTTTCTTAGCCGCATACCACAAAAAGTCGGTGATCCCGGTAAATTTTTGATTCCGTGTGCCATTCAAGATATGGAGGAATGCTACGCCTTGGCCGATCTTGGTGCTAGTATTAATTTAATGCCTCTCGAGATTTTCAAATCACTTTCGCTTCCGGCTCTTACTCCTTCGAACATGTCTATCGAAATGGCCGATCATTCTACGATTTTAGCATGTGGAGTAGCCGAGGACGTTTTCGTTAAAGTCGGAAAGTTTTACTATCCCGTTGACTTTATCGTTGTAGACATTCCTATCGATCGAAAAGTTCCTCTCATTTTGGGTCGTTCATTTTTGGATACATCAAGAGCACTTATCGATGTTCATGCTCGAAAAATCACCCTTCGTTTCAATGAGGAAGAACTTGTCATCAATGCAACACAAAACTCCAATCTTTCTCATGTCTATTCTATTGCAACTTTAAACCATGGTGACTCAACCAATGTCGTTTGCAAAGAATTTTCACCAAGAGTTTTAGGAAATGTCGCCAAAAACAATTTACCATTTCCTCCGCCGGTGGAGGTTATGAGTGTAAAGCCTACAAAGAAGAAACCGTCAATACTTGAATCGAAAAATCCTTCACCTCACCTCGAACATTCATTCTTGAAAAGTGTTGATAAGTTGCCGGTTTCTACGGAAGATCTTTCGGATGATGAATATGTTGACCCCGATGGGGAGGTCTTCTTCGTCGATAAACGTTTTGAGAACTTGCCACCACCAAAACCAAAACGATTTCAAAATGTGAGAATTTTTAGTGTGACTAACATCGTCTTAGAAACACCGAATATTTTCGACATAATCAAAAAGGGTTTTCATAAGGAGAGTTCAAAAGATAAAAAAGGAAAAGATCTTAAATGTGATTTAATTGATTTTTCTACAAATCTAACTCCGTCATCACCACGTGATATGAGTGCTACAAGCTCGTCTACTCCTTTTGACGATGCTTTGTGTGGTTCTAGTATGGGGGAAGCCCCTTATGTTCCCTCATCCTTGTCCACCGAGGACGAGATATTCGATCCCGGAATTTCATGTAAAGGGAAATCTCGGTCTTCCACCGATGCAATAAATGGAAAATCTTTCTATTTGCTTGGTGCGAGTCTACCTCGAGTAGCTCAAAAGTTTGTCATACCAATTGTCCCACCCTTCTACTTCTCATCTCTTTTCTTCAAACTCTTTGAGTTTATGGCACATGTTGAAGTGGCGTTAATTTGTTTTTCTAATGAAAACGAGAACGCCATTTTCGACCCCGGTATTTTGCGTCATTTAAGGACTTAGTCCTTTATACCGGTTGCTTTTTGGGCCTTGTTTATCATGTAAGCCCCGCCAAAAATTGACCACACCATGATTTTCCCTAAATTTTCACATTTTGAGGGGATCGAGTCGAGCTCATGACTCAGTAATCAAAAAAGGAGGTTCCTCGTGGGGGAGATCCCATGCTTATCTTTTATGCTCACTATTCACTAATAAGGGGACTTGTACCCTTTCAACTCGTTGTCTCGTGGTTGTTTGTGATTGTGTTATCTAGATCATCATCATCATCTACGATTGAAGACTCTCGTGTTCGTTTACGTGAGCCTCCATCGTTCGCTTGAAGAAGATTTTCACGATTCCATGACATATCCTTTATTGTTCTAACAATTATCTTTTAGCATACTTAATAAACGGCTTTAGATATATTGTTGATCACCCTTTCCATGCTAGATCCTAAGCATTCGACTCTTCGTCTCTAGTATGGGGGTGCTCCACCTTTAGACTCGAAACATTGAGGACAATGTTTACTTTTAGTATGGGGGGTGAATAGGTACTTGCTTTGCTACGCCCTCACGTTCTCCAATTTTCAATGTTTTGTTTTGCTAATAAGGCTAAAAATGGCCAAATTTTAAAATTTTTCTTAGTTTTCATAATTGTTTTTAAGACACGAATGTATATTTTCCGATGGGTAGAATAAGAGTTAATTTTTGACTTGATGGGGATTTGGAGCCATTTACATTCCTTAACCCGCTCAATTCAAGTTTTGCTAGACTTTTATATAGGGAGCTTTAAAACGCGAAAGTCTTAATTCATATGGGTTAAGAACTAGAACTTTTCGCAAGTTCCTATAATTGATTCTAGAAAGTCACTTATCAAGGGAACTATAAAACGCATTCTCTAAACTTGAAAAAGTCCAAGAAAGTGCAAGATCCTATAGGTGGCTTGAAAACCCAAAACATTGATTTGATATAGTCTTAATGAAAGCTAATCCAAATTTGGCTTAATTTTGACTTGCATGGCTAAGTATTCACGAGTCTCTTTAATTAGAGGTCTTTATATAGTGAAGAACGAGAAATGATAGAGTTAGACAAGTGATCATGCTAAACGTAGAACATGAAAATGTTCTTTCAAAAACTCATATGTTTTTAATTGTGGCTTTTTCTTCCCATAAGATCAATGCATTAGGAATAAATCATAATTGCAATAAGTAAGGTCGTACGATTTGAAAGGTTACTTAACCTCTAGCGCAAGATCGTTTAAAAGTTGTTCGGGGTTGAATATAGTTCATAGCCAAGGCATAACTTATTGAAGCGGGACGCAAAGATTGGCGATCATCCAAAAAGGCCCTAACAAGGCATGAGGAGCTCTATTTTTGCTAAAGATCCAAAGATGATGTGAAGTATCATTATTCCTAAATCAATATGAAGGATCGAGACACACGACGAAAAGCAATTACTCCCCTAAAGATCATGGAGAAAGTCTATCCAAAAAGACCCTAACAAGGTATGAGGATAAATATATCCAAGTCCGAAAAGGAGGCGGATCGTTGTATATCAAAATCCAAAGTAAAGATTGAAGAAAAATGATGAAGTCGTGGTCCAATATGAAGAATCTCTCAAAAACGTCAAGTGAAGAAATTCCAAATATATGAAGAAAAGACCATAATTTCGAGAACGTCTTCCCAAGATTTGAAGTATGAAGTACATGCCAAATATCGGTCCGAGAAAGGTCTCAAATCGTGAAACGAGTTATGCTAAGATATGAACTTAAGGAGATACACGAGAAGCCGTTTTAAAAGATTTTGTCCTTCGGCTAACTATTGATCAAATCGTGCTACTTTGCTTTCGGACTAATAACTACTCAAATAAGTCAATATGAATCACTTGTGATCCATGACAAATAGATAAAAAATGCTAGTAACCCATTTTCTTTTATAATAACTAGGATTGCGGGGAGAAAAAGTATTTACACAATTTGGACGTATGAGTAGTGTTAGCATTGTGACTTGTACCAACAATGATCTTGTTTTTGCACTTAGCATGGAATGTATGACAATCAAGGATGACGAAGTTTACTCTAAGGGACATTTACTTGTTTCTATTCTTTGACCCTAAAAGTCAGTTTTTGTGATGAAAATCATACATTATGTCTTTACACATCATCGTAGTATGTTGCAACTTTTTTTTTCAATAAAGGTTAATAAAATTGAACTTTGGTGATGCTTAGATACTTTATTCTAGCATTGCGTGAGGGCACGGCAATGGCTTAGTATGGGGGAGTGATGAGATGGCATTTATACATGATTTCATCGTTCTTTTCGGGCTTAAAATGCATAAAAATGTCATAAAATACCATATATATGCTTGTGTTTGTTTACTTGTGAATTTTAGGTATGGATATCGTGAAAAAGGAAAAAGATCACAAGTTACAAGGAAAAACGGACACGAGAAACGAAGCCGTACAAAGAACCGGGCCCTAATCATGGAATTCTCAACAAATACCCTTGAAGACTTGAAGACAAACAAGGTTGATCCTCATTTATTGAAGAAATGACACTTAAAACCCTTGTATATTCATAATTACAAGTTTGGTCCCTTAAGTTTGTCAAAATTACACAAAAGGTCCTTCAACTTTGAAGAAATGGCAAGATTAGTCCCTCAACAAATCAAAATTGCCAATAATGGTCCCTCATAAAGTCAAAGTTACAATGAAGACCTTTGAAGATCAACAATGTCCAAGATCAGCCCTTGAATTATCCAAAAATGGCAAAAATAACCCTTGAAATCCTTTTTCCAAAGTTTGGTGCCAAAAGTGACAAGTGGTGAAAGTTAAAAACAAAGGGAATACGTTTTCTAGGCTGAAAGACTTTGTTTACCAAAAATCCCAAAGAACAAGGACCATTCTTGTGCACTGAAACATTTAAACTTCAAAAATGCGCCAAACACATCCCAATCCCCCAAAATCGGATCAAAAGGTATTACTGTAGCAGTCAAGAACCCAGATTTTACTCCACTTAAAACAAAGGGTAAAATGAAATTACCCTTACCCACACTTGATTCACACGCCTAAAAACCCATCCCAACCTTAAAACCCTCACTCCCACTCACCAAGAGACCCCACCACCAAAACCGTTTCACCATCATGTGACAACTTCCTCACCAAGGCTTGCCACGTGTCAAGATCAACAACCCACATCATTTGCTTCATCACAAAGCTAGTTTAAACGGTTCGGATGCATTTTGGACAACTCACACCAAGAAAACGTCTAGAAGACCAAGGGCATTATAGAGAAATCACTTCTAGGGTTTGTGAATAGTGTTTAGCCAGGCATTTGCCTATAAAAGGAGACCTCAACATGTGAGAGTCCCTTTGTTCCAGTTTTAGGCTATCAATCTTTGTAATTCCTTTTTAAGTAATAAAATTTGATTTTCTGAATTTTGAGAAATCTTGTTCTTGTTTATTAAAAGTTGGTGTTGGAATAGCCTAATTCTGAGTTCCATTTATATGTTTGAAGGTTTTTGAGGCAAGGTTTTAGTTGATAAAGCTTGGGTTTCAAAAATCAGAAAGTGCTTGTCTATTTGATCTCACCTTATTGTTTGTTCTTCTTAGCAGCATTGGAAGCTGGTACTTGTTTTGCTAGTACCTCAGCTCAAACAATCCAGGGCCTGGATGTAGGTCTTGGAGGTTTGCACCTTCTTCCCTTTTCATTTTCTCTTTAAGTTTCTGAATATTTGTGATTTTTGTGGATTTATGCTTGAATCTGTGTTATTATGGTTGATTATTGTTGATTTGGCTTGGTTTGATGTTATTGAGGTGTTAGTGATCTGATTTGTGGGTTGAATCTTCATAAGCCTTTGAAAATTTGTGAAAATCAAGTTTTAAGGGGTGTTTGGGATTACTGCATAAGTTAGATTTGAGGCTTGTTAAGTGCTTGTGTGTTGTTTGCAAGTATAGGTATCTGTTTGTTGGGTGTTTTTGTTCATCTGTTTGCAGGTTTTGAGGCTTTGAACACATTGATTCTTAGATTGGCTATAAAATCTTAATAACTTGGTAAAATTGGCTAGGATTTTGAGGACACCTAGATCTAAGCATAGGCTAGGGCTAACAAGTGCTAAATCATAGTTAATCACACCAGGGTAGAAGGATTTGAGGCTTGAAATTGGATCAAGTGTCAAGTATATCAGCAAACTGTTTCTGCATATTGTTCATTGTTCATCAGTAACTTCTAGTGCTTTGATCTTGTTGATTTCTTTGATTCAGTGTTTGATTCTTGTTGCTTTGTGTTTATTTTGAGTTTATATAGCTTGTGTATGCATCTGGTTAAGTTTGGTTGGCTTATTTTACTTAAATCTGCTTATTAAGTGCTTAACTGCTTATTTGCATATCTGGTGCTTATCTGGTGACTGTTGGGCTTATTGTGGCTTATTGTGTGGATCATTTTGTGATTTTATTGTTGCTATTGACTCCTTGTGATTCACTCATCACAAGGGTGCCTTTGTTTCCAATTGAATCAAACCAGAACTCTCAAATAAGCTTGGTCAATTAGTCAAAGCAGTGGGAACTCCTTTCCCCTGCTGGTTACCACTGCTAGTGCAATTTTGGTGTCAGCTTATCAATAAGCTATAATAGCTTATTCCAACCAGCAACAACTTTGTTTTTGTAATAGGTGCTCATATTTTGACCCATTTGTTCATACTGGAGCATTTGGGTGGTTGACTTTTAGGTTTGACTAGAAAACCAACTCCTTTGACTTTTACATAAGTTCATTTGTGCTTATTCTGGCTTATTGGTTGTGCTTATTGGATTTTTGTTGATTGATTTTGCTTATTGAGTCCATTTGAAAGCTTTTGCAAGTTGAATCAGCTTCTGAGGTGCATTATTTCTCAAAAATGACTATTTTGTCGTTTTGTGGATTTTTGCTTTTCTATTTTCTGGCTTATTGAATGTGCTTATTGGAAATTTCTTTTGACAGATCTCTTAAGCATCCTAAAAGAGGGTTGTGTGTCAAATTAGAGCTTATGGCATTAGCTTATGGCTTATTGGGCTGAAAAGCCCAATAAGAATAAGCTTTGTGTTCAATAAGCTGTGATAAGCACATTTTCAGCTTTTGGGCCTTTAGAGTTTTGTTCTTAGAATTGAATTTTAAGTCAGATAGGGCTTTTCCAAGTCAATTGGGCCAAGTTTGACTTTTTGGGCCCAAAAGCCCATTTGTGTTGACTGAATTTGGATTTGGCACATTTGAGGGCCCATTAGGGGTATTTTGGTAATTTCACTTTCATTTTCTGATTATTTAGGTTAAAATAAACTATTTTGCAAGTTTTTAGAATTTTTTATAATTTTTGGATTTTTAATATTATTTTATTATTATTTTATTATAATTTTTAAAATTTCACATTTTCCAACTTTTTACATTTTTCTTAGGTTTAATACATTAAAATAGGAATTTAGCAACTTTTAGAATAATTTTATCACTTTTAGATTAAGTTTTATAATTATTTTAAGTTTTAATAGTTTTTAAATCATTTTAAATAGTTTTTATTAGTTTTAAAATTTCTAAAAATAGTTTTTAATCATTTTAGGTCATTTTTGAGTTTTATCAATTGAAAAATCTTTATTTGGGCTTTTTGATAATTTATTTGATTTTTAGGGCTTTAATTAGCATTTAAAAATTAAATATTTAATTATTTAAAAGGTTTGAAAAAGTTTTGATCATTGGTAAACTCTTAGTTTATTATTTTTTATTTTTGGTAAATTTTTTGGTAATTTTTAGAATTTATTTTTATTTTTGTGGTTTTTTAGGTTCTACGTTTTAACTTTCTAGTAGTAATTTTGTGTTAATTTTTATTTTTACGACTTCGTCATTTTCTCTTCTAATCCCCTTCTAAACCAATCATTAATCACAAACATTTGGCAAGTTTTTCACACACATATACCTCCTTGGGAAACGAACTTTCACACCATTAAGGGTCATTAGTGTTGATTTTCCTAAATCATCACTCAATACGTAGAACCTAAAATCGAGTGATGATTTAGGAAAATCAACACTAATGACCCTTAATGGTGTGAAAGTTCGTTTCCCAAGGAGGTATATGTGTGTGAGAAATTTGTTAAATGTTTGTGATTAATGATTGGTTTAGAAGGGGATTAGAAGAGAAAATGACGAAGTCGTAAAAATAAAAATTAACACAAATTTACTACTAGAAAGTTAAAACGTAGAACCTAAAAAACCACAAAAATAAAAATAAATTCTAAAAATTACCAAAAAATTTACCAAAAATCAAAAATAATAAACTAAGAGTTTACCAATGATCAAAACTTTTTCAAACCTTTTAAATAATTAAATATTTAATTTTTAAATGCTAATTAAAGCCCTAAAAATCAAATAAATTATCAAAAAGCCCAAATAAAGATTTTTCAATTGATAAAACTCAAAAATGACCTAAAATGATTAAAAACTATTTTTAGAAATTTTAAAACTAATAAAAACTATTTAAAATGATTTAAAAACTATTAAAACTTAAAATAATTATAAAACTTAATCTAAAAGTGATAAAATTATTCTAAAAGTTGCTAAATTCCTATTTTAATGTATTAAACCTAAGAAAAATGTAAAAAGTTGGAAAATGTGAAATTTTAAAAATAATAATAAAATAATAATAAAATAATATTAAAAATACCAAAATTATAAAAAATTCTAAAAACTTGCAAACTAGTTTATTTTAACCTAAATAATCAGAAAATGAAAGTGAAATTACCAAAATACCCCTAATGGGCCCTCAAATGGGCCAAATCCAAATTCAGTCAACACAAATGGGCTTTTAGGCCCAAAAAGTCAAACTTGGCCCAATTGACTTGGAAAAGCCCTATCTGACTTAAAATTCAATTCTAAGAACAAAACTCTAAAGGCCCAAAAGCTGAAAATGTGCTTATCACAGCTTATTGAACACAAAGCTTATTCTTATTGGGCTTTTCAGCCCAATAAGCCATAAGCTAATGCCATGAGCTCTAATTTGACACACAGCCCTCTTTTAGGATGCTTAAGAGATCTGTCAAAAGAAATTTCCAATAAGCACACTCAATAAGCCAGAAAATAGAAAAGCAAAAATCCACAAAACGACAAAATAGTCGTTTTTGAGAAATAATGCACCTCAGAAGCTGATTCAACTTGCAAAAGCTTTCAAATGGACTCAATAAGCAAAATCAATCAACAAAAATCCAATAAGCACAACCAATAAGCCAGAATAAGCACAAATGAACTTATGTAAAAGTCAAAGGAGTTGGTTTTCTAGTCAAACCTAAAAGTCAACCACCCAAATGCTCCAGTATGAACAAATGGGTCAAAATATGAGCACCTATTACAAAAACAAAGTTGTTGCTGGTTGGAATAAGCTATTATAGCTTATTGATAAGCTGACACCAAAATTGCACTAGCAGTGGTAACCAGCAGGGGAAAGGAGTTCCCACTGCTTTGACTAATTGACCAAGCTTATTTGAGAGTTCTGGTTTGATTCAATTGGAAACAAAGGCACCCTTGTGATCAGTGAATCACAAGGAGTCAATAGCAACAATAAAATCACAAAATGATCCACACAATAAGCCACAATAAGCCCAACAGTCACCAGATAAGCACCAGATATGCAAATAAGCAGTTAAGCACTTAATAAGCAGATTTAAGCAAAATAAGCCAACCAAACTTAACCAGATGCATACACAAGCTATATAAACTCACAATAAACACAAAGCAACAAGAATCAAACACTGAATCAAAGAAATCAACAAGATCAAAGCACTAGAAGTTACTGATGAACAATGAACAATATGCAGAAACAGTTTGCTGATATACTTGACGCTTGATCCAATTTCAAGCCTCAAATCCTTCTACCCTGTTGTGATTAACTATGATTTAGCACTTGTTAGCCCTAGCCTATGCTTAGATCTCGGTGTCCTCAAAATCCTAGCCAATTTTACCAAGTTATTAAGATTTTATTGCCAATCTAAGAATCAATGTGTTCAAAGCCTCAAAACCTGCAAACAGATGAACAAAAACACCCAACAAACAGATACCTATACTTGCAAACAACACACAAGCACTTAACAAGCCACAAATCTAACTTATGCAGTAATCCCAAACACCCCTTAAAACTTGATTTTCACAAATTTTCAAAGGCTTATGAAGATTCAACCCACAAATCAGATCACTAACACCTCAATAACATCAAACCAAGCCAAATCAACAATAATCAACCACAATAACACAGATTCAAGCATAAATCCATAAAAATCACAAATATTCAGAAACTTAAAGAGAAAATGAAAAGGGAAGAAGGTGCAAACCTCCAAGACCTACATCCAGGCCCTGGATTGTTTGAGCTGAGGTACTAGCAAAACAAGTACCAGCTTCCAATGCTGCTAAGAAGAACAAACAATAAGGTGAGATCAAATAAACAAGCACTTTCTGATTTTTGAAACCCAAGCTTTATCAACTAAAACCTTGCCTCAAAAACCTTCAAACATATAAATGGAACTCAGAATTAGGCTATTCCAACACCAACTTTTAATAAACAAGAACAAGATTTCTCAAAATTCAGAAAATCAAATTTTATTACTTAAAAAGGAATTACAAAGATTGATAGCCTAAAACTGGAACAAAGGGACTCTCACATGTTGAGGTCTCCTTTTATAGGCAAATGCCTGGCTAAACACTATTCACAAACCCTAGAAGTGATTTCTCTATAATGCCCTTGGTCTTCTAGACGTTTTCTTGGTGTGAGCTGTCCAAAATGCATCCAAACCGTTTAAAATAGCTTTGTGATGAAGCAAATGATGTGGGCTGTTGATCTTGACACGTGGCAAGCCTTGGTGAGGAAGTTGTCACATGATGGTGAAACGGTTTTGGTGGTGGGGTCTCTTGGTGAGTGGGAGTGAGGGTTTTAAGGTTGGGATGGGTTTTTAGGCGTGTGAATCAAGTGTGGGTAAGGGTAATTTCATTTTACCCTTTGTTTTAGGTGGAGTAAAATCTGGGTTCTTGATTGCTACAGTAATACCTTTTGATCCGATTTTGGGGGATTGGGATGTGTTTGGCGCATTTTTGAAGTTTAAATGTTTCAGTGCACAAGAATGGTCCTTGTTCTTTGGGATTTTTGGTAAACAAAGTCTTTCAGCCTAGAAAACGTATTCCCTTTGTTTTTAACTTTTACCACTTGTCACTTTTGGCACCAAACTTTGGAAAAAGGATTTCAAGGGTTATTTTTGCCATTTTTGGATAATTCAAGGGCTGATCTTGGACATTGTTGATCTTCAAAGGTCTTCATTGTAACTTTGACTTTATGAGGGACCATTATTGGCAATTTTGATTTGTTGAGGGACTAATCTTGCCATTTCTTCAAAGTTAAAGGACCTTTTGTGTAATTTTGACAAACTTAAGGGACCAAACTTGTAATTATGAATATACAAGGGTTTTAAGTGTCATTTCTTCAATAAATGAGGATCAATCTTGTTTGTCTTCAAGTCTTCAAGGGTATTTGTTGAGAATTCCATGATTAGGGCCCGGTTCTTTGTACGGCTTCGTTTCTCGTGTCCGTTTTTTCTTGTAACCTGTGATCTTTTGCCTTTTTCACGATATCCATACCTAAAATTCACAAGTAAACAAACACAAGCATATATATGGTATTTTATGACATTTTTATGCATTTTAAGCCCGAAAAGAATGATGAGATCATGTATAAATGCCATCTCATCACTCCCCCATACTAAGCCATTGCCGTGCCCTCACGCAATGCTAGAATAAAGTATCTAAGCATCACCAAAGTTCAATTTTATTAACCTTTATTGAAAAAAAAAGTTGCAACATACTACGATGATGTGTAAAGACATAATGTATGATTTTCATCACAAAAACTGACTTTTAGGGTCAAAGAATAGAAACAAGTAAATGTCCCTTAGAGTAAACTTCGTCATCCTTGATTGTCATACATTCCATGCTAAGTGCAAAAACAAGATCATTGTTGGTACAAGTCACAATGCTAACACTACTCATACGTCCAAATTGTGTAAATACTTTTTCTCCCCGCAATCCTAGTTATTATAAAAGAAAATGGGTTACTAGCATTTTTTATCTATTTGTCATGGATCACAAGTGATTCATATTGACTTATTTGAGTAGTTATTAGTGCGAAAGAAAAGTAGCACGATTTGATCAATAGTTAGCCGAAGGACAAAATCTTTTAAAACGGCTTCTCGTGTATCTCCTTAAGTTCATATCTTGGCATAACTCGTTTCACGATTTGAGACCTTTCTCGGACCGATATTTGGCATGTACTTCATACTTCAAATCTTGGGAAGACGTTCTCGAAATTATGGTCTTCTCTTCATATATTTGGAATTTCTTCACTTGACGTTTTTGAGAGATTCTTCATATTGGACCACGACTTCATCATTTTTCTTCAATCTTTACTTTGGATTTTGATATACAACGATCCGCCTCCTTTTCGGACTTGGATATATTTATCCTCATACCTTGTTAGGGTCTTTTTGGATAGACTTTCTCCATGATCTTTAGGGGAGTAATTGCTTTTCGTCGTGTGTCTCGATCCTTCATATTGATTTAGGAATAATGATACTTCACATCATCTTTGGATCTTTAGCAAAAATAGAGCTCCTCATGCCTTGTTAGGGCCTTTTTGGATGATCGCCAATCTTCGCGTCCCGCTTCAATAAGTTATGCCTTGGCTATGAACTCTATTCAACCCCGAGCAACTTTTAAACGATCTTGCGCTAGAGGCTAAGTAACCTTTCAAATCGTACGACCTTACTTATTGCAATTATGATTTATTCCTAATGCATTGATCTTATGGGAAGAAAAAGCCACAATTAAAAACATATGAGTTTTTGAAAGAACATTTTCATGTTCTACGTTTAGCATGATCACTTGTCTAACTCTATCATTTCTCGTTCTTCACTATATAAAGACCTCTAACTAAAGAGACTCGTGAATACTTAGCCATGCAAGTCAAAATTAAGCCAAATTTGGATTAGCTTTCATTAAGACTATATCAAATCAAAGTTTTGGGTTTTCAAGCCACCTATAGGATCTTGCACTTTCTTGGACTTTTTCAAGTTTAGAGAATGCGTTTTATAGTTCCCTTGATAAGTGACTTTCTAGAATCAATTATAGGAACTTGCGAAAAGTTCTTGTTCTTAACCCATATGAATTAAGACTTTCGCGTTTTAAAGCTCCCTATATAAAAGTCTAGCAAAACTTGAATTGAGCGGGTTAAGGAATGTAAATGGCTCCAAATCCCCATCAAGTCAAAAATTAACTCTTATTCTACCCATCGGAAAATATACATTCGTGTCTTAAAAACACTTATGAAAACTAAGAAAAATTTTAAAATTTGGCCATTTTTAGCCTTATTAGCAAAACAAAACATTAAAAATTGGAGAACGTGAGGGCGTAGCAAAGCAAGTACCTATTCACCACTCCCGTACCAAGCACATCGCAGTAAGATATCACTTCATCAAGGAACAAGTGGAACGTGGTATCGTGGAATTATACTTTGTCAGAACTAAGTATCAGATAGCAGACTTGTTTACTAAAGCCCTATCTCAAAATAGGTTTCAGTATCTCGTTGGCCGTCTTGGTATGAAGTATATGACTCTAGAAGACTTGGAGGTTTTGGCAAATGAAGTTGCTTGACTTTTTCTCTTATAATGACTTCTAAGCACATCACAGCTTAGGACTCGGACCTCAAATAAGGAAAGTTTATCACGGACAATAACTTATCCTTCTCAACGAGAAATTAATATTTCTCGGTCATGAGCTTCCTATAAAAACATTCAAAGTTTTTAAGTTCATGAAAAACGACTTCTAAGTAAATGTCAGCTTAGAACTCGTACTTCCACTTAAGGAAAGTTTATCACGGATGATAACTTATCCTTCACAACGGGAAATTAATTTTTCTCGGTCATGAGCTAGTCACAAAACATTCAAAGTTTTGAGCTCATGTAAATCAGATTTTATTTTAAAACCGTTGAACACAATTTTTCAAGAATTTCTCAAAAGATTTTTCTAAATCTTTCAAAATTGTGTGTTCAACACTCCCTTCCTCATATGTGGTTTTTATATCTCAAAATTTTCATATCTTATTTTGATCCAATTTTGAGGGGGAGCGTTTTAAAATCAAGCCTTTAATGCTGTTGGGTACATCTCTAAAATTGTCATATTTTATGTATCCAACACATTCCGAAAATGATATTATATCTGTCATATATATTATCGGTAAAGGCATCTCAACTCCGTACCTCAACATATATTGTGGTGTCGTTTTTCTAAAATTTTGTCAAATTTTGTCTCAAGACACACATATATTGTTGAGGGGGAGCGACCCGACTGAAAATGTTCCATGATTCATGCGTGCACACATGTTTCTCTCCCAACGATTTCAGAAATTGTCATATTTTAATCAATAGGTATCTCTAATATTCTATTTTTATATTAGAGAAAAGGGGAGAAAATGTGATTAAAATGTAATATATCGCAACATGTGATCTTAAAGACTCAAGTGTAACTCTTTCCTTCATATGCCAAACTATTTCGTATATCGATGCATGTGTGTAGGGGAGCTTTTCGGAAATGTAAAACTTTCAAGTGTTAAAAGTTTTGATTTTTATCAAACACTTTGAATGGTTTTCAATGGTTTATGGTTACGATCTATACCCAAAACAACCTACTATCCACGACGGAACGATGGAGTCAAAAGGTGGTTTAGGATATGAAACTAAGTCCTATGATCCAACCAGAACCGGAGGGATCTACCCAAGGACATTCCATAGCTAGAAATAGTTGTCCTTAGGAAAGATGGAGTTGAATGAAGCTGAATGCGGACCAATGACTTAAGTTAGCACTGAAACAATCACAACAAGGTGCTAGTGATGACGTATTGGTAAGCATTGAAGGAGTTGAATATTCTACGCAACTTAGGCAGAAACCGGGTTAACACATATCTTGAAGACAAGTGTCATGGACCCAGTGATGCGATGCATAACCCTTTCCCAGCCATTCGAGTTTCTCTCAAAAGAAACTTGTCTCATTTTCACAGAGATCAACACGTATCTATTGACTTTCTCACTCCGAGTTAGTTAATATTGAAAAGGTGGCAGTCTGCTCCAGCCTCTGATTACCAAAATGCACTTATTGAGTCTAGAGCCAAAAGAGATCAATCTATCATCTCATAGGACACAATCGCGTCCTACACATTATCCTTGTGATATTGACAGAACATCTGAGTGATACGATTCACAATGAAGATGGAAATCCTGCTTGAGCCAGCATTAAACAAGCTCATGGTAGGTAACTTGTGCGATTCTACACGAATCAAACTTGTGAGAACTAGAAAGCAACTAGGTTTCGATTCTTAATTGATTCAAACTTGATTCCAGGTTTCTTCGCAAAATCTGTGTGATCTTTCCAGAACATTCAGAGTGACACTCATTAGTGTTCACAGTGACGAATGGAAATCCTTCCACTGTCAACATCAAACAGCACTGCGGTAGGTGACTCACAAGATTCTCTATGAATCAAGCTTGTGACAAACTGGAAAGCAACAATGGTGCGATTCTTTTAGAATCAAACTTGTTCCAGGAATTCTGAATTGACGACTCTAATCAGACGTATAATTTATCCTTATGATTCACTCTTTACGTTCGCAGTCTGCTTTTAGACGGTCGAGTAAAGAGAACTGGCTACTACCGCCGGGTAACCCTGTCAAGGAGGTTCTTAATCGAATCTACCCAATCACAGGTACGGTATCTGATACCGTCTAACGGTCTTCACCGACCGTAGGTAAAACGCTAACGAGTTAGGATGAAATGTTCAAAGCCATTTTATCCGTGTCTATACATGTTGCTGCATATCAAGAAGGTGGCGTAGCTGTGTACTAACTGATGTCGATTCAGAAGTCACAAGAGCACAAGATGGCGATAATCAAGAAACCTAAGAATGTAAGAATGTAAAAGGTTATCTTAGTCACAAGGAGCACAAGATGAAGATTTCAAGCATTCAAAGTCAAATGACAAAGGCTCAAGATAAATATCACAAAAGCATGAAGGAACAAAGCTATTGCAAACAAGATCAAGACCAAGATACAAGACCAAAGAATGAAGATCACCTCCACAATGATGTACTCACTCAATCATCTTATGCATTTAAAGATGAACGATACATTGGGGGAGATTGTTAGCCCTATATTTTATATAGTCGAACAAGAATGTAATAGGTCATCTTAGTCGTTATTGGTCTTGTATTGTAATAGGTTAGTCGGGAAAACCGGGCTTGGACTTTAAGCTAATATTGTCTAAGTTAGGGGCGTAAGCCCAAGCAAAGCCAAGCCCGGCCCATGAACAAGCCCACTAAAGCCTTATGGCGTGGCATATAAATACCCTCTTCCATGTGTGGAAGAGGGTGTTGGTTACTAATCACTTTCTCTCTCTAATAGTGTTTAACCTTCCATAATCTCTCTTATTTCTCTCTCTACTTTCATCTACTTATCTCTCTTAAATATCATCTTATATTGTGTTAGAGATTGAAATAGGATTAACACAAAGCACCGAAGCGGATGACTCCACGCGTGGCTAATATGGTGAATGATAATGTGGACATGATTGCTATGGTGTCTGATGTCGTTGCCATGATCTCTGAAGTTAACCTGTTAGGTTATGATAATAGTGATTGGTGGGTTGATACTGGGGCAACCCGTCATGTGTGTGCGACAAGAGTATGTTTCACTCTTTCAGAGTGGTTGACAATGGAGAGAAGCTGTACATGGAAGACTTTGCAACTGCTGATATCAAGGGCGAAGGAGATGTAATTTTGAAATGACATCCGAGAAAGAGCTCAAGTTGACTAAAGTTGTAACACCCCATTTTGGTAAATGGAATGTCACGCGTGATTATGGAGTGTCATCAAAGCATACAAGTATAAATGCATAAAACATCACATGACCATAAAGGAAATACCCGAAACAAACATCAGTACCCCAAAAGTAGAACTCATCACACACAAACATAAGTACTGTAAATGAAAAGGACTAAACAATGTCCATGGAAATGATTATCAAAGTATAATGAAATGCATAAAGTAATGAAGGCTAGGAAGCTTCCAATCCATATACACGTACGCTTAAAGTCTACGAGCGTCCTTGAGTACCCGCCATTTTAGGAACATGAAAGGAAAAATGGTTGAGCATAACGCTCAGTGCACGATGATATAAGCTAAAATACTCATATCAATTATATCAATAAATAATGAATATATGCATTAAATGTATAAATATTGCCTTGTATTCGTTTGTTTGTCGTTTGATGTGTGTAGGTACCGAAGTTCGCGAAAACCGGCAAAATCAGCACGAGTTTGAAGAAAAGATCGACAAAGCCAAATACAAGCTCGATTTTAGTGGATTTTAACTTAAATGAAGACAACTGGGCTTTTTGGGTCCCACTTTTGGTTAATGGGCCCAAAAGCCTAATAAGGATGCTAATGGTTTTTAACTTGTGGATAACAAACCCATTAAAGCCCAAGTTTATTAATCATATGGGACGGATTGATTTATGGTCCCAAGCCCATGTGTTAACCAGAAAAACAAAGAAACGAATGGAAAGTTTTAACTTTTCTCATTTGTTCAAACACGTGTATTAATCCACTCACCAAACACACACTCACTTTTTTATTTTCGATATAACCTAAGTATTATCCCTTTCTTTAGTTTTAATGTTATGCTATAAATTTAGTTGTAGGATCTATTTTTCTTTTTAATCATGTAATTTTTGAAGTTTGTTAATTAATAAAGTTCAATCTCAGTTTTTATATACAAGTATAGCATGAATAATATAAGCATATAAGCATAAAGCAGCGGAAAAGACTAAGTCCTGGATAACCTGGTATATCTTAGTAAAACTGGTTTTATAGTTTGAAAAGCCTTATGTTATCTTATAAAAATTGTTTAACATGTTTACCATTAGCCAATATAGGTCATGAAATATCAACGTGCATGAATACTTGGAGGGGTGACCTCGTCATGCAAATTAGAGGGGCTGCCTCTATATTATATATAAGTTTTGGGTAGGAGGGATCAGCTCGTTATGAAGGATGCAAGGCACACACCACATTCACCTGAATAATCTGTTGAAAACATGTAACCTAGGATGCACCCATACGCCCACATGATAAGAATAATAATATGGCCGAAAGCTAAAGGGACGCCACGAGCTATCACTCCGCCGTGGTGAAGTCATAACACTAGTGCCTCTAGTGTTATGGTTATGGTACCTCCATAACTAGGTGAAACTGGTCATGCATGTATATGTCTTTAGGTATCTAATTAAACATAAGCAATTCAAAAACATATAAAACATATACTGGGAAAACAGTTGGCTGCATACGGGGAATCCTAATAAGGAAGAATGTCCATACTGAAAGGACGGAGAATCCGTACCTTGTGTCCAGTGAACGAAGAAGATGAACGGAAGAGAGTCCTACTTCGATATCACTAACGCTACATAAATAATATACGTGTATAAGTATCTGACTATTGAGTACGTAGCTGATTTTATGTCATATCTTAGCTTGTTTTATATGTTCATGTCTTATTTTACTGATTCTAACATTATGATGTGTTTATCACGTATTCTGTCTATTCTGATTAAGTATTACTTGTACTTATTGTATTATTATACTTGTTGTGTAATAATAAGTAACTTTCTAAAAATTGCAGGTTCCCTAAAATAGAAAGTTTCTAAAAATAGATAGTTTCCAAAAATAGAAAGTTTCCAAAAATAGAAAGTTTCCATAAATAGATTAGCTGCCTTAATTAAATAAGTTTCTAAAAATAGAAAGTTTCCATAAATAGATTAGCTGCCTTAATTAAATAAGTTTCTAAAAATAGAAAATTTCCATAAATAGAAATAAGCTGGATTATTAAGCTAATAATATAAGCTTAAGTGTTTACTGATTTATATTCTAAGTCATGTGATATACAGTATAGTTTATTAATCATTACATGTAAATTAAATAAACTATAGGTTAAATTATTTAATTAAATATAACGTGATTTAATTAAATAAAGGTAATAATACTTAGGTTAAAACATGTATTAATATTTATTATTAATATGACCTAAGTCATGTAAATTAATTAATTATAAGGCATGTTTAATAATTAATTAATTATATAGCCGAGCTTAAATAATGTATACTTAGCTTATAATCCATGTATTATTAATAATAATAATATAACCTAAGTCATGTCCAAATTAAATTAATTACTTAGCATGTTAAATTAATTTAATTAATCTTGTAACTATTTAACTTGTAAAAATAAATAATTAATCTTGAAAAATAACCCGTGAACCGAACCCGTGTTTTAAAACTAAACATGTCATGAACCGGACCCGTAAACCCGTGAACCAGCCCAAACCAAACCCCACCACTAACCACCACCCACAACCGTAGCTGCGGCGGCGGCTGGTGGCTTCCTGCCATCGGCGGCGGCTGCTGCCGCTACCTCGATGCTCCCCCGTCCGACAGAAACAGCCACCGGCGCAAGCCGGTGGTGCTTGCTGCTGCGCCGAGACCCACACCAAGCCCAATAGGGGGCTCGGTTGTGGTTAACAAGGGACACCGAGAGTCTTTGACTCTCGGTTGGTTGCCGAACCCAAATAACCAAACAAAACCCCCCTTTTCCATGTTTTAATTAATCCTATAACATGTTTATTTAATTGTTTTCATAGATCTAATCATAAACATAATTAAATAAAAGATTAAAGATTAAGGTTTTGTGTTTTACCTTGACGTGTGATTGAAAATAACACGAACACGAACCAATTAACCAAGATCCAAAAATCAAAATAGAATTCCCCTTTGTCTTGTGTAGGTGTCGCGGCTATGGGGTCCCAAGGAGCTAGGGTTTTTAATTTTTCTTTAAAACTATTTTTATGAAAAAATCTGTAGTTTTAGTTTTTATTAATTAAACCAAAAATGGGCTTGTGGGCCCCCTTCTTCCTTGTGTGTGTGCCTCGGCTACATGGGCCCACCATGGGGAAACCCGGTGTTTTCCATGTTCTAAAATATTGCGTGTTCTCGTGTCGTGTTTACGTGTTTTATTTAGTTATTGTTCGTGTCGTAATATATTTATTCGTAATCGTAATAATGATACGTAAATACATAATTATAAGCTCATGATTATTTACGTTCATGTTTTCATGTTCGTATGTTTGTGATTATAATTATTGTTGAAATAATTATCGTGCATTAATACGTATAAAATACTTATCGTGTAATAACACGTACGTAATACTTGTGATTTCCTAATCGTGAAACGTAAACGTGCTAAATAAGGAAAGTTTTAATCCTGTACGTACGATCATAAGGGTATTATTCATGGTAAAAGCATGCGGGTTTTACAACTCTTCCCCCCTAAAAATAATAATTCGTCCCCGAATTATAGATAATGTAAACTGGAAAAAGAAGAACATACCCGAATTCAAAATATGAAATGAGGGTAAGAAGCCCGGATAGACTCCTCTGTTTCCCAAGTGTCTTCCCGCTCGGTATGATCCCTCCAAAGGGTTTTGACGAATAGAATCGTCTTCCTCTTCATGACTCGTTCTTGTCTGTCAAGAACTCGTTCGGGTTCTTCTATGAAAGTGAGATCTTCACGAATCTGTTCCAGTGGATACTGAACCATTTGAAGGGGATGATACTTGTACCCTCTGAGTAAGGACACATGAAAAATATCGTGAACATGAGAAAGATGCAGAGGTATCGCTAAACAGTAAGATACTTCACCGACTCACTCAATGACATCAAACGGTCCGATGAATCGAGGACTGAGCTTCCCTTTGATTCCAAAACGTCTAACCCCACGTGCCGGTGAAACCTTAAGGAAAACGTGATCTCCTACGTTAAAGTGTAAGTCCCTACGATGCTTGTCTGCATAACTCTTCTTACGTGACCGTGCTTCTTGCAGTTTCTGCTTAGCTACTACGACCTTCTTGTTGGTCAACTCAATCATTTCTGGTTCTTCAAGTGTTCGCTCACCAACCTGATCCCAACAGATTGGGGTGTGACACTTTCTGCTATACAACATCTCAAAGGGAGCACACTTGATACTTGCGTGCCAACTGTTGTTGTATGCAAACTCTACCAAACAGATGTAGTCGTCCCAATCTCCCATCCATTCCAACGCACATGACCTCAACATGTCTTCTAATGTCTGAATCGTTCGCTCCGATTGCCCGTCTGTTTGAGGATGAAAAGAGGTACTAAGCTTAAGTTTTGTACCCCAAGCTTTCTGCAGACTTATCCAGAATCGCGAAGTGAACCGAGGATCTCTGTCTGAGACGATGCTGGATGGAGCACCATGTAGTCTCATGATCTCCTTCTTGTACGTATCAACGAGTTTACTGGCCGAATATTCCTTGAGGATCGGTAAGAAATGAGCTGACTTGGTAAGTCGATCAACGATAACCCAAATCGCATCGTGCTTCCTCTTTGTCTGCGGAAGACCGGTAAAAAATCCATGGTGATCTTGTCCCACTTCCACTCTGGAATATCTAACGGTTGAAGAAGACCACCAGATCGCTGATGCTCGATCTTAACCTGCTGGCAGGTAAGACATTTGGAGACGTAAGTCGCAACATCCTGTTTCATACCACTCCACCAAAAGTATTGCTTGATGTCATGGTACATCTTGGTTGAACCAGGATGAATAGAGAATGGGGAGCTTTGAGCCTCTGCTAACAATGCTTCCCGGAGTTCTTGATCATTAGGAACACAAAGTCTCGTGCCCTGCCATAAGATACCATCTGCGTCTACTCGAAATTCTGTCTGCTTCTCCAAATTCTGAATTATCTCCCAGATTTCACCATCATCTTTCTGAGCTTCCTTGATCCTAGAGAGTAACTCGGGTTCCACTCTAAGATTAGCCCAGTAACCGTGCTGTCCACGTACCATGATCTCAATGTCTAGTTGCTCCAAGTCTCTTATAATTTCCTCCTCAATTTTAATGCCGTTTATCATTCCGGACTTTCTGCTAAGTGCATCTGCCACTACATTTGCCTTGCCGGGATGATACTGCAGGTTAATGTCATAATCCTTCAACAGCTCTAACCATCTCCTTTGTCTCATGTTCAATTCGCGCTGAGTGAAGATATACTTCAAGCTCTTGTGATCCGTGAAAATGTCGCATGATTCTCCATACAAGTAGTGCCTCCATATCTTCAATGCAAACACGACTGCTGAAAGTTCCAAGTCATGCGTAGGGTAATTTTCCTCATAAGGCTTAAGCTGCCGTGAAGCGTACGCGATCAATTTCCCATGTTGCATGAGAACACAGCCAATTCCCTTCCCCGATGCATCACTATAGATCTGAAATCCACCTGTACCAGATGGGAGAGTAAGAATCGGTGCAGATACTAACTTTTGCTTTAGGTCTTCAAATCTCTTCTCTCTTTCTTCAGTCCAAACGAATTTCTCCCCTTTCCGCATCAGTTTGGTCAATGGTAGTGCTAAACGGGAAAAGATCTCCACGAACCAACGGTAGTAACAAGCTAAGCCTAGGAAATTGCGGACTTCAGTCACTGATGTCGGTCTTGATCACTTGGTAATAGCCTCAACCTTTGCTGGATCCATCGTGATTCCTTCTGCTGATACAATGTGACCTAAGAATGCTACCTTGTCTAACCAGAACTCACACTTGGAGAATTTAGCATACAACTGCTTCTGGCGAATAATCTGTAGTACTGTACGAAGATGATCTTTGTGTTCCTCCTTGGACTTTGAGAATATCAGGATATCGTCAATGAAGACAATGACGAACTTGTCCAAAAATTCATGGAAGATTCTGTTCATCAAATCCATGAACACTACTGGAGCATTGGTAAGGCCCAATGGCATGACTACAAATTCGTAGTGACCATAGCGTGTACGGAAAGCAGTCTTGGCGATGTCCTGCTCCTTAACCCGTAGCTGATGATAACCCGACCTTAGATCAATCTTGTAGAAATGTTTGGCCCCTTGGATTTGGTCAAACAGATCGTCTATTCGTGGTAGTGGATACCTATTTCTGATGGTAATCTTGTTGAGCTCACGATAGTCTATGCAAAGACACATACTAACGTCCTTCTTCTTAACGAATAAGACCGGTGCGCCCCATAGAGATGCGCTCGGTCGAATAAAGCCTCGTTCCAGAAGTTCTTGCAATTGATCCTTCAGCTCCTTCAATTCTATGGGAGCCATGCGATAAGGAGCCTTGGAAATCGGCTCAGCTCCTGGGATGAGCTCGATGCTAAATTCTACTTCACGTGCAGGTGGTATGCCCGGAAGTTCTTCTGGAAATACATCTGGAAATTCTGACACTATCGGCTGATTCTGAATTGATGGGGATTCAACATCCATGTCATGAACGGTAGCTAGATAGCCCTCGCAACCATGTGAAAGTAATGCACGTGCTTGCAGGATTGATATGATTTGTACAGACCTTCCAGGAACAAACCCGTTGTGAATGTACTCTGGCGCATTAACATCACCGAAGATGACTCGGTATGAATGGCAGTCTATGGTAGCATGATGTTTGGATAGCCAATCCATGCCCAAAATCACGTCAAAATCATTCATGTCCAGCGGAAGTGTGTCAACAGGACGAATCTTGTCATCAAACTCTAGGGGAAGGCTTTTGTACACATGGGTTATGCATACAGAGTCTCTTAAAGGCGTGGAAATATTTAGTATATTCTCTAGTGGCATGGGAAGTATCTTAACATTCTTGGCATAAGCAGTAGAAATGACCGAGTGAGTAGCACCCGTGTCAAAAACAACACATGCAGCTTGACCATACATATACAAGATTCCAGTGATGGTACTTGTAGACTTGTTGTCCTGATCGCGAGATGTCGTGTAAACGCGTCCACTAGTAGGAGGCGACTTGGTGTCAGCATGTCCTGATGTGCCCTGCCTCTCGCCCTTGCGGCATTCCTTCATGCGATGGCTAGGAAGACCACACTTGAAGCATGCGTCGCTGTCGCGGCGACATGGCCTCTGGTGCCTACGGTTGCAGGTAGTGCAAAGAGGATGAGTATAACCTCCAGCAGGTGTCCTAACTGGCTGTGAGCCTGATGAGAACAATATACATCAGACATGATAATAGGTACAAAGGACAATGTAGATAAATCGTAAGATGGAATACCAGTGATAGCTGGACGGTCAGGCTGTGAACCTCTCTGGTTTTGGTCCCTCCCGTTACCATGATTCCTGGTAGAAGATTCTCTAATGTGTCAGAGTTAAGAACTATAACATGTAATCATAATAAAATGAGTAAGTAAAAGGACCTGCTGATGTTGGAGTGTCCAGCGTTTTTACGGTAATTATCATTACCGCCACACCTATCCGTAGCAGAACGGTCGTGAGTCTGACCGTTTCCCTTGGGCTGAGTAGGCTGTTGCTGAGTAGCCGGCTGAGACCGGTCCCCAGTCTTCTGCCTGGAAGATACAAATTAAAAGAGATGCAAATATTGACATGTGCTGAAAAGAATACGGTTTGGTCACCGCTGAATACGAATGTTTACCTCTTCTCGGGTCTCTATGCTTCCCCGAATTCTTCTCTTTCTTGCAGCATCTCCAGCTTACGTGCTGCATCGGTCACTTGTGCCACCGTGTTGAACTTAGCACACACCTGGTTGTTTGCGACCGAGGTACGAAGAGCCCACCGGAAGTGGTGTGCTTGCTCTTCGGGAGTACCTGCTGTTGCACCAAGAAAACCAGCCAAGCGATGCGTGAACTCGTTGCTATTCTCCCCAGCTCTCTGTCGGATTCCATGGTACTCTCTCTTTAGCTTGTCTTGCTCAGCCTTGGGAAAGAACTGTCCCATCACCAAATCCCTGAACTGAGCCCAAGTCAAACCAGCCACCCAATTATCATCTCCCTCAGACTGCTTCAGTGTCGTCTACCATGATAGCACATCACCTTCGAATCGGTAGCAGGCCAACCTCGACTAGAAGACGGGGTCACAGCCCATAGCATCGAAGATCTTCTCAATGAGAGCCAACCAGCTTTCAGCTTCACTGGGGCTATCTGTTCTCTCGAAAGCTCGAGGGCGTAGCTTATTGAATCTCTCCAGCCATGTGACCAATGTGCTAGAGGAGGAGGAGGAGGTACTGGGTGTTGCTACTGATTGTTGGCGGCCTGCACCTCAGCCCTGATTTCGTTCCTAAGCTGAGGAAGCATAGCTTGCATTGCAGCTTGGATTTCTGCATTGAGTTGTTCCTGCTCGCATGTGAGAACCATCTGACAGTAGAACATAAAATACATGATTAAACTGATCAAAACATAAAATATATACATGAAAAAAAAATTATACCAATAAATCATGAGAAAAAATTCATGCAAGAAAATTAGTACATGAATGCATGATGCAGTTTTATGAAAACTTTTATATGCGCGGGAGTGAACGCCTATGGTCAGTTCACTTAAAACAAAAGACATGGCGAGGGGACGCCAATGGGTCAGTCCCAAAGTTAAAAGTTTCGATAAAATCACATGCGACTAAATAGGGTCAGTCCTGTACCAACCATTACTTAGTCACAAACCTGCGACAATGACATATATATGTATGCATGAAAATGATGAATGCATGAAAACCGACTGTCAATTCTAGGAAGACCATAGTGACTACCCACTAATCACAGGTCGTGTTTTGAGAGCCTACAGGTCGAAGCCTTGGCTCAGATACCATAATTGTAACACCCCATTTTGGTAAATGGAATGCCACGCGTGATTATGGCGTGTCATCAAAGCATACAAGGATAAATTTATAAAACATCACATGACCATAAAGGAAATACCGCAAACAAACATCGGTCCCCCAAAAGTAGAACTCATCACACACAAACATAGGTACTGTAAATGAAAAGGACTAAACAATGTCCATGGAAATGAGTATCAAAGTATAATGAAATACATAAAGTAATGAAGGCTAGGAAGCTTCCAATCCATATGCATGTACGGTTAAAGTCTTCGAGCGTCCTTGAGTACCTGTCCTTTTAGGAACATGAAAGGAAAAACGGCTGAGCATAACGCTCAGTGCACGGATATACAAGTATAGCATGAATAACATAAGCATATAAGCATAAAGCAGCGGAAAAGACTACGTCCTGGATAACCTGGTATATCTTAGTAAAACTGGTTTTATAGTTTGAAAAGCCTTATGTTTATCTTATAAAAACTGTTTAACATGTTTACCATTATCCAATATAGGTCATGAAATATCAACGTGCATGAATACTTGGAGGGGTGACCTCGTCATGCAAATTAGAGGGGTTGCCTCTAATTTATATATAAGTTTTCGGTAGGAGGGATCAGCTCCTTGTGAAGGATGCAAGGCACACACCATATTCACTATGAATAATCTGTTGAAAACATGTAACCTAGGATGCACCCATACGCCCCACATGATAATAATAATAATATGGCCAAAAGCTGAAGGGACGCCATGTGACAACCGCGGTTTTGAGGTTCGTCACTTAGTTTTATTTTGTGCTAGTTACGTGTCTTTACGTGTTTATGTGCTAATTGGTGTGTATAGATTGTGGTTTGGATATCGTTTCCGGTACGGGGTACCTTGTGAGTGAAACGATGTGTGATGATTTCATGTTCATGAGCTCACATGGTAGTGACTATGAAATGAGATGGTGTTGTTTAGTGGTTTACGTATACGCATATGTATTATAGAAAATCGTATTTTTACGATTTACGGTTTAGCATTTCGAGGTCTCGGGTGAGGTATTTAGCCACGGGAGTATTTTTCGGGATGGTTTTAAGTCATTTAGGACTTAGTTAATTAGTTTATTTCATATTTCAAGAGTTTTTATAAAACTGTATATTTTACGTCTTTTATGGTATACGCGTAAATTTGACTAGTTTTACGGTTTTGAGGTTCGGGAGGCTTTAGAAGCTGAAATAAATTAAGGTAATTTAAGGTAACAATAATTAATATTTAATTTACAGTAATATAGTTAAAAATAAGTCGGCCATAGGGTGTTGGGCTTGGTTTTGGGCCAAATTTTCCTTAAAGAAAAGAAGGGGAGCCCAGTTTGAGTACTATTAGGCTTCCTGGTTAGTTTTAATTACCCATATTACTCCCTTTAGCCCCCAGAACGATTTTTCTTTCTACCAAACCTAATATGAGTCGTGATTAACAATGGTGGATGAAGAAAACCCAATTATTCAATTATGGTTTAAGGTATGCGCTAAAACTATGCTTAATTAACGTTTAATTTACGTATGTAACCTAATATGATGGATTAGGGTTTGACATTCATAATTTTTAACTAGATTTTGTTAATAATCTGTAATTAATGATGTAATTAATAGGTTTTTATCATTGGAAATTGTTTTTAGGTTTTAATTAGGGTTTATGTATAATTAATTAGGTTATTTAATTAAATTCGTCATTAAAAACTGGGCAGAATTTTTGTGTCATTGTTTTGATCATATAGGGAGTTCTACAAACTCTTATTTTGCGATCCAAGTATCCATGGAAAGGTAATTTAAGTGGCTTTCAAATGCAAGAAACGAGAACTAAATTGGAGGTTGGGAAGTGGGTCAAAAACAGGTTACAACAGTCGAAGGTCAAAACAGTTTTGAAATCAGCTTGTTTTCTTTTTATGTTTTGGGTTGTTTGGGGTACTTAGGGTTGTATTGGTACTTTCAAACGAACATGGGAGTTGGTTTATATATAATAGGAAGTATCTTCATTGGGGCTAAGAATTTGGGTTAGGGTAAGACCCCCTAATCATAACAAACTTTTTGTATGTTCAAAATCAGTAAAATCTGGATAGACGAAAGTATATATATATACATACATATATATATACATACATATATATATATATATATATATATATATATATATATATATATATATATATATATATATATATATATATATATATATATATATATATATATATATATATATATATATATATATATATATATATATATATATATATATATATATATATATATATATATATATATATATATATATATATATATATATATATATATATATATATATCGGGACCTTAACAGTAGCTTTAAGGTTGGGGCAAAAAGAAGGAGTTAGCTAACATATGTAATGGCATAGGTTTTCCTTTACAGAGGTCATGGGTATGGTTAGGTGGCCGTTTGGCTGATAGTTTGGAGACCTAAAAGTTAGGACTGTTTTGTGTAAAATATGAACGGGATAGGTATCAAACACAACCAAGTTAAGGACTTGTTAGGGAAGGGTAACGGGGTGTTTAGAGCATATTAATGAGGGTCATATATGGGAGAAGGCTAGATGTCCATCATAGGTTGATGAGACATTTTAGTGATTGGTTCATGTGTTGATTTTGTGTTTTGTTTGTTAGCTTTTTGCTAGTGCGCGGACTTTTGGAGAAGCTCAATCAGGTGAGTTTCATAGTCCCATGTCTACTAATGATTTTGACTTCCAGATGGGATGGAAGAGACACTGTCTTATTTTTATAAATTATGTTGTGAATGTTTTGTGTTTGGTGATGGACTTGTGCATACTTATGTGATTAACTGCTAACTGATTCATGATTGTTTTGTGATTTAACTTGGTACCAAGGGGATGTTGACAAGGCGGGGCCTTAGGGAGGTACATATATGTGTGAGCATCTATGGGACCAATGGATAATGATAAGGCGGGGCCTTAGGATTGGTACATAGGTGTATGGGCGCCTATGGTACCATGATGTTTGGTAAGGCTGGGAGCCTTGGATTTGGTTTGGTTTGTTAAATCTTGAATATTAGTTGTTAATGCATGTTTGTATCACATTGTCCATATGTTCATTTGTTAGTGGTTGTTGTTCACAGCTTATGGTTTGATTTTGGCGTTGGAGTCTAAACCTATGACTCTCACCAACTTTATGTTGACGTGTTTTAGTGTCTCTTTCAGGTGATATTGTGGTTAAGCGTGAGAACATAAGTGGCTAGGATTTGGAGTTGCGTAGGAATGCATTTAGAAGGAGATCCCCGTTCCTTCTTAGTTTCTTTTGTTTGCTTAATAAGTGATACTGTTGACACCTATATGGTTGCTTTGTTTATGTTATTGTTTGTCTCGGGTAAGTGGTAGGACTGTTACCTACTTACCTAGACTCCTGCATTGTTGAGATATTGTCATGACATTTGTGTCACCATTTTATAACATTTCTTATTTCATTTAGTTATCTCTATAGACACGTCATGTTGTGATGATATCCATACGTCGCGCTCCATATTCCGCCATGGTGGGGTGTGACAGAATGGTATCAGCGATAATGGTTATAGAGAATTAGGTTGCTTAGTCTAGTAACCTAGTCTATAGCTTAAGGGTCCCTGCATATAGGCGTCATAGGAGTATGTGTGCATTTTATATTAATTAAAGTTTTCTGGATGTTATTGGTTTTTACTTGCGATGTTTGTTAAGTTTTAACTAGTATGGGTTGAACCATAGTAGTTCATACTTAGCCACATGTTATTTTCTTTTCCGGTTGTGACTAGTGTGGGTTGAACCATAATCTTCCACGCTAGTCATTGTTGTATTTTGCTTAAATTGTACATTATAGTACATAATTTGGTACAAGGTAGTTTCTACCTTTTGTTGAGTTATTTTATGTACCTGAGGTATGTTATTTTTCTTTTGATGTTTAAGTCATGTTCCCTAAGAATCGTGTGGTGGTTCGAGTTACTAGGAGTACATAGGTAGGAAGGATTTTAAGGTGTTTCCATTCTGATGGGCGACATAACTTATAATTGATTATGTTTTCGTTTTGGATTTTGTCTATGTTGTTTTAGCTAGACTATGGATTTCTGTATTCCAAGAGTTTGACTATGTAATTTTATTAGTTGGAGTTTTTGACCTTATTGTTTATGTGGTTATGTGCTTAGGTGAGTTGATGGATTTATGTGTTATGTGTTGTATTGATTCTTATAAGTGTCATCATAGGAGGGAGTGCATTGGGGAAAGGGTAATTGTATAAGTATGGTGGCCAACATAGTTATACAAGTACCACAACTTCAATGGGTTCCTAAGTATGATTGCATGAAAGAGGGTTAGTACATGCTTGTATATGATGAGATGTGGATTATTGGTATATGTATAGTATATGGGTTTATATAACGGTTGCCCACGATATGGATATTTTTTAGTGTGTTATTGTTTTGGGTTATAGTCATGTTGTGTGATTATGGGGTCACACGATATGGACTGGTTTTAGTGATGGGTTTTATACCTTGTGGTAAGATGGTGGTTACTCGTAGAAAAAAAACGAGTGTATGACGCGATTGGTTGATCTGACATGTATGGTAATGAGTATGTTTTGGGTGATTTAATAGGTATACAAATGCGGATGTATATATACTACTATGTGTTAAGTTATGGTATATGGTCGTTCACTAGTTATTATAACTTGAACGTACCTTGTGTTTGTTCGTGTTTTATGGTGCTAGAGTTTGATGGAGTTCCAATGACGTTTTGAGTCTTTTGGATGTGTGTCTACATTCGGGTATGTATTTTTATTAATGCGAACTACTAAATTTTATTGCAAATAAGTCTGGCTAATTATAGGAAACGGTTTTGAAAATAATTTGTAAGTGTATGGTATGATATCGTAACTTACATTTTGTTAGTTGTAGTAGTAAGTTATAAAAAAGGTTGTCTTGAAAATAATTGGATTAGTCTTCTATGTAACATGTGATAATATATTTTAAAGGGGTAAAGAAATTTTACAATAATTTTCTTAAGTGGAGTTAAAATTTTAGAATAATTTAACTAAGACGGAAAGAGTAAAAAAAAGGAGATTTTATTATAGTAATGATTATAATAACACCACACCTTGTAAACGTGTAGTAGTTTAGTTATAACCAACCTAAATGGAAAAAAAAATAGTGTATTTTATAAACATATATTGGTTTCATAATAACAAGTGAAATAAGTTTAATATGGGTAAACAAGATAATGGTTAGAATAAGATTGCAGTATACTAACTAGTTGATATCATGATAGAATGATGAATATAAAGAATGAGTTATTGGTTAAAAATGAGTATGATTGATTTTAGTAGTATTGGAGTTTGGTTCTTATGAGAAGTAACTAATTGGGACGAAAGTTTAAAAATTTTCTAAGGTATCGAGATTTGGTAATACTAATCGTGAAGAGTCTAAATTTTTCGTTGTTGGCACACTCCATTGATCTTTCGGATTACATTGTTTTGTTTTCAGTTGTTTTGGCTAGGGTTCGTTTTACCCTATATTTTATTGGGACACGATTGTTTGGAATTCTTTTGTTACACATCATGGCTGATTTAGTTATGCGGTTGTGGAAACGTTAGGATGAGAGGATAGAGTTGGGTAGTATTACTTATGGTTAGATATTAGAATGGAGAAATGTGTTTTGGTTTAAAGGTTGTGTTTAAGGAATGATTAAGATTTGTGGAGTTTGGAAACTTAGATTGGTTACGGAATAAGATAGTAAGTAAAGTTAGTTGACTGGTAGTGGGAACGAGAAGTCATGCTATGAGAAGTTGGTTGAAGTACTATTAGGAGATTGATGAAAGTACTAGCGGATGTGAGGGTAGAGTAGAAAGTTTATACTAATGGAAAGGTTGGCTAAATAACACGCAAGGGATTGGTATAGTTATGGAGGCAAGGTAGTAGTAGACACGTGAAGGAAAACAGGAATGTGAAAGAATGATTGGTAGGAGGCTGATTAACGGTGAAGTACAACAAGTAAGGAAGAGTGAGAAATTGAGGGGTTGAACTACTTTTAGAAATATTGTGGTAGATGAGTTGAAGTTAGAAGCTACTGGTAGTGTGAAGTTCCTAGGTAACATCATGGAGACGAGAAGGAGTGCGTAAAGAGCTACATCGCGAAGCAAGGAGCTGAAAGGACTACGTATCGGCTGCAAGAGATTTCAAAGAAGTCACAAAAGTTGCGAGGACTGGAAAGGTGACAAGCACTATGATGGGAAATTTACGCATGGTTCGTGACGAAGAAGGGCAGATCGAGTATCGGAGTGGAGCTACAAAGAGCTGAACCGGTGGATCGTGATGAAATGAACACATGACATGGGAGATTAAGAACTCGTGGAAGTAACAAGGGGGTCGAGGGATGAGAAGTGAAGCTGAGCTAAATAAGTTTCGTGGAGAAGTGATTAGAGAGTCAGTTTTGTGAAGGTGTTATGAAATATCTTTGGAAGAGACCGTTATGCATTATCCAATGCACTAGTGATTTCCATAGATCTGATGAATGAAGTATGGAAATTTTTGTTGGACGGGATAGTGTAGGAATAAAGGAGAACCATGGAAGGAGAGAACCAAGTATTCCTAGATGATGATTGAAAGTACCTCGTGTTGGGTGCAAGATCAATATAGAAGTATGAGATTTGAATAAGAATTCAAAATGTGGCTTAGTAGACAAATGGAAACTAATGTGGGTATAAGATGAGAGTGTGATCCGCATGGAATCACATGAAACTCTAGTCTGTCCCTATTAGGAGGGAGTAGGAGAACTGGTTGTGAGAAAAAAAACAAGTGAAGCTACTTGGAAAATTTTGGCGTATAGATGACTAGATAGACTTAGTTAGTGGAGCTGGATTGTTATATCTGCCTAGAATGCTAGAGGCATTTGGGGTACGAGACGTAGAGAATGATCTATACATATCATAAACGTCTCCAACACATATTTAATCATCTTGATTGAACATTTGGAAAAGGTGATGGGTGAAGTTAAGTGATGAAAGAAAATTGCAAGGCCAAGTACCATCTGGGAAAGGCAAGCATGGTTGATGAGACATGGAATAAGAAGAATGAAGTGAAGTTAAGACGAACTTGAACTATATGGATGACGTATTAGGGTGGTTTGGATGAAGGATGTAGGTTGTACGAGTTGAGTTGTCTAAAGCAGAGAACGCGTCAACAGGTATGTTGCGTGGCTTAGACAATCATATGGAGAAAAGGGACGTAGACTATACTTCCTACATAGATAGGAGTATCTTAGAAAGGCGATGTAAGGACGAAAGTGGAGAAAGGGATACATAATGGGGTGGAGGAATAAGTACGACGAGAGTTGGGTGACAGTCGATAGACTAACTAATTCATCTCATATTTCAAGAGGAATGAGAAGTCACGTAGTTGAGAAGTTGGAAGGATTGCGTACGGATGTGATGGAATAGAGGGTTTTGCGTAAAAGTTAGCATAATATGTATGGAATGCCTTATGAAGGATTATGGCAAGGGAAGAAACGATGGGAAGCATCACATCGTGATGTATGGTAGGAGTTGAGTAAGAAGAAGGAAGTGTGTATAGAAGCGAAGCATGAATGAAATAGGTCGAGATAGGAACCGAAGGTAAAACTTTGGTAGAGATTAACGAGTATAATAAAGCACAACGCAGGCTAATACTATCGTAGTGTGGAAAAGGAAATGGCACTGACCTATATTGATTGTTTGGGAGGCTTAGTATCGATAATCGAATGGATGAGGAGTTATATGTGTGATGTGCCATAGGGACGAAGGGCTTGGTCTAACTGAGACAAGATGAGGAGCAATATGACCTTGAAGGTAGGACATTGTGTAGGTATAAAGGAAGTGTTAGGTATAAAAAAAATCATGAAGAAAAGTGAGAAAGAAGTGTATAGGTGCTACTAGTGAGCTATCCAAATTTAATGGAAGTAGTTGTAGCATGGGTTTGGATGGCAGTTGATAGACTAACTGAGATAACCGTCCTTTTGATGATGTGTATAGATCATAAGTTGATTTGGATTGGAAGAACTAATGGATATGTGAAAGACCGTCATAGGTCACTTTGTAAGGAAATTGGAATTTTTAAGTAGTTTGGGGTACGGACTAAAGGGAGTTGATGAAGCTGATTGGATATGAGTGTATCCAGCTAACTGGAAAAGGATGGGCAAGTGAGATATTTATACAACCTTAGGAGTACCGAGGGCATGAGTGATTGATTTAGAGGGAGTTAGGAAACTCTTTAGCGATGGCTGAGTTTTCATATAATGATAGTTATCATACTAGAAGTCGATAAATGCCATTTGAGGCACTATATGAAAGGATAGGGTGAGTTGTCCCCATTGTGGACTAGAATTGGTAAAAGAGGCTACTAATGTGGTAATGGTGTTTGTGGAAAGGATGAGAGCAATAAGGGATGCTATGTTGAAAAGGAGGAAACCACTAGAGTTTAGTGACAAAGTTATGTAGGAAGTTTCACCCATAGTAACGGGTGGTATGTTTTGGTAAAATGGAAGAGTTGATGTAGAGTTTTGTAGGTCCATTTATGATCTTTCGAAAGATCGGACCAGTAGCTTATGAGCATAGAATTACCTGGGGGGAAATGAGTGGTATACATGTTATATTTCGTGTATTAAGATTGGTAAATATTGTTTGATAATGCATATTTGCATGTACGGTTATTCGGGATTTGTGTTAATAAGGGTTTGTGTTATAAAAGAGTCATTTGTGAGATTTATTGACTGTGAGGTCAAGAGTTTGTCAACGAATTTAAATATTGTTGGTTAATATATGTGGTAATTAGAGACTTGAACAAAAGTTCACGTGGAAATGAGAGGAGTTCATTTAGAACAAGTATCCTCAGTTGTTTGCTAATGGTATGTTTGATCCTAAGGAGTAAATCTCGGGACGAGATTTCTATTAGGAGGGAGTGATGTGACAACCGCGGTTTTGAGGTTCGTCACTTAGTTTTATTTTGTGTTAGTTACGTGTCTTTACGCGTTTATGTGCTAATTGGTGTGTATAGATTGTGGTTTGGATATCGTTTCCGGTACGGGGTACCTTGTGAGTGAAACGATGTGTGATGATTTCATGTTCATGAGCTCACATGGTAGTGACTATGAAATGAGATGGTGTTATTTAGTGGTTTACGTATACGTATATGTATTATAGAAAATCGTATTTTTACGATTTACGGTTTAGCATTTCGAGGTCTCGGATGAGGTATTTAGTCACAGGAGTATTTTTCGGGATGGTTTTAAGTCATTTAGGACTTATTTAATTAGTTTATTTCATATTTCAAGAGTTTTTATAAAACTGTATATTTTACGTCTTTTACGGTATACGCGTAAATTTGACTAGTTTTACGGTTTTGAGGTTCGGGAGGCTTTAGGAGCTGAAATAAATTAAGGAAATTTAAGGTAATAATAATTAATAGTTAATTTACAGTAATATAGTTAAAAAAAGTCGGCCATATGGTGTTGGACTTGGTTTTGGGCCAAATTTTGCTTAAGGAAAGGAAGGGGAGCCCAGTTTGAGTACTATTAGGCTTCCTGGTTAGTTTTAATTACCCATATTACTCCCTTTAGCCCCCAAAACGATTTTTATTTCTCCAAAACCTAATATGAGTCGTGATTAACAATGGTGGGTAAATAAAACCTAATTATTCAATTATGGTTTAAGGTATGCGCTAAAACTATGCTTAATTAACGTTTAATTTACGTATGTAACCTAATATGATGGATTAGGGTTTGACATTCATAATTTTTAATTAGATTTTGATAATAATCAGTAATTAATGATGTAATTAATAGGTTTTTATCATTGGAAATTGTTTTTAGGTTTTAATTAGGGTTTATGTATAATTAATTAGGTTAGTTTAATTAAATTCGTCATTAAAAACTGGGCAGAATTTTTGTGTCATTGTTTTGATAATATAGGGAGTTCTATAAACTCTTATTTTGCAATCCAAGTATCCCTAGAAAGGTAATTGAAGTGGCTTTCAAATGAAAGAAACGAGAAATAAATTGGAGGTCGGGAAGTGGGTCAAAAACAGGTTACAACAGTCGGATGTCAAAACAATTTTGAAATCAGCCTGTTTTCTTTTTATGTTTTGGGTTGTTTGGGGTACTTAGAGTTGTATCGGGACTTTCAAACGAACACTGGAGTTGGTTTATATATTATAGGAAGTATCTGCATTGGCGCTAAAAATTTGGGTTAGGGTAAGACTCCCTAATCATAACAAACTTTTTGTATGTTCAAAATCGGTAAAATCCGGATAGACCAAAGTATATATATATATATATATATATATATATATATATATATATATATATATATATATATATATATATATATATCGGGGCCTTAACAGTAGCTTTAAGGTTGGGGCAAAAAGGAGGAGTTAGCTAACATATGTAAGGGCATAGGGTTTCCTTTACAGAGGTCGTGGGTTTGGTTAGGTGGGCTTTTGGCTGATAGTTTGGAGACCTAAAAGTTGGGACTGTTTTGTGTAAAATATGAACGGGATAGGTATCAAACACAACCAAGTTAAGGACTTGTTAGGGAAGATTAACGGGGTGTTTAGAGCATATTAATGAGGGTCATATATGTTAGAAGGCTAGATGTCCATCATAGGTTGATGAGCCATTTTAGTGATTGGTTCATGTGTTGATTTTGTGTTTTTGTTTGTTAGCTTTTTGCTAGTGCACGGACTTTTGGAGAAGCTCAATCATGTGAGTTTCATACTCCCATGTCTACTAATGATTTTGACTTCCAGATGGGAGGGATGAGACACTGTCTTGTTTTTATAAATTATGCTGTGAATGTTTTGTGTTTGGTGATGGACTTGTGCATACTTATGTGATTAACTACTAACTGATTCATGATTGTTTTGTAATTTGACTTGGTACCAAGGGGATGTTGACAAGGCGGGGCCTTGGGGAGGTACATATATGTGTGAGCATCTATGGGACCAATGGATAATGACAAGGCGGGGCCTTGGGATTGGTACATAGGTGTATGGGCGCATATGGTACCATGGTGTTTGGTAAGGCTGGGAGCCTTGGATTTGGTTTGGTTTGTTAAATCTTGAATATTAGTTGTTAATGCATGTTTGTATCACATTGTCCATATGTTCATTTGTTAGTGGTTGTTGTTCACAGCTTATGGTTTGAGTTTGGCGTTGGAGTCTAAACCTTTGACTCTCACCAACTTTATGTTGACGTGTTTTAGTGTCTCTTTCAGGTGATATTGTGGTTTGCGTGAGAACATAAGTGGCTAGGATTTGGAGTTGCGCAGGAACGCATTTAGAAGGAGATACCCGTTCCTTCTTAGTTTCTTTTGTTTGCTTAAAAAGTGATACTGTTGACACCTATATGTTTGCTTTGTTTATGTTATTGTTTGTCTTGGGTAAGTGGTAGGACTGTTACCTACTTACCTAGACTCCTGCATTGTTGAGATATTGTCATGACATTTATGTCACCATTTTATGACATTTCTTATTTCATTTAGTTATCTCTATAGACACGCCATGTTGTGATGATATCCATACGTCGCACTCCATATTCCGCCATGGTGGGGTGTGACACGCCACGAGCTATCACTCCGCCGTGGTGAAGTCATAACACTGGTGCCTCCAGTGTTATGGTTATGGTACCTCAACTAGGTGAAACTGGTAATGCATGTATATGGATTTATGTATCTAATTAAACATAAGCAATTCAAAAACATATAAAACATATATTAGGAAAACAGTTGGCTGCATACGGAGAATCCTAATAAGGAAGAATGTTTATACTGAAAGGGCGGAGAATCCGTACCTTGTGTCTAGTGAACGAAGAAGACGAACGGAAGAGAGTCCTACTTCGATAACACTAACGCTACATAAATAATATACGTGTATAAGTATCTGATTACTGAGTATGTAACCGATTTTATGTCATATCTTAGCTTGTTTTATATGTTCATGTCTTATTTTACTGATTCTAACATTATGCTGTGTTTATCACGTATTCTGTCTATTCTGATTAAGTATTACTTGTATTTCTTGTATTATTATACTTGTTGTGTAATAATAAGTAACTTTCTAAAAATAGCAGGTTCCCTAAAATAGAATGTTTCCAAGAATAGATAGTTTCCAAAAATAGAAAGTTTCCAAAATAGAAAGTTTTCATAAATAGATTAGCTGCCTTAATTAAATAAGTTTCTAAAAATAGAAAGTTTTCATAAATAGATTAGCTGCCTTAATTATATAAGTTTCTAAAAATAGAAAGTTTCCATAAATAGAAATAAGCTGGATTATTAAGCTAATAATATAAGCTTAAGTGTTTACTGATTTATATTCTAAGTCATGTGATATATAGTATATTTTATTAATCATTACATGTAAATTATATAAACTATAGGTTAAAGTATTTAATTTAATATAACGTGATTTAATTAAATAAATGTAATAATACTTAGGTTAAAAAATGTACTAATATTTATTATTAATATGACCTAAGTCATATAAATTAATTAATTATAAGGTATGTTTAATAATTAATTAATTATATAGCCTAGCTTAAATAATGTATACTTAGGTTAAAATCCATGTATTATTAATAATAATAATATAACCTAAGTCATGTCCAAATTAAATTAATTACTTAGCATGTTAAATTAATTTAATTAATCTTGTAATTATTTAACTTGTAAAAATAAATAATTAATCTTGAAAAATAACCCGTGAACCGAACGCGTGTTTTAAAACTAAACATGTCATGAACCGGACCCGTAAACCCGTGAACCGGCCCGAACCAAACCCCACAACCAACCACCACCCACAGCCGTAGCTGCGGCGTCGGCTGGTGGCTGCCTGCCATCGGCGACGACTGCTGCCGCTGCCTCGCTGCTCCGCCGTCTGACACAAACAGCCACCGGCGCAAGCCGGTGGTGCTTGCTGCTGCGCCGAGAACCACATCGAGCCCAATAGGGGTCTCGGTTGTGGTTAACAAGGGACACCGAGAGTCTTTGACTCTCGGTTGGCTGCCGAACCCAAACAACCAAACAAACCCCCCCCCTTTTCCATGTTTTAATTAATCCCATAACATGTTTATTTAATTGTTTCCATAGATCTAATCATAAACATAATTAAATAAAAGATTAAAGATTAAGGTTTTGTGTTTTACCTTGACGTGTGATTGAAAATAACACAAACACGAACCAATTAACCAAGATCCAAAAATCAAAATCGAACTCCCCTTTGTCTTGTGTAGGTGCCGCGGCTATGGGGTCCCAAGGAGCTAGGTTTTTAATTTTTCTGTAAAACTATTTTTATGAAAAACTCTGTATTTTTAGTTTTTATTAATTAAACCAAAAATGGGCTTGTGGGCCCCCTTCTTCCTTGTGTGTGTGCCGCGGCTACATGGGCCCACCAAGGGGAACCCGGTGTTTTCCGTGTTCTAAAATATCACGTGTTCTCGTGTCGTGTTTACGTGTTTTATTTAGTTATTGTTCGTGTCGTAATATATTTATTCGTAATCGTAATAAATATACGTAAATACATAATAATAAGCTCGTGATTATTTACGTTCATGTTTTCATGTTCGTATGTTCGTAATTATAATTATTTTTGAAATAATTATCGTGCATTAATACGTATAAAGTACTTATCGTGTAATAACACGTACGTAATACTTGTAATTTCCTAATCGTGAAACGTAAACGTGCTAAATAAGGAAAGTTTTAATCCTGTGCGTACGGTCATAAGGGTACTATTTATGGTAAATGCATGCGGGTTTTACAAAAGTATTGTATGTTCATAAAATTCGCAAGAATCTTGTGTCCGGATGGCTTTTGAATAAGTTTGGTTTTCGTCTTGTTTTTGAATCTGATAAAGTTGTTCTTTCTAAGAATCAAATATATGTTGGTAAGGGGTATATCCTGAATGGTATGTTTAAGCTCAATGTAATAGTTGTTAAGAAAGATATCAATAAATGAATTCTTCTGCTTACTTTATTGAGTCTTCTAATGTGTGGCATGGTCGTCTTGGGTATGTTAATTTTAATTCAGTGCGTCGTTTGATTAAATTTAATAGCATACCAAATTTTCATATTGATTCAAATTACAAGTGTGAAACTTGTGTTGAAACCAAACTTACAAGATCATCTTTCAAATCGGTTGAACGAAAAACCAAACCACTTGATATGATACACACAGACATATGTGATTTGAAATCACTACCCGCAAAAGGTGGCAATAAGTACTTCATCACGTTTATTGATGATGGCACAAAGTACTGCTACGTTTACTTGTTGAAAAGTAAATATGAAGCTATAGACAAGTTTGTTCTATATAAAACCAAAGTTGAGAATCAACTTGGTAGGAAAATCAAGGTTGTACGAAGTGATAGAGGATGTGAATATGTGTCTCCTTTTGCTGATCTATGTGTGAAGAATGGAGTTAGACACGAGTTTACTGCTCCTTCTTCACCTCAGCAAAACGGTATTGCCGAAAGGAAGAACCGTACCTTGAAAGAAATGGTTAATTCCATGTTGTTAAGTTCTGGTTTGAGTTGGGACATGTGGGGGGTAACCATTCTAAAGGCTACTTATCTTTAAACAAGATACCTCGTAAGGATAAAGAGGAAACCCCATATGAACTATGGATGGGAAGAAAACCATCATACCAGTACTTACGAGTGTGGGGGTGTCTAGCCAAGGTAGTTGTGCCGACACCTAAGGCCCAAACGATTGGACCTAAATCTGTGGATTGTATATATATTGGATATGCTAAGAATAGTAGTCCTTACCGTTTCATTGTACATGATTCGAAAAATCCAGATATACACAAGAACACAATAATGGAATCAAGGAATGCTTCCTTCTTTGAAAAAATATTTCCCCTTGTTTAATAAAGGAAACTGGAAGCTTATCTAGAATAGATGACGAAGTTGTCCAAGATAAGAGACAACGAGATGATAGTTCCAAGATGAGAGATTAGATAAACCCAAGGATGAAGAGGTTGAACCAAGAAGAAGCAAAAGGGCTAGAACCGAGAAATCGTTTGGACCCGATTTTGTATCTTTTATGGTAGAAAATGAACCCACTTCTTATCAAGAAGCGGTAAATTACTCGGAAGGGCCTCGATGGAAAGAAGCGATTAACAGTGAAATAGATTCTATTTTACAAAATCATACTTGGTAGCTCGTGGATTTACCACCTGGTTGTAAACCACTAGCCTATAAATGGATATTCAAGAAGAAGATGAAAGCTGATGGCACAATTGACAAGTACAAAGCATGATTGGTGATCAAAGGATTTAGACAACGCGAAGGTGTAGATTACTTTGATACTCATTCGCTTGTTACGTGAATAACTTCTATTAGAATGATTCTTGCTATTTCCGCTATAAAACCCACATAAAATACCTATGATCATTAAATGCATGAAACACGGATAAATTAAAACTTTACGATTAATTAATATATGACACGTATCGTGAACATTTAATGTAAGTATTACGTATATTAATTAATTACGACAAGTATTGCGTATATTATTATTATTATTAATTATCACACGATAAGTATTTACATATAATACTTAAAACATGACATGAATTAAAACACGACATTAAAACATGAACATGTTGAGATATGCGACCGTTTAGCCATCGGTAAATGCGTGAGCCTATCGGGGGCACACACTCAATACGGAGAACACACGTTTATTTACGTTTTATTATTTATAATTAAACGTATAATAAAAACTTCACGTTTTATTTAATTAACGGTGGTTTAATTAATTACGGGATTTAATTAATTAAAGGCGAGTGCGTTATTTAAATTTAAGGAAGGAAATCGAATTCTAGAATTATCTGGTGCCCTATAGGCGGCCGAATGCCCTAAGGGGTCTAGAAGGATCTTTTGTTTGTTAACCAAGTAATTAGTTACTTAATTTAGGTGTTGGGTTGGGCCTAATTAATTTTGAGGAGGTTCAAGGATGTGTATAAATACAATCCCATACCCCTCACAAATTTTTGTCTCTCTCCCCTCCTTTGTTTCATGCGATCGCAACACCCCCAACACTCGAACCGAACAAAATTTTTCCTTTAACCTAAAATCACACCTAAAGGTTTAACCTTTATAAGATCAATCCTTCTTAGTGGTTTTCTTATAAAGATTTAAGCTTTATAACTAAACCCTAGATCTCATAATCTAGGTTTTAGTATCCCCTTGTGGTCCGATTGATATAAACCCTAATTAGGGTTTATTGGCGATTTTCCAAGAATCTTGTTGCTATCTATAAACCGTATCCTTACGCAATCCCAATTAGGGTTTTTGATATTAGGGTTTCTAGTTGCAAGATTATCGAAGTGAAGTTACCACTAGCATCGTGGTGTGTTCGTTTGACGTGTCATGTGAGCAATCGTTAGAGGGCGGTTACTTTAGCGTTATAGCTTCAAGATCAAGATCAATTAATTGATTTATTCAATTAATTAAAGGTTGGTTTTATTATTGTTTTATTATGTGTTAATCTTGAATATTATACTAGATCCATTCCGATGCGCACTCGTAGTTAATGGTTTAACTAGTTCTAAATCCCAACAGTGGCATCACGAGTGAAATCGTATGGCATTCATGGGTTACACATAGAATAAAACACGCTTGCTTCGCTTTAAAATCTATTTTATTTATGTTTTTATGACAATTACATGCATACTTCTCATAAAGTTTTAAACTTGATCTAGATCTATTAAAAATTGTGTAGGTTAAAATTGAACCGGTTAATAATTACTTTTGTTTTTTATTATCCGTCAAAGACCTTTGCATCTCACTTTTGTGATACTTTGCACGTCATCAAGTACCTTGCTCGAAAACTTGATGAGGGTCTTTGGTCCTCAATTTGGGGAAGACTCATTCGAGACTTGGATCTTATATGATTTACCGCTTTCATATAGAGTCTGTCTTCTTCTTCTACCCCCTTCTATCTGTTTTATGTGCTTATTTGTTTTCCATTATGAATTGCAAAACGTAATAATTCAAGATTCTAGGAATCATAAAACGGATGGTACTTATATCGAAACTAGCTTTAAAACTATGTCATATTAATACACCATATTTTCCTTGCGAATCGGCTATGTGTTATTTGTTAAAATCTTGATTTTTTGAACAAATATTAATATTGACATAAGAACTATGAAACTTGGTTTTATTGTATTCTAATTGTTTTGCGAAATCATATTGTCACTCGAGTTGGGCTTACATACCGTAATGATGGCTTATAAACTATCTTCTCAACGACGTGATTTGCAAAATCAATTAGTTTATAATACTTAAAATTACAACACCGTTTTGTGTCTTTACTAATGATGGACTTGCTATTGCACTTCGTGCTCTAGTCGAGCTATCTAGGGTTTGAGAAATCTTTAATCTTCTCCCGTGTTCCATAGGTGTTTCGACACTTATGGAATAATTATCCCAAGCACTTGCACCTTCGGGTGCATGAAGAGTAGGATATAGGGTTTGATCTCTCTTTAATCTTCTCCTGCGCTAAAACACGCCTAAACCAAAAGTTAACAAATTGTTTTCTTAACTTGTGCTAAGAGAATGAATTGCATGCATTCTTTTACACACTTTGACATTTGTTTTTTTTAAAAACTTATGTGATACCTATTTGAAAATTTTAAGTCTATGCCATCCAATTTAGAAGCACTTGTAGTTGTTTTTCGTCATCTGGTCAGACCTAGGGCGAATTACATACCCGAGGCGATCTTTGTCACTGGTCAGACCTTTGCCAATAATTGCAGCTTCAAATTGGTACGACTTAAAGTCGAGTTCCCGGTCAGATTCGGAACCCGAGGCATAAAGATGAGATGAAACATACTCATGACTTTATTAAAGTGTAGAACAAGTTTGTTTGAGATGTTCAAAGGTTCTCGAAAGAGATGAGAGAACATCCCATCCAAACACTCTACAACAAATAAACTTCATGAATCGTCTCATACAATCTAAGAGTTGCACTTGTAATGCAATTAACGCCCGTCGCTTACCTCTTGCCCCACTTGAATACTAGAAGGTCGGACCTCTAATATTAAGTGGGAGTGAAAGCAAGTATCTTAGTCTCAACATGATTAATTGGGTAGTTAATTCTTTGAGAATGTAATTATCGAAAATACTAATCGTTGAACTTTTATTTTGTAGATGAATAATCAAAACTCTTGCTTAAACACCACGGTTGTTAAGTCATTCCTTGAAAAGATGAAGTTGACTGAGAATAACTTTGTTGATTGGTATCGTGCTCTTCGGATAGTGCTCGAAACTGATGACTTGGTTAAATACCTTGAGCAACCAATTCTTGATCAACCTGCAATTCTGCCTCATGGTCATGAAGGACCAGAGCAAGACCCGGATTTACATCCAACTTGGGTCAAAAGGTCAAGAGAAATCGCTGGCCTTATGCTCATGACTATGTCCCTTGAACTCCAGAAACTTTTGGAGGGTCATGGCGCATGGTCTATGATGGAAGAATTGAAGACCATGTTCACTGAACAAGCTGATCAAGAACTCCTTGATGTTGCACGTACCTTTCACGCGGGTAAACATGAGGATGGACAGTCTGTGAGCTCCTATGTCTTGAAGATGAAGGGGTTCATAGAGAATTTGGAACGTTTGGGTCACCCCATGTCCTTGAAACTTTCGGTTAGCCTAATTTTAGCCTCACTGAATAAGGACTATGATAGGTTTGTGCAAGACTATAACATGCATGGCCTGGGAAAGACAATACCAGAATTGCATGCCATGCTTAAGCTACATGAGAAAACGTTGCCAAAGAAGGTTGCACTTGCTACTCCTAATACCATTAATGCTATTAGGGCAGGAAGGGTTCAGAAGCCTAACAAGGCTAAACCGTCTAATGCTGCGAGGGTAAGAATCGTGGTAAAGGGAAGAAAGTAGCTAACTTTACTCCCAGAGCCAAGATTCCCCCTCCACCAAGAAGAGAGAATCCTGCAAAGGATGCCATTTGTCACCAATTTGGTGACATTGGTCATTGGAAGAGAAACTGTCCAGAGTATCTCGCTGAGTTGTGGAAGAGAAAGAAGTCCTCTCAAGGAGCTAGCACTTCAGGTATCTTCACTATAGAACTCTATACTTTTCATAATAAATCATGGGTTTATGACACTGGTTGTGGTACTCACATCTGTAATACTACTCAGGGTCTAAGGATAAGTAAGAAGCTGAAGCCAGGAGCTTTGAATCTGTACGTAGGCAATGGTCATCGTGCAGCTGTTGAAGCCATTGGTGTTTTTCAATTATTTCTCCCTAGTGGATTGGTTGTTATGTTGAATAATTGTCATTACGCACCTTCTATTTCTAGAGGGATTGTTTCAGTTTCATGTTTGTATGACGATGGATTTGTTAATCGTTTTGAGAATAATGCAAGTATTTCGGTTTCGAAAAATAATATATTTTATTTTAATGTTGTTCCTAGTAATGGTATTTATGAAATTGATATGTGTGATTCTAATGCAAACAATAGTTCTATGTATGCTTTTAGCAACAAAAGGGCCAAATCTAATTTGGACTCTACATTGCTATGGCATTGTCTCCTTGGCCACATAAGCAAAAAGCGCATTAAGCAATTACAATCTGATGGATTGCTTAAGTCAAACGATGATGACTCCTTTGACAAATGTGTTTCATGATTATCTGGAAAGATGGCACGTAAACCTTATTCACATCAAGTGGAGAGGGCTAAAGATCTACTTGGACTAATCCACACCGATGTATGTGGTCCATTTAGAACCGTGTCAAGACAAGGTACAAGTTACTTCGTCACTTTCACTGACGAATTTAGTCGTTATGGTTGTGTTTACTTGCTAAAGCATAAACATGAAGTGTTTGAAACATTTAAGGTGTTTCAAAAGGAAGTAGAAAATCAACTCGGTAAAACCATAAAGGCACTACGTTCGGATCGTGGAGGTGAATTTATGAGTTATGAATTTCTGGAGCATCTTAAGGAACATGGAATAGTTTCCCAAAGAACTCCTCCATATACACCACAACACAATGGTGTTTCTGAGAGGAGAAATACAACCCTACTTGATATGGTTCGTTCCATGATGGCCCAAACAACTCTTCCTAAATCCTTTTGGGATTATGCTCTTGAGTCTGCTGCTCGCATACTCAATATGGTTCCAACTAAGAAGGTTGAAAAGACTCCATACGAAGTATGGTATGGGCAAGCCCCTAAGTTGTCTTACTTAAAGGTCTGGGGATGTGAGGCTCTTGTTAAGCGTGACACGCTTATCAAACCTGACAAACTAGAGCCCTGATCTGTTAAGTGTATATTTATAGGTTACCCAAAGGAAACGATGGGTTACTCCTTCTACTACCCACCCGAGAACAAAGTATTTGTTGCTCGTAATGTTGAATTCCTAGAGAGCAATCTTATGAATCAAGAAGGAAGTGGGAGTATCGAGGATCTTGAAGTAATTCAAGATGAAGATATACATCCTTCTGAAAACACTAGCAATCATGAAGAGGATGATCAAGAAATTGATGAACCTATAAGTGATATAGCTCCCATTCGAAAGCCTACGAGGACTAGGCGTGCTCCTGACCGTATGTGTTTATACATTGACGCTGAGAACATGAGTTAGGGGATCATAATGAACCCACTAACTTCAAAGCTGCATTGGCAGATCCTGAATCTGACAAATGGCTGGATGCTATGAATGTGGAGATGCAATCCATGAAAAACAATGATGTATGGATCTTGGTAGACCTTCCCCCTAACGCTAGAACTGTTAGTGGCAAGTGGTTGTACAAGAAGAAGACCGACATGGATGGCAATGTACACACCTTTAAAGCTCGATATGTAGCGAGGGGCTTCACTCAAACCTTCGGGGTTGATTATGAAGAGACCTTCTCTCCTGTTGCGGATATCAAAGCTATAAGGATTCTTTTGGCCATAGCTGCGTTCTATGACTATGAGATTTGGCAAATGGATGTTAAAACCGCCTTCCTTAATGGACTGCTTTACGAAGAAGTCTATATGAAGCAACCTGAGGGTTTTGTTGATCCAAAGTATCCAAACCGTGTATGCAAGCTTCAAAGATTCATTTATGGACTTAAGCAAGCATCAAGGCAATGGAACAAGAGGTTTGATGATGAAATCAAGAAATTTGGTTTCAATCAAAATCCTGATGAGCCATGTGTATATATCAAAGCTAGTGGGAGTAGCGTAGTGTTTCTTGTCCTGTATGTCGATGACATATTGTTAATGGGAAAAGACATTCCAATGTTGCAAAGTGTAAAAGCTTACCTTGGAAGGTGTTTTTCCATGAAGGATTTGGGAGATGCTGCGTATATTCTTGGAATTAAGATCATACGTGATAGACCTAGACGGTTAATTGGTTTATGTCAAAGTGCTTACATAGATAAGATTTTGAAGAAGTATAACATGGACAATTCCAAACGTGGCTTTGTTCCCATGCAAACTAAATCAAAATTATCTAAGACTCAAGGAGCATCAACACCTGATGAGGTGAGACGCATGCAGAGAGTTCCTTATGCTTCGGCAATAGGATCAATCATGTATGCTGTTAGATGTACGAGACCTAATGTTGCGTTCTCTCAGAACATGACTAGCCGATTTCAGCAGAATCCTGGTGATTCTCACTGGACTGCAGTTAAGAACATTCTGAGTTATCTTTGGCATACCAAAGACATGTTTCTTGTTTATGGAGGAGGTATGAAAAGAGAGCTCAGGGTTGCTTTCTACACTGATGCTGGATATCTTACGGATGCTGATGACACGAAGTCTCAGACGGGATATGTTTTCATGCTGAATGGAGGTGCTGTAAGCTGGAAAAGCGCAAAGCAGACCATCCATGCAAACTCATCTACAGAGGCTGAGTATATAGCCGCTTCGGAGGCTGCTAAAGAGGCAGTTTGGATTAGGAAGTTTATTTCTGGGCTTCGTGTTGTTCCCACAAATAATGAACCTATGACGATGTATTGTGACAATACCGGAGCCATTACTATAGCTAATGAACCAGGAATCACTAAAGGTGCGAAACATTATCGTTCCAAAGTTCACTACCTCAGAGAAGTGATTGAACTTGGTGATGTTAGTCTGGAGAAAGTTCTCACAGACGACAATTTAGCTGACCCCTTCACAAATGCGTTAGACCTTAAAAAGCATTCCATGTTAACTCATGGAATTGGTTTGCTTCCAGCTAATAGTCTCATGTAATCTGTGTTATCGTAAGTATTTGGATAATTTGGGATTGTAAGACAATTTAATTATTTTCTGATGAATAAAGATATTTGATGTTTGTTATCTTCATATAATTGTTGTTGCCCTATGTTTGTATGTTTAAATCCTTGAATATTTAATTATTCTAAACATGTCCATTGTCGATTAAACAATATGGGAATATTGTATACATTAAGACAAATATGAGTGTTGGTAATATACTGGTATATATGGTGGACGGTTTCCAACCAAACTCATATGTTATTCATTGATATGAATATTGGACACCCCGAACTTTCGAATGGTTACTTTTGGATCCGTTTTCATGAGTAAATTCGAATACATAAATGGTGAGGATTAGGTCATCCTTAGACTTGAGATGCAAACAAGTTGTGCATGTGTGGATATCGCTTCTTTATTTTATGTCCAACGCTAGTTCAGAAGATCTAGCTATAACGACTCTAATTGGAAGTTTTGTGAAGCAGCATCCACAGACACTTGCAGTCAATATAGAATTCGTTCCTCCACTCTGATATAGTGCAGTGAAGTACCCTGGATCCCCTCCGGAATTAATTAGGTAATTGTATGGCCGTACCCAAAATGTAATCAAGATGATGCTTGTTACAATTTGGACTATCTCAATTAATTTGTAAACGAGGAATTAAAGTTAAACTATATTGAATGAGTTAGGATCCATATCCATGGTTTAACCGGTACATTGTAAATCGTACACCATTACTAGTCTTTAAGATCTTATTCTTGAAACTATTTAACTCAACGTTTTCCTGTTATAATGAAGTGTTGCTAGATGCTTCATTATGGACGCTGTATGTCTAAACTCTCACAAGTGGGAGCTGTTGAGATATGCGATCGTTTAGCCATCGGTAAATGCGTGAGCCTATCGGGGGCACACACTCAATACGGAGAACACACGTTTATTTACGTTTTATTATTTATAATTAAACGTATAATAAAAACTCACGTTTTATTTAATTAACGGTGGTTTAATTAATTACGGGATTTAATTAATTAAAGGCGAGTGCGTTATTTAAATTTAAGGAAGTAAATCGACTTCTAGAATTATCCGGTGCCCTATAGGCGGCCGAATACCCTAAGGGGTCTAGAAGGATCTTTTGTTTGTTAACCAAGTAATTAGTTACTTAATTTAGGTGTTGGGTTGGGCCTAATTAATTTTGAGGAGGTTCAAGGATGTGTATAAATACAATCCCATACCCCTCACAAATTTTTGTCTCTCCCCCTCCTTTGTTTCGTGCGATCGCAACACCCCCAACACCCGAACCGAACAAACTTTTTCCTTTAACCTAAAATCACACCTAAAGGTTTAACCTTTATAAGATCAATCCTTCTTGGTGGTTTTCTTATAAAGATTTAAGCTTTATAACTAAACCCTAGATCTCATAATCTAGGTTTTAGTATCCCCTTGTGGTCCGATTGATATAAACCCTAATTATGGTTATTGGTGATTTTCCAAGAATCTTGTTGCTATCTATAAACCGTATCCTTACGCAATCCCAATTAGGGTTTTGGATATTAGGGTTTCTAGTTGCAAGATTATCGAAGTGAAGTTACCACTAGCATCGTGGTGTGTTCGTTTGACGTGTCGTGTGAGCAATCGTTAGAGGACGGTTAATTTACCGTTATAGCTTCAAGATCAAGATCAATTAATTGATTTATTCAATTAAATAAAGGTTGGTTTTATTATTGTTTTATTATGTGTTAATCTTGAATATTATACTAGATCCATTCCGCTGCGCACTCGTAGTTAATGGTTTAACTAGTTCTAAATCCCAACAGAACACACATGATAATTTATTTAAGCTCGAAAAACAAAATAAATATATATGAAGGTGTGTGTTGGGACAGCACAAAGAGAGAAGAAAAAGGGCTTTAGCCCAGCCATTAACCCAAGATAACTAGTAAACAAAACTCCCAGGGATTTTCATAAATCACATTTACAGAAAATAAACAAAACCCTACCTTTCTCTCTCTCTTTGGCCGCGGAACCCACAAGAACAAAGGAAGGAGAAAAGCATGTTGGTCTTGATTAAATTACGGGGTTGTGTTCGTGGTTCTTAATCCTTAATCAATACATGCATTCGGTATATATTTAATCTTTTATCTTTTATCTTATTTTCTTTTGTTCATGAATCATAAAAACAAATTAATAAAACATGTTGATAAAAGGTTAAAAACATGAATGGATCGGGATTTAACTTGGTTTGGTTGTGGTTGTCACACAAACCGAGAGTTAAAGGACTCTCGGTGGTGGGTTGTCTCGGCCATCCGCACCCTTAGAAGGGGCGAGGGCTGTTGGCCATTGCCAGCCGCAATGCCAAACACCCCCGGCGGGGGCTGTTTGGTTAAAATAGTGGGAAACCGAGAGCCCCATGGCTCTCGGTAGGAGATTGTCGCACGCAGGGGGAAATCGGCTTAAGCCGGGGGCAGCTTTGCGTTGTCGGTGGCAAGCCACAGCCTTACGACTGTGGTATTGCTTGTGGTTCGAGCCGAAGCCTAGACCCAAGGTCTCGGTGTGGCGTTGTTTGGGGCTCAGGTATAACCGAAACACACCAAGGGTGTGTTTACTTAATTTTGCTAAAATACATTGATGATTTATATTTTAATTAATTATATTAAATAATACATGGTTTAATTTAATTAATTAAGAACAAGGACTTTGGATATAAATTAATTTATATAATTATCTTGATATTAAACATGGCCACTTATTTAAATAAACTATAGGTTATAGTAATTATTAATAAAATTATTCATGAAATAAGTTCATGTTACATTTAATTAATTAAGAACTTAACTTAATTAATTTATTTCATTTTAACCAAGGTTTAATTAAATTAATACTATACTTTAATTTAATTATACAATAATCAGATAAGGTAAAGTTTAATTAATATAATCATGTTATATTATTAATTAATAATACTTATAAACCATGTATTATATTATTAATTAATAATCTTTATGTTAAGACTAAAGTATTTATTATTAATAAAATTTACTATATTATTACATTTAATAATCATGGCTTATAATATATGCTTATTAAACCTTAGCTTATATCATATACTTATTTCATAAGCTTATTACTATTTATGAAAACATACTAAATATGGAAACATACTAATTATGGAAACATGCTATTTATGGAAATATATTATTTATGAAATTATACTATTTATAGAAACATACTATTTATGGAAACTTTCTATTTTTGGAAACTTACTAATTATGGAAACTTTCTATTTTTGGAAACTTACTATTTATGGAAACTTGCTATTTTGGAAAGTTACTATATATAGAAACCTACTACTTTTAGAAATTTATTCATTTATAAAACAACAAGTAAAATAACATATAAAACATGAAATACGCTAATCAAGAACACATGAAATACTAAGAAACACATGATAAAACATGAAACAGTAAAACAAATCAAGAACATGTAAAACAAGACAAGAACAAGTAAAACAAGTTAAGAACACGTCAAGTAAACTAATAATCAGTAAGTATACGTTAAACATACAACTCATTCATGTCCGTTTATTATGTAGCACTTGTGAAGTCGGAGTAGTTCTTCCGCTTTCATCTTCATTTTCATTACTGGACATAAGGTACAGATATTCCGTCCTTCAGTAAGGACGTTCTCTTCCTATATTTAGGATTCTCCTTTTGCATCTATCTGTTTTCCGTAGTAGTTTACATTAAACTTTTCAGTAATTTATATGTTATCATTTTAAACTGCCGGAGCTGTATACATGCATGCCATGTTTCACCTAGTTATGGAGGTACCATAACCATAACACTTGAGGCACCGGTGTTATGACTCTTCTACGACGAGAGTGATTGCTCGCGGCGTTCCTTTCAGTTATTGGCCATTTATATTATTATCATGTGGGGCGAATGGGTGCATCCTAGTACATGGTTAGCATATTGCACGGTAATTGTGGTGTGTGCTTTACATCCGTTACATGGAGCTAATCCCTCCACCCAGACTATTATAATTAGAGGCAACCCCTCTAATTACATGATGAGGTCACCCCTCTATGTATTCATGCACGTTGATACCTTCATGACCTATATGGGCTCTTGGGCATTTAAATTACAGTTTTATGAAATAAACATAAGTCTTTTCAGATATAAACCAGTTTATAAAACATACTCAAGGTTTTCCAGGACGTACACTTATTGTGCTCCTTTGTTATACTTTACTTATGTTTCAGTCATTTTATTATTTTCATATATCCGTTCACTGAGCGTATTGCTCATCCGTATTTTCTTTTCATGCTCTCATACGGCAGCTACAAAATGGAAGAGTTAAGCAATCAAGAGTTCGTGCATTAGGATGGAGGTTCCCTTGACTTCATTTCTTTTAATGCATTTATATACTTCTGCTTTGCTGGATATTGTTTAGTCATTTTTCTACATTCTTTATTTATGCTTTGTGTGTGAGTTTATGTTTGGTACCGATGTTTGTTTCCGGTTTCCTTTATGATCATTAATGCTTAAGACATATACCTTGCATGCTTAATGACATGCCATAATTATCATGTAACGGTCCACTTGTCAAAGTGGGGTGTTATAGTCGCATTAAGAAATTTAGAAGTTCACCAAATGGATGTGAAAACGGCTTCTCTAAACGGAGATTTAGAAGAAGAAATATACATGAACCAACCCGAGGGTTTCATGGCTCCTGGACAAGAGAGCAATGTTTGTAGGCTTGTTAAGTCGTTGTATGGCTTAAAGCAAGCTCCCAAACTATGGCATTAAAAGTTTGATCACGCCATGTTAGAGAGTGGATTCAAAATTAATGAATGTGACAGGTGTGTTTATGTCAAAGACACGAATAGTGGATATGTAATCTTGTGTCTTTATGTCGATGATATGCTTATCGTTGGCAGTAACGACAAGATGATCAAGTCTACTAAATACATGTTGAAATCAAAGTTTGACATGAAAGATATGGGTTTGGCTTATGTGATCCTTGGAATAAAGATCATACGAACTCATAGCGAACGTGAATTAAGTCAAGCACATTACGTGGACAAAAATCTTCATACTCGTAATGCGGGGGATTTCGTCCTAGCTTGAACTCCAATTGACACCAGTTTGCATCTATCTAAAAATAGAGGCGTAGGTGTTGCTCTATTAGAGTATTCAAGAATTATTGGCATGTTAATGTATTTGATGACATGTACTCGACCTGACTTAGCATATGTTGTTAGCAGGCTGAGTAGGTATACTAGTAATCCAAGTGAAGCACATTGGAAAGCTATGACTAGGGTACTTCATTATTTGAGATACAGTCGTGATTATGGACTGAATTATGTTAGATATCCAGCGGTTATTGAAGGATACAATGATGCAAATTGGATATCTGACATAAAAGATTCTAGATAAACTAGTGGATATATGTTTACACTAGGAGGGGCCGCTATATCTTGGAAGTCTTCCAAGCAAACATTAATAGCTAGGTCCACGATGGAAACAGAATTTATCGCGTTAGATAAATGCGGAGAAGAGGCGGAATGGCTACGTCAATTCGTAGAGGACATACCCAGGTGGCCTAAACCGGTAACAGCCATTAGTATACATTGTGATAGTCAATCGGCAATTGGAAGAGCTCATTACACAATGTATAATGGAAAGTCTAGACATATCTGTTGTCGACATAATTCGGTACAACAACTACTCTCAACACGAGTTATTTCAATTGACTATGCGAAGTCGAAGGATAACATCACATATCCGCTTACGAAAGGCTTAATCAGGGAGTTAGTTAGTAAGTCGTTTAGAGGAATGAGACTAAAGCCCTTGAAGGAGTGAGTTTCTATGAAGGAAAACCTAACCCAGTTGATTGGAGATCCTAAGATCTGGGTTCAATAGGACAACCTAATCATAGAAATGTGGGGAAAGTCACGTCAATGTGGAGGAGTTACTGAATACAGTAACTAGTCCTTTCCTAAACAATGTGACTTGTTGAGATGTTAAACATATGGCTTAATGATTCAATATGAAATCATAAAGCATAATGATTCAATATGAAATCATAAAAAATATGTTTTTAATGATTCAAGATGAAATCACCTATGTGAGAGACAAGTGGGGTCACTTCAAAGGAAATTGTGAGCTCTTGCAGAACCAGACGAGTGTTCATGACCATAACGAACACGACTCTGAGGACTTGACAAGGTCAGTGAGAGTCTTGTGTGAGTGTGTATTTTCGTCTACGTAAACAGAGGTTGAGTTCAAGGACATCGCGTCTACTGAGATCTAGGAGACTAAGTGCATCTCACAAGAGAAGGTTCAAAGGGTTACACCTACCTATCCTATGCAGGACTTAACCGCAGAAATTTTGCCGAAACTTTCGTGTGTTTTTGACCGATTCCCATTCATGTGGGGGATTGTTGGAAAAAGTTTTGTAAAATAAGTTTTTGTAATACTTTGGACATAACTTTATATATGTATATGTTATATGAGCTAAAGTATGTCCAATATGGAGTTAATATGAATGAGATATCGTGTCTCAAAGAGAGTCACGTGAAACACAAATTTTGGAAAAATATTTGTCCCACAGAAAAGAATACATGTTTATAAGGAACTCTTACTTTCTACCCTTCAATATTCATTTGTGGGTTTTTACTCCCACGCCTACGCGCGCACAAGGCGGGTGTAGAAAGTGAGATTTCTAGGTCAAAAACGGGTTCGAAGATACTGAACTTGTGCACGAGCGCGCGACCTACGGACACGAATGTAGCTCCGAAAACTGGCTTCGGTGCGGGCAGATTGGGGTCTCATTTTTTTGTAGATTTCAGTTTCCATTTTAGTAAACAGAATATATATTTCTGGAATATATTCAGATTTTTCTAACAAGTTAAACTGAATATTTTGTGTTATTAAAATATATACAAATCGTGTTTACTTTTAAACAGATTTGTATGTTTATGAAATTTATATAGTCTTGGTGGAGAAGACATCTTCTGCTTATTAATAAAGTCATAGTCTCATTGTTTTAGACACAGAAAAACACAGGGTTTTCCAGCCCCATTACCGAACATATTCCAACAATTCTTCAGTTAGAAACACTCGATCCTTTCTGTGATCTTTCAGGCAAGTGTGTCTAGTCCGGTTGTACAACAACTTTGAACATTGTACCCTGGGAAACATACGAAGAATCTATTTCATGAGAAGCGTGTTAAACACGTGCCTCGTCTTAGTATTTATTGTTTTCTTCGTTACTGTTATTTATGTTCCGTCATTTAATTTTCTATTAACTTTATTATTGTAATTCGATATCATTAATAAAAGTATACACAGTTTCCTACATCAATATCATGTTATGTAATATAATGCAAGTGTACATAATTCTCCTAATGGTGTTCATTTGATATGCTCATGCCCTTTGTTGTATAATTCCCCACCGACCTTGTAGCACCCTAAAGGCTCTTTTAATATCCTTTCTTGCACTTTCTTGAACCTTTTTAAACTTTAATATTTTTGCATCCCTAGCGACACTAAAAGCTTTGACAAAAGTAGACCACTGAGGATAAATGTCATCCGCTAAATAATAACCTTTGTCATAAGTCTTCCCGTTTACTTCAAATGGAGTTTCTGGAGCTTTATCAGCTAGAATGTCATCAAATAACGGTGAACCATTTAAAATGTTAAGGTCGTTATTTGCACCCGGTATCCCTAAATGTGCATGCCAAAACAATAATTGTTGATCCGCAACGGCCTCATGCATTATAGTCGGGTATTTTTTACATCTATTTTTAAATTGACCATGTAGCGCCTTGGGGCACTTAACCCATTCCCGATGCATACAATATATGCTCCCTAGCATTCCCAGAAGGCCTGTTTCTTTTCATGTAAATTATATTGATGGACATCCGCTTAATTAGGTTTTCTCAAATATTCTTTGACGTACAATATATATGTATATATATATATATATATATATATATATATATATATATATATATATATATATATATATATATATATATATATATATATATATATATATATATATATATATATATATATATATATATATATATATATATATATATATATATATATATATATATATATATATTGATATGAGAAAAAACTCATATCAATTAATCAACAAATCACCCTAAAACACATAGCAAATGCCTAACTTTTGTGCTATAAAAGCAGTATTATGTTGTATGTTTTGTGTCTGTGCTTGTTTAGGTAACAAGGATACAAATTTGGAGCAAACAAGTGAAATCAAGGCAAAAGGTGAAGAAAATACAAGATAAGGATCAATAATTACAAGCCATAAGAAGACGAAGGACCTATCTTGACAACATTCAAAAGATGAAGGACTAAAGTGCAAATTTTGGAAAAGTCAAGATTAAAGTCAAATCTGGTCAACATTCAAGTTAAAGGGTCAAATCAAGCAAGGATACAAGTTAAAGGACCATTTATGCCAAAGGAATGAAGATTCTAGCTTAAAATACAAATCTGCCAAGTCAAGGGACTGAAACTGCCAACTTTCAAAGATATTTTAGGCTCAATCCGTGTTTGATGGTTTTAACCAATGAGAAGCAAGAAAATAATTCATTTGGATCGCCACCTAAGCCCACTCACAGTCGTCTTCATTTAATAAGTAAATCCTAACAGTGCAATCCACCACTCCCTCTATTGGCCAATCATATTTCAGAAAGTGGATAATGATCCGTGTGCACGTTAACAGCCAACCACAACATGCCACGTGGCCTTCTTCTCCAACAAATTTTCCAGAATCAGGATTGAGTTAGGGTGCGTTTCAGAAGTTGATTTAAACATCAAAGTTGCTCAAAATCAAATGACGAATTCATCCCAACAACTCAATTAAGCTGAAAATCACTCAACCAAAAATCCCCAATCATGTTCTTCACCTGCAAATATCAATTAGCAGAATTGGGACACGTGGAGCTCAATGATTGGCTTGGACACGTCATTCTCCCCAACAACTTCACTTTCTCATTCTATAAATAGGGTAGTAGGCTCTCATTTGTACATAGATAGCTAGTGTGAAAAAAACACACACTAGACAAATTTACTTCTCTCATTCTGTTAGAAGCTTGTAGATAACAACTCTCAAAAGCTTGACAACCTTTTGAGAGTTTGTTAGTTAGTTGTAACCTCTTTTGTAACTACCTTTCATTCAGAATAAATAAAATTCAAATTTCCCTCCAATTCTCTTACTACTTTCACATACTATTCATACGCCATTGTTAATGCTTGTTTCTAATGATCATAAGTGATCATTTGAGCTTTGTGGAAGATTGTTGCTGTTCATTCATCCAGTAGCTGTGTTCATTGATTTGATCATTCCATTTCAAGAATTTGGTAGATTTTGAAGGTTTTTGAGTTCATCAATGGAGGTTAAGAGTTGATAGCTGTTGATTGGTTGTTGATTGGTAGATACTAGTGCTAAGGTGGTGGTTTAGCACTAGCTAGATAGCTCAACGCTACTCTACGTCATCAATGGAGGCTTCTAATTCACAAGTTTGCATTTTCTGTATTTTAGTTCCACTCAATTGTTGAATGCCTGCTCAATTCATAGAATAGAACTTGTTTGCTGTATGATCAAAGGTGTTTAGTTGATAATTGAGTTGATTTGCTTGATTGTGTAGCTTACTAGTAGTTTACCATTTGTTAACTAGCATATATCTACATTTTGTTAGCATTTTTAGCTGTAAGTTTAGCTTGCATAGCATTTGGAGTATAAGAGTGTTGCACAGCTTTAGTCTAGCTTCTTTACATCTCAACTTAGCAGATAAGTTTAGTCTATCATCACTCTTGATTCAGCTTTGATCCTAGCTTAATTTTCTTTCATAAAGTTTCACTAAAATTTCTTAACTAGTGTTTGGCAATAATCTTTAGGGTATAATCCAGTGTGTAATCTTGGAAGTAATTAGCTTAATTCAGGTCATCTAGGCTTAGCATACATAGCTTAATAGTTTTCAGTCCATTTCTAGCAAAAACTTTGGTCAAAAAGGCCAATTGTAGTTAAAAAGGTCTTGGGTCATTTTGGTTCAAAACCTGTTTTTAGAAAGTTGCTGATTTCAAATCATTGGCATTGCTTTAATATTGGACGAAATTTCTTGAAACCAGTTTCTAGCTATCACACAACATATGTAGCTTAAGCTTTAAGCAGGAATTTCTACAGTATCTAGTAATAAGCTAGGAATAAGCTGTAGAATAAGTATTGAGCATTTGTCATTTTCTGAGATAAAACCTTGGTCTGTTTTTCTATTCCAGCAATTCTACTTCACAAATCTAGCTATTTTCTTTTACCAATCCCTTTAAAAAGTGTTGGTGGTTAAGTTTTCAACTTTTCAGCTTTTTGAATTTTTGGTCAACAAAAGTCAACATAAGCTCTTTCTAGCTTAATTTGGTTTTCTGAGCTTATTAATGGACCATTTTTGATAAGACAAAACTTCACTTTCTTCTTGTGAGTTGATTAACAAGTTTTTGCAAGAAAATCAAGTTGTGGGCGTTTGGCTTATTAGGTAGCTTATTTTGTGCTTATTTCAAATAGCTTATTTGAGTTTTAGGAAGTTTTAGCTTATTTCCTTTTATCAGTCTAGCTTAAATTGAATTTCAAGACTTTTGAAACTGGTTTGAGCTTATTTGGTTAAGAAACGAGCTTATACGAGCTTATTTTTGTTCCCTAGCCCGTTTTGGTTAAAAGGTTTTTAGTAATTGCACTTTAGTCCTTGGTTTGTTAGCCAGTTTCATTTTTAGCTAATTTTTCCTAAAAATTAGGTATTTGTAGGATTAGTCCTTGCAGTTTTTAGTTAGTTAACCTTTAGTTAGTTAGTTTTGGGAGTTAGTTATAGTTAGTTATCTAGTTAATTAATTTTCACATTTAGTCCAAAATTTGTTAACTGTTTTTACATTTCTAGTCCTTAGAATTTTAAACTTTGTATTTTTGGCATTTAATTTTCATAGAATTTACATTTTCAGTCCTTACATCTTATAGCATTAACATTTGTAGATTTAATTGAATTAAGATTAGGTTTGTGCAACTTGTTTTACGTACAAGTAGAATTGTATTTTTCATTTTAGCAAGGTATTGTTTGAATTAGACATAGAATATCCAAATACCATTACCAACCAAAAACAATCATAAACCCGATCTTGTTAGGACTTTCAATTGGTTAAGAATCGAGAAAACGAACTTCAATTATACACAATTTCAAATGGCGCCGCTGCCGGTTCTTTGACTTTACGAGAGACTATCGATTGACGGTTTTCATTGGCTTTTGGGATCCGTTCACCTCGTGAACGTTATTTTTACGTATCATAAATAAAAAACAATAAAAAATCAAAAATATAAAAATACATAAAAACTAAAAAATTAACAAAACAATTCTTTTCCAAAAGAATTGACCAAACAAATTAAAAAATCCAAAAAGCAATCTTTTTCCTAAGAGATTGCACCCAAAAATATATATTATTGGATTCTCTCGGTTTTTATGTACATATAGTATTTTCTCTTGAAAACTCATAAATACAAAAATATTTTCCATATATTATTATAAGTAAATACGTATACGTATAAGAACAACCAATTCACATACTCTCCATAAGTATTGCCAAGGCAATACACCGTGTTGAGGGGCGTGTCGGTCCTTGACACGTGTATCGATCAAACAAAATAAAGCAAGAATAGATAAATACTTCCAATAAGCAACAATTCGAAGAATACAAACAATTAAGTGAATAGAAAGGCGATGTGCTATAAAATGCCATCTAAGGGTCAATAGGTACTTAAGTGCTTCGCGCCACCTAACCCCCCGTTCACTTGTGAGTATTCTAAGAAGGAAGGCTTCATTGGGGGTCTTGCATACATACGTATATTATTATTTTATTGTGGATATTTCATATTGAAACTCGAAGGGGATAATCCTTTTCTCTTCAAAGTCACACGCGAGCTTCTCTCTCATTCCTCGTATTGAGTTGCATGCTCACTCGCGGGCGTGCACAAATACCGATTGGTGTACAACCCCTTCCTCCAAAAAGGAAGAAAAAGAGAAAGAGTAGGAACACCACCGTCCATCAAGCCGATCACGAGAATCGTGCTTTGATTCATCTACAAAAAGAAGCCATGGCCGGAGTTGATACTCGTTCTTTGATGGAGCAATTGCAATCCAATGTTCACGGATATGCCGATGCTATCAAGATACCCGATATTCCCGCAAACACATTTGAGCTAAAAACATCCATGATTAACTTGGTTTCAAACACACCTTTTTATGGAAACAAGAATGATAATCCTCATGATCACCTTAAGAGATTTCTTGCTCTTTGCAACACCATTAATTTTTTTTTGGTAATGGGTTTCCCCGGTAAATAGATTAACCAAAAAATAGTGAAGTACAAATGGAATGTGGCTAAAGTACCACATTAACCTCAAGCTAAAAACAACTTGATAAACACCTAAATCTAGTGCTTATGACAGGCCATAAACACTTACAAAACACCTAGTACACAACGAAACAAACCAAACTAGCTAACAGCTGCCGTGAAGGAGTTTCCACCTGCATTTGTCTTAGAGAATAAATTGGTTGTTTCATCATATACCATTTCAACCTCGTCATCTTCATCATCATGATCCAAAACAGAGTAAGTATTTGATGTAGATAAACCAGCACCTGACGATAACGTAACAATAGACTTCAACTTGGGCAAAGAACCAGTCTTCGCACTAGTCACCCCCCTTCTTCGGGTTACTAATTGTAGCTTTAGGCACAAATTTGACATTCGGTTGAACCGATGGACCACTAAACTTACCACCCTTAATAGAATTCGGCATATTCTTCTTTTTCTTTCTTTTGGTCACCGTTTGGAAACCATCATTATTCTCAACAACAGGAATAGCAACAGAAGTAGATGGACCAATACTAGCAGTAGGAACTATAGGAGAAACAACCACCTTATTAGAGCATTTATCAAGAGAGTGACAAAAAGTCTTACACTCAGCACATCTAGGAGGTCTCCATTCATATTCAATATGGATAGTTTCCTTTGTAAAACCCTCCCCCGAAAGAGAAGGGACACCAATTGTAACAACATCCACAAAATCAGCCTCAACATTAACCTCAATTAAGCATCTGGCAAAACTACTCCGACCCCATGACTCCTTACACATAGAACTAGTATAGGAATCTAGCATTACAGGTTTACCAATGAAAGAAGCAATCAAACTAATTCCATCTTCTTCAAAAACTTGAATAGGCACATCATGTAATTTTACCCAAACAGGAATACGAGTCAATTCTTCTTTGATCAACCTAGTATCCATCGACCATTTTTTGAGAATGATCGGAGATTTACAAATCAACCACGGGCCCTCTTCTAACACAGCTTCCAATCCAGCAAGAGACTTGAATTTGAAAAAGAAAAACCCTTTGAATTCATCATGATCCGTGTCAACCCATGTTTCATCCAGTTATTTCTAACAAAATAATCCACCACTGGGAAAGACTTTCTCTTTCCAATAAAGTAACCATATAGAGTATGTTCAAGATGATTACTGACCTTCTGAACCACTTTACAAGGAATAGAGACATTTACACCTTCAAAAACATCTTCTGACACCAAGTGACGGAAACTACCAGTATCTGCGGACTGCTCCTTTTCTTTTGCACTAGTATCATGACTGCAAGTAGAAGCAAGCGTATCCATTTTATTAGAAAAATCAGCGGTAATATCCTCAATCGACTGTATACTTGCACCATCCAGAGTCAGACCAGTAGGCACATCATCAACCTTCAATAGGACATTCTTACTCACACTGACACCTTCTTCACTAGATAAAGACACAAACATACTAACAAACTCATCTATTTGTTGCGAACCTAGCCCCTCATGCTCCTTTAAAACCACAAAGCCCTCACCAGCAAACGATGGTCCCTCACGCTCATGCAAACCCATAATAGGGTTTCCATCCATCTGCGACAAACCAGCATCCCCATCTAGGAATTGAGAAACCATAGGAGAAGACATGTAACAAGCTCATGTTGCTGCACATCAAATGACGGGTATGAAACCCTAACCGGTTGCGTGTTTGAGTAAACCGTCTGATCAATCCCCTCCTTCGCAAGCAAACCGAATTCATAACAGCACAACATATTAAATACTTCTTGGGATCGAGCACTAGACACCAAGGACCAAAAGTCATATTCATTCATCTTCAAGCTGCGCATAAAATCATGCACGGCGGTAGAAGTTGCCAGTTGCACCCCAAACACCTTCCTAATCACATCCATGTTACAGGACTGCATACTGTTGATAGCAGCAGCCTTGCCTCTTGAATCCAAACTCGCATAATCAATAGAATCCATCCCGAAAAAATAAACCCTAAGTCGAACAGTAACCAAACCCTAACCAACGAAACACAATCACAATCACAATCGCACAGGGAGACAAGACAACGAATCACAGAATAAGAAATTAAGACCTTTAATAGATGCGACAACCGACCTAATTAAAAACAAACAAAACATTTTCACTATCGCAGCAAAAAAAGAAAAAAAAGAAACCGATTAAAAAAACCCTAAGATCTATCAACGGAATAAAAAAGTATGTTAACTCAAGAGAGATCGAGAAAACATCCTTATTAGACGGTATTCAGATTAAAGAGTATAAGATAATCGATTTTTTGATGGAGAGAAATTTTTGCCACCATGGATGAAACTAGGGTTTTGTTAGTATGCATCGTTTTTAACAGGGTTTGGTAAAACTTTTTGCAACACCATTAAGTACAATGGAGTTCCCCATGATGCCATTAAGTTGATATTGGTGCAATTTTCACTAGAGGGTCCGGCTAAGCATTGGTTAGATACATAACCACCCGAGAGTATTACCACATGGGATGGTTTCACTACCAAGTTTTTGAACAAGTTCTTTCCCCCATCTAAGACCACGGCTTTGAGGAACTTAATTATAGGCTTTCAACAAAAACCTAGTCAAACCTTTAGTGATGCTTGGGAGGAGTATAGAGAGTTATTGAGGAGATGCCCTAACCATGGATTGGATGAAGTTCACCAAATCAATACTTTCTACAATAGCCTTAAACCTCATCACCAAGACTCACTCAATGCTTCCGCGGGAGGAAATATTCTTCTTAAATCCATTCAAGAGGCTTGGGATATTATTGAGACCAAAGCAATAGTACAAACAAACACTCAATTTAAAGAAAGGGTTCATGTTATCCAAAACAATTCTCAAACACCTTGTGATAATCAATTCCTCAAGAGTCACCAAGAGATAATTCAAAAGATAGATAGGGATCATGAGATGAGTTTTAAGGCACATCAAGAATTGATCCAAGCTATTAAGAGCCTTTCATTGAACAATTCTACAAATGATGTGTATGCCATTACCCTTTCATGTGAGACTTGTGGAGGTCCTCATTCCTATCATCAATGTGATAAGGTGCAAAACTATCAAGGGGAGTGTTATGCTTATCAAGAGGAACATCGTGAACATTTAAAGCCAAATATCAATCCCAATAACCTTTCTTACATGTCTCAAAATTACCTTACTCCACCGGGATTCCCACCCCAACCACCCATCCAACTTCAACAAACTCCTCCTTAATTGTTACAAAGGAATCAAGGTCCAAGACCACATTACCAAGGGAATAACTACAAGGCACCTAACAATTTTCAACATCAAGGAAATAACTTTTATCCACAAAATCAAGGATTTAATCAACCACTTCCACCTTTCCCAAATCAAGGATATTCTCAAATTCCCAATCAAGGTTACCCTCAATCTCAAAATCAAGGATATGGGCTACAAGAGACTCATGAGTACGTTGAGAAGAGAATTCGTGAAAGTGAAAAGAGAATGAATGACCAAATGAAACTTGCAATGGATGCACAAACCAATAGGCTTTTAATGGCATTCAATCAAAGACCACAAGGAGCTCTACCATCTAACACACAAGCAAACCCAAGGGCAAATGTCAATGCTATTACAACAAGAAGTGGAAAGTCAACAAAGGATCCTTCACCTCCTAAACCTCCTATTGTTAAACCCACTTTTGTTCCTACATATGATAAGCCTTCTGCATCTACTTCACCACCTCCAAATGCTCCTACTCAATCAACCACACCTTCTCAACCTATTCCCACTACTCCTTTACCTTCCACACCTCACCATGAAGAAGCCAACAAGAAAAATCCTTCAACAACCACTCAACCACAACCAAAACCAAGTCTCCCTTACCCATCGCGATTGAGAAAGGAAAAGCTTAAGAACAAGGATGATATACAAGTTTCAAATTTTTTTGAGGATGTTCAAGCAACTTAACATAAACATCTCTTTTGCGAAAGCTTTAGCCAATATGCCTAAGTTTGCTAAGATGATCAAGGACTTACTTTCTAACAAGGAGAGATTGGTGGATTTGCCTAATGCTTCCTTGGATGAAAATTGCTCCGCGGTTTTGCTTAAGAAGTTGCCTACTAAGCTTGGAGATCCGGGGAGGTTTTTGATTCCTTGTAATTTCCCGGGGGTGGAAAATTGTATGGCTTTAGCGGATTTAGGAGCAAGCATAAATCTTATGCCATTATCGGTTTGGAAGAAACTTTCACTTCCCGAGCTCACTCCTACTAAGATAACTCTTGAGTTGGCCAACCGTACTATAGCTTATCCGGTGGGAATTGCGGAGGATGTTTTTTGTTGGGGTTGATAGATTTACCTTTCCCGCGGATTTCGTGGTGGTTGATTATGATATGGATCCTAGAGTGCCTTTGATTGTTGGTAGGCCATTTTTGAGAACGGGTCGAACTCTAATAGATGTGGCGGAAGGTGAACTTACAATGCGGGTAGGAGATGAGAGAGTTGTGTTTAACATGGGGAAGTTGTCTAAGAATTCTAATTAGCCCGAAGCGGTAAAACATATTGATGTTGTGAATGAGGAGGAAACACAAGATGATATCCTTGATGAAGTTTGTGATGAATACTTTTATGAAGCTTGCTCAAGTGGAGATTATGATTTACCTCATGTTGAGACCATTGCTTCCATTACTTCATCTTTGGATTTTCATGACCCTCAAGAGCTAAATTTTGGTGAAACCTCATATGACAATCCACTTTTCCACAATGATGACCATATTCATGAGGATTTTAGTGATGAAGAATCTCTTCTTTGTGATACACCAACATATGATGACTATAGTGATGATGAAATTTCTACTTGTGACTCTCTATTTGTTGATGATCATACTTCCTTTGGTTTTGAGGAATCACCAATCTTTGATAGCCCTATCTATGATGTTTATGATGATGAGGTGGATTCTATCATGGATGAGAGTGATGAGTTTTTAGCGGAGGATATATCTTTTGAGTACACTCTTGGTTATCTTGATGAGGAGGGGGACATACTATATCTAGAATCTCTATTGCATGAAGATCCTTTACCTACTTCCTTGTCCACCTCAACCTTTCAAAGTGATAAAGGAAAACAAGTCATGATGGTTTCTTCTAGGAGCTTGTTGTTACCCATGCCTCCACAACCTTTCTCTCAACATGTGAACTATAAAGGAGAATCTTCTAAGGCAACCAACACTTGTTGTTTTCCCATCAAGGAACGGATTTTTGATCCTGGCATAGAGCTTGCTAAACCATCTCTGTATCCGCCTGAAGCAACAAAAGGAAAACTTGTGAAAGATTTGAAAGCATCACCTTAATACCTTGTGAAGCACATATGGGCCACCATTTTGGAGAACACCACCTCACCTTTTTCACCATTGCTTGGGAAGTTAGTTGTGGATTTGTGTTATAAGTGGGATGGTAATTATGTATTTGATCCTGAGGGATATTTATGGAGTTTTGATAAATGAAAACTTGTTTTACCTCATCATGGAGATTTTTCTTAACAAAGGGCAAAAATTTTCTTCTCCATGATAGGTTTTAGACACTTTTAAGTGTGGGAAGAGTCGATCTAGAGACTCCTTAACTCAAGCATCGTATAACTAGGTTTAGAGTGTTGTAGGTTAGAAATAAGGATATAGAATTGAGGATAAGTGTAGGGGAGACCTTCTTTTGTCTTCATGATGTTTGTAGGGTTTCTCACTCATTTCATGCTTTGGAGCTTATGGAGGAGGCCCTTGTATCTGGTTCACTTCGTGACTATTGTGATCTTTCATAGACACCTTATGCTTTCAAAATGAATTCACTATAGTTGATCTTTCCTTAACTTGGGCTAAGCAAAGTCTATTCATTGTCATAAGTGTAGGGGAAGTTTTTATACTTCCATGCTCTTAAACATTGAGGACAATGTTTAGCTTAAGTGTAGGGGGGTCTTCTATCGAAGTGACCTTACCTAGAACTTGTCACTGACCTTCATGATAACATGGAAAATTAATTTTGCAAAACATTTTTCAAGTTTTTGATCTACTTTTGCCACCAAAAATATGCATTCATAATTTTTGCATCAAACATTTTGCATATTTCATATCACATTTGCATTGTATATATTTCTTCTTTTATCTTTCATCAAAAATATATAAAAAGGAAAAAATATAATAAGGACGCGGTTTAACAAATTTAGACTTCTTTGACATATTAGGCCCGCCATGGATATTTTGACTCAACTCGAGTTTGCTTATCTTAGCATTCTCTAGCTAGTATCCTTAACCATGTAGTCCTTCATTGGTCTATTAGGCTAAGCATCCACCAATCTCATTTTTTGAGATTTTAAATTTGTGGAGAATGAGAAATGATAGAGTTGAAGCAAGTATAAAAGGGCTAGATAAACTTCATGATAATTACTTGTGGCTAAACCCTTCTCTTCTTTACCTCTAATTTCTTCGCTTGTATATATGTTAATAAATAATCAAGAACGGTTTTAATTGGTTTGTAATTTCTTATGCATTTTTGTCTAATCATTCATGGTTGATATAAGTACGTCTTAAGATTCTAAGTTAGAACGTTTTATGTGTACTAGACTTATGTCATGCTCAATATTTAGCGGGTGTTTTTTCTTTTTATTCTTTTATACTTTCTTTGTGAGGAATAAAGAAAAATAAGAGCGGCTTACAAAAAAATGAGTGGCTAGGAAAAAAAAAGGAAAACAAATTATACAAGACTCCCAAGAGGGGCAGTGTAGTGTTAATTATAGTAACTATTAGATTCCAATATTACCTTGACGGGGTTGCGGGGATTGATAGTTGCTCCAATCCAATATTACCTTGACGGGTTGCGGGATTGAAGATCCAAAGTCTAAAAAAGATGGCGGATGTAAATTATTGCGTGAGTTTTATTTTTTTCCTTAGCGAGTGTGTAGCTACTTATGAAAGCATGACATGAGGATTTTACACATAAAACGAATGACTTATTACTCTTGAAACGGACTTATATTAATTGTGATCGGTTTTTCAAGTAATGGATGAGAGGATTACTTAGGATTAAAACCGTGCTTCCTTATTTTTGGATTTTGCATTTCTTATACTTCACACTTTAAATAATGACAAATTTGCCTTCAAGCAATTTGCTCAAATAATAACCGGTTCCACATTTAATTGTCATAAATAAGTTAATGCACTTTTTACTTGTGAATACAATGATCCCATTTTTAAGCTTGGTATGGGGAAAGTGAAACTTGAGGGTGATAAGTTTCCATGGTACCCAAGCCCTAATCAAAGTCATTGAATTCTTTATGAGTCATTTCCATCAAAACCATTTCAATAAAATCCAAAAAGATATAAATAGAATTGATTCTTGTGCATTGCATTGTTAAAAATCAAGATCATGCATCATATAGTATAGAGTAGTGTAGATGCATTCCATAATGGCCAAGGTGGATTAATTATGAGGAGAATGTAAATTTTGTGCTTTAAAATATAGCATTGCATGAGGACATGACAATGTTCAAGTGTAGGAGATTTGATATGAGAAAAAACTCATATCAATTAATCAACAAATCACCCTAAAACACATAGAAAATGCCTAACTTTTGTGCTATAAAAGCAGTATTATGTGGTATGTTTTGTGTTTGTGCTTGTTTAGTTAACAAGGATACAAATTTGGAGCAAACAAGTGAAATCAAGCCAAAAGGTGAAGAAAAGACAAGAGAAGGATCAATAATGACAAGCCATAAGAAGACAAAGGACCTATCTTGACAACATTCAAAAGATGAAGGACTAAAGTGCAAATTTTGGAAAAGTCAATATTAAAGTCAAATCGGGTCAACATTCAAGTCAAAGGGTCAAATCAAGCAAAGATTCAAGTTAAAGGACTATTTATGCCAAAGGAATGAAGATTATAGCTTAAAATACAAATCTGCCAAGTCAAGGGACTGAAACTGCCAACTTTCAAAGATATTTTGGGCTCAATCCGTGTTTGATGGTTTTAACCAATGAGAAGCAAGGAAATAATTCATTTGGATCTCCACCTAAGCCCACTCACAGCCGTCTTCATTTAATAAGTAAATCCTAACAGTGCAATCCACCACTCCCTCTATTGGCCAATCATATTTCAGAAAGTGGATAATGATCCGTGTGCACGTTTAACAGCCAACCACAACATGCCACGTGGCCTTCTTCTCAACAAATTTGCCAGAATCGGGATTGAGTTAGGGTGCGTTTCAGAAGTTGATTTAAACATCAAAGTTGCTCAAAATCAAAGGACGAATTCATCCCAACAACTCAATTAAGTTGAAAATCACTCAACCAAAAAGCCCAAATCATGTTCTTCACCTGAAAATATCAATTAGCAGAATTGGGACACGTGGAGCTCAATGATTGGCTTGGACACGTCATTCTCCCCAACAACTTTACTTTCTCATTCTATAAATAGGGTAGCAGGCTCTTATTTGTACATAGATAGCTAGTGTGAAAAAAACACACACTAGACAAATTTACTTCTCTGATTCTGTTAGAAGCTTGTAGATAACAACTCTCAAAAGCTTGACAACCTTTTGAGAGTTTGTTAGTTAGTTGTAACCTCTTTTGTAACTACCTTTCATTCAGAATCAATAAAATTCAAATTTCCCTCCAATTCTCTTACTACTTTCACATATTATTCATACGCCATTGTTAATGCTTGTTTCTAGTGATCATAAGTGATCATTTGAGCTTTGTGGAAGATTGTTGATGTTCATTCATCCAGTAGCTGTGTTCATTGATTTGATCATTCCATTTCAAGAATTTGGTAGATTTTGAAGGATTTTGAGTTCATCAATGGAGGTTAAGAGTTGATAGCTGTTGATTGGTTGTTGATTGGTAGATACTAGTGCTAAGGTGGTGGTTTAGCACTAGCTAGATAGCTCAGCGCTACTCTACACCATCAATGGAGGCTTCTAATTCACAAGTTCGCATTTTCTGTATTTTAGTTCCACTCAATTGTTGAATGCCTGCTCAATTCATAGAATAGAACTTGTTTGTTGTATGATCAAAGGTGTTTAGTTGATAATTGAGTTGATTTTCTTGATTGTGTAGCTTAATAGTAGTTTAGCATTTGTTAACTAGCATATATCTACATTCTGTTAGCATTTTTAGCCGTAAGTTTAGCTTGCATAGCATTTGGAGTATAAGAGTGTTGCACAGCTTTAGTCTAGGAATAAGCTGTAGAATAAGTATTGAGCATTTGTCATTTTCTGAGATAAAACCTTGGTCTGTTTTTCTATTCTAGCAATTCTACCTCACAAATCTAGCTATTTTCTTTTACCAAACCCTTTAAAAAGTGTTGGTGGTTAAGTTTTCAACTTTTCAGCTTTTTGAATTTTTGGTCAACAAAAGTCAACATAAGCTCTTTCTAGCTTAATTTGGTTTTCTGAGCTTATTAATGGACCATTTTTGATAAGACAAAACTTCACTTTCTTCTTGTGAGCTGATTAACAAGTTTTTGCAAGAAAATCAAGTTGTGGACGTTTGGCTTATTAGGTAGCTTATTTTGTGCTTATTTCAAATAGCTTATTTGAGTTTTAGGAAGTTTTAGCTTATTTCCTTTTATCAGTCTAGCTTAAATTGAATTTCAAGACTTTTGAAACTGGTTTGAGCTTATTTGGTTAAGAAACGAGCTTATACGAGCTTATTTTTGTTCCCTAGCCCGTTTTGGTTAAAAGGTTTTTAGTAATTGCACTTTAGTCCTTGGTTTGTTAGCCAGATTCATTTTTAGCTAATTTTCCTAACAATTAGGTATTTGTAGGATTAGTCCTTGCAGTTTTTAGTTAGTTAACCTTTAGGTAGTTAGTTTTGGGAGTTAGTTATAGTTAGTTATATAGTTAGTTAATTTTAACATTTAGTCCAAAATTTGTTAACTGTTTTTACATTTCTAGTCCTTAGACTTTTAAACTTTGTATTTTTGGCATTTAATTTTCATAGAATTTACATTTTTAGTCCTTACATTTTATAGCATTTACATTTGTAGTTTTAATTGAATTAAGATTTGGTTTGTGCAACTTGTTTTACGTATAAGTAGAATTGTATTTTTCATTTTAGCAAGGTATTGTTTGAATTAGACATAGAATATCCAAATACCATTACCAACCAAAAACAATCATAAACCCGATCTTGTTAGGATTTTCAATTGGTTAAGAATCGAGAAAACGAACTTCAATTATACACAATTTCATATATATATATATATGTATATATATATATATATATATATATATATATATATATATATATATATATATATATATATATATATATATATATATATATATATATATATATATATATATATATATATATATATATAGAGAGAGAGAGAGAGAGAGAGAGAGAGAGAGAGAGAGAGGAGCGTTATTGTGGTGACCGATATTAAAATAAAAACAATAAGAACCATTTTGGACCGTTAGATCAATCATTATGGATGATATTTAGTTTTAATATATAATTAATTGATAATGACATTTTTGTAATAAAGTCCTAATAATAGTGTCAATTTACACAGTGAAATGATGAATTAACTTTTGGTTATGCATAGAATTTGTGATGTCTCTAATAAATAGTATTTTATTATTTATCATGCACCAACATTTTTGAACTTTAAATATTAACGATGCATTTTCATTTGGCACACTAAACTGTGTGCACATATCAAATCTTTTTACACTAGTGTCACATTATATTTCAAAATACATATATATAGTGGCATGAAAATTGTTATTACATATGCAATGGCACGAATTTTTATTAATTACTTTAAGTAACACACTAAATGTTTTGATACAATTTTACGATACATTTTAATACAACACTTTAAGTCTCTATTTTGACTTCTTATTATTTTGTGAGATGTTTTAAAAAGTATGTCAAAGTACTTAATATATTAATAAAAATGTGTCACTATTATAGAAATAATAATGTGTCATTATTTATCGTTAAAAATATGTTATTTTCATGTGTCGGTACATCTAGAAAATAATATGCCATTATTTACCATTAAAAATGTGT
>JANFOE010001039.1:257500-438865 GCA_025667525.1 Glebionis coronaria
TACTGATTCGGAAGTTTTTGGTTCATCCGGAACTTTTCACTCGGAAGTCTTTGATTCGGAACTTAGGTTCATTCGGAAGTTACTGTTCATTCGGAACTTACTGTTCATTCGGAAGTTTCTTCTGATTCGGAACTTTTTAAAGACAAACTCATTCGGAACTTTTCAAATAAAAACTCATTCGGAACTATTTTATTCGTTCGGAACTTTTGCTTCGTTCGGAAGTTCAGGTGTTCATCCGGAACTTACTGTTCATCCGGAACTTTCAGAAACCCAGATACAGTAATATACCCGAAGAACAAGGAAAACTAATTTTAAACCAAAAATCACCAAATTTTTCACCAAATCTTAAATAAAACTAAACACAAAGCATCTATTAACCATAAGCTACAAATCCCATCAACAAAAACACAAATTCCAACAACTTTTGAAGATCAAATCAAGAAAATAAGAACTTAAGAACTTGAGGATAAAGATGATGATGAACAAGATGAAATGGAAAGATTAAACAAAGAACTTGTATTGAATGATTAATGTTTTAACAAGATCAAACAAAGATTAAAACAACAAGATTGGAAAAACAAAGATTAAAAATCACCAATCACCCTAGTGGTGATGGTGATGATACGAACAAGAAGGAGAGAAAGGTGGGGGAGAAGAAAACTAAAACTAACTAAAAAAACTGACTAAAATGTGTGAGGGGTGAGCTTTATATAGGCTTGTCCTTTGGTTGGTGAGTGGGTTTTCTCCCGTTCTTCTTGTCTTTTCGTCTTTTCAGAAAAGTTTCTGTTTTCGATTCTGATTCGGGATTTGTCGTCGATTAAATTTAACTCGTCTTTTAATTTCTTCGTTTAATAGACTTGAGTTTCTTCGACTTGTGTAAATCTTCCATCTTTGGTCCTTTTCTTCGATAAATCTTCGAATAGTCCCAGTGACTTCAAATCTTTTGCATCTCTTGGACAATAGACTTTATCTTGAGTCCTTTTTGTTGGGAATAAATTGTGGGTCAGTTCACTAGACGCTGTTAAGAAGAATTCAAGCGCTGATAGGATGACATTGGACGCTGACAGCCAAGCGTTGACACTTGAAGAAGTCAACGCTGATAGCCTTGAAGATTGACACTGATGGAATATATCTTCATACGAATCTTTTTGTTTATTTGTTTCTTTATATGTGTATGGTAAAGATAAGCTCGACATTGTATTTTCTATTATTATCTTTACCTAGAATAGTTGATTCGTAGCTTATTGTACAAGACTTCTTAATCTATAAAAGAAGATCTTTTAGGTTAATGTTAATAATCAGTTTTCATAAGTTTTTGCAAGTTAAACCTCTTTCATTGTAATCAAGTTTGATCATTCTAATACAAGTGAAAGTTTGTTTAACATCTTTGTGTTTTAGATTAAGTGTTAATTCCGCATAACACTTAGTTACTTTATTCATAAGCAAAGGTTTCTCTACGTGTATAACTTGATCTAATCTCGTATACACAAAGCTTAATCGATCTAAGTTTGGGATCAGTAAGTGGTATCAGAGCTTGTTGAGAAACTTTTGATCTTTAAGTAACGCAAGAACCCAAAAACACCAAAAACCCTAAAAACCCTAAATTTCTTAAAACCCTAAAAACATCATGTCTGGCACAGATCAACCTGCTGCTTTGCTACAAAACAACTCCACAAATCCTAGTATCAAAATTCCCATGTTTGATGCCAGGAACTTCGAGCTTTGGAAGTCCAATTTTGAGCAATATATAGCTATTCATGACTACACTCTTTGGGAGATTGTTGAATATGGGAACACATTCGACAAAGCACAAAAGATTGCTAATGCTATTGCCACAAGGATAGCTGTTCCTAATTGTCCTGAAGCTGATAAGAAGGAAAAGCCTGGAGATGGAAGAGCTGTATCTGTTGAAGATATAGCCAAGAAAAGGGTGGACATGAAAATCTTGAACATCATGAAACACGCCTTAGGTCATGAGAATCAGCACAAGTACAAACGCTTTGAGTCTGCAAAAGAGCTTTGGGAAGCTCTTGAAGTAGCACATGGTGGCAATGCTGACACAAAAGAAGAAAAGAAGAAGCAACTCTTGCATGAGTATGCTGTCTTTAAGGCTCAACCCAATGAGAATCTCAGCAGTGTGAGAAGTAGTCTGCTTGACATCACAAGTCAACTTTCCTTCATGGGAACACAGATTGATGACCCTGACTTGAATGCTACTTTTCTCAAAAGCCTTGGTGATGTATGGAAGATTGAGACAAGATCCATTCTTGTCAATAACACCCACAAGACTTCCAGGTTTGATGACATCTTCAACAAACTAAGACTGTTGGAGAATGAATGGCTTTTGGAGAGTGATAATAAATCTTCCAGCAGCAACATGGCCTTCTTCTCACAAAGTGAAGGCCAATTTGATTCCATGAACTCCTATGGACATCCAGTCACTGGATCTCAATGTGTCAATGCTGGATCACAGCCTGTCAGCGCTGGATCATATCCTGTCAACGCTTTATACTCAAGCGCTGACACTCACAACTTTGGCGCTGATAGAATTAAACCTGCTGGTTTAGATCTAGATAATGTGTGTGCATTCATTGCTTCTTTGCCCAGTGATTCAAGGATTACATATGAAGATCTTGAGCAGATAAGTGATGAGCAATTGGAAGAGATGGACATCAAGTGGACTATGGCTCTTGTAAGTTTAAGAGCAAACAGGTTTAATAAAAGGTTCAAGAAGAAGATGACCTTTAATGCTAAGGATGTTGCTGGATTTGACAAATCTAAAGTTGAGTGCTACAATTGTCATCGGATGGGGCACTTTATGAGGGAATGTAGATCTCCAAGAAGATCTGATGCTGGTAAGCCCTCAAGCCAAATGGTTAAGAGCCAAGATCCCAAGGCCATGGTTGCTGTTCAACAAATTGATGGTGTTGGAGGATGGGACTGGAGCTGGAACTTTATGGCCAAGGATGAGGAAGAGGACAGAGCCTTGGTTGCTGAAGTTAAAGAAGAGCATGTTGAATATGCTCTCATGGCACACTCCTCCTCTTCATCAGATAATGAGGTATATGATGATGCTTTCTGTTCTAAGGGTTGTCGTTTAAATACTGAAAAACTAAATCAAGAGATAGTAAAATTATTAGATGAGGCAAGTACTGAAAGATGCAAAGTATCTAATTATCAAATTACTCTTACCCAAACAGAAAAGACAATAGCTGAGTATAAGAAAATGGAGTTTGATTTAAAGGATCAAATAAATATCTTAAAACATGAGTTACATCAAAGTAAAGATATTCAAGATATCACAAACAGGGTTAATCTTGATTTGATAGCTCAGTTAGAGGAGGCTAATAAAAATAAAGATAATGTGAGTCTTAAAATCCAGAGATTTGATAAGGCCACACAATCCCTAGGAGAGTGTGTTAGTAAACAAAGAGACTCTAAGGACATGAGTGGGATTGGGATGAAAGATTATACTGGTGTTCCACCACCAGCTGGGGATTTCTATGGTGTCCAATCAAAGGACTTATCTTGGACTGGCTTGCCAGAACTCCAAGAGAAGTAATTCATTCCTCCACCTAGAGTGATTTCCCCAGTTGAAGAATACAAACAAAAACTGACTGACCTAGATGAGTGGAAGAAAGCTAACCACACTTTGTTTGTTAAGGGAGGGTTGTTGTGTGAAAGTCCAAATGAGCCCACACCAATCAAGAGCCATGATCCTACACCTATTAAAATCACACACCCTACCACTGGCAAAGCTGTTGACCTTGGCCCACAAACTGTTAGAAAACCTAGTGTTAAGTATGCAGAGATGTATAGGAATACTAGGTCACCAAAAAGCCAAGTTAGTAACCATGGAACAGGCTTCTTTGCTTCTAGACCTAAGACTATGTCTAGAAAAGCTTGTTACTCATGTGGTAGTTTTTCACATTTGGCATACAAATGTGTCAACGCTTCCAATGTCAACGCTGATAGGAACCATTTCAGCGCTGACAAAAGTCAACATAGGTCAAACACTGTCAGACCCCATTCTTTTCTAGAGGGTCTAACACACAAGGCCTAAGACCTTTCCAAAAGTCAAACACTTGGTCCAATAGGCAATGGGTTCCTGTAACAAACCCTAGGTTCAACGCTGATAAAGGCAATCGGGGCGCTGACAAGAGCAATTTCAGCGCTGACAGACACACTGCTAAACCTAGGTATTTGCAACCACAGGGAAATAGGTCTAAAGCTTCTACTAGCTTAATATGGAGACCAAAACAAGACCAAAACCCTAATTTTACTGGTCTTTCTATGACATGCAACAGGTTTCATTATATTTCAAATGCCATGTCAACACCAGTTGGGGTTAACTGGGAATTTCATTCAAAAAGGGATGAAAATGGGGTTGTTATGAGAACCAAGTCTGTTCTTGTTGAACAACCAAATGAATCCAAGTCTTCTAAGGCTTGGGTTCCCAAAGAAAACTAATGTGTTTTCTTTATGTGCAGGGCATTCAGAAGAAGATCAATGATTATGGATATTGGGATAGTGGATGCTCAAGGCACATGACAGGAAAGGAAGACTATCTGACGAACTTCACTCCTATTCAAGATGGTGATAAGGTATACTTTGGAGGGGGCTATGGCACCATCACAGGAAAAGGAACCCTTGTCACCAACAATCTACGTTTTGAGAATGTCTTCCTGGTAAAAGAACTGGATTATAATTTGTTTAGTGTATCACAAGTGTGTGATAACAAAAATAAGGTTCTTTTCACAGATACTGAGTGCTTGGTGTTAAGCAAAGATTACAAGCTCCCTGAGGAGAAATACATAGAATTTAGAACACCAAGGCATAAAGACATATATAATGTGAATCTTAATGGAATTAAGATAAATAATAAAATGATGTCATGTTTTTATGCTAAAGCCTCAGTAGATGAAAGTAATCTTTGGCACAGGAGATTAGGGCACATAAACTTTAAGAATATCAATAGACTTGTGAGGCTTGGTTTAGTTGATGGTTTGCCTGAAAAGGCTTTCCACAATGACCACTCTTGTGTTGCATGTCTTAAGGGCAAGCAGCACAAGGTCTCATTCAAATCTAAACAGGTGCACTCTAGTTCTAAACCACTTCACTTATTGCATATGGACCTCTTTGGTCCAACTAATATAGAAAGTTTGAAGGGTAAATCATATTGTTTTGTTATCACTGATGATTTTTCCAGGTTTACATGGACTTTCTTTTTAGCCAAGAAAAGTGAAACTGCCCAAAGTCTGATTAATTTCATTACCCAGATTGAGAAGAAGAATGGTAATGAGGTCAAAATTATTAGGAGTGACAATGGGGGTGAGTTTAGAAATCAGTTGTTAGATGATTTTTGTGCCAAGAAAGGGATTACTAGGCAGTTTAGCATAGCTAGAACCCCACAGCAAAATGGGGTTGCTGAAAGGAAGAATAGAACCCTAATTGAAGCAGCCAGAACCATGTTGGCTGATGCCCACTTTCCTATAGCCTTTTGGGCTGAAGCTGTTAACACAGCTTGTTATGTTCAAAATAGGGCATTGGTCAACAAAATACATAATAAGACACCTTATGAGTTACTTTGGGGAAGGAAGCCAAATATTGGCTTTCTCAAGCCTTTTGGTTGTCATGTAGTTGTTTTAGAAACTAGTGATGCCCTAGGTAAATTTGATTCAAAAGGTGATGAAGGCTACTTCATGGGTTATTCAGTGCAGAGCAAAGGATATAGGGTTTACATTAAAAAGGAAAAACGTATACTTGAAAAAGTACATGTTAGGTTTTTAGAGAGTAAACCTAGTGATCCTGAAAGTGGTCCAAATTGGTTGTTTGACTTGGAACCTTTATCTAGAGCTTTAAATTATATGCCTGTTACTGATCCAGACATTGTGAAGGTAACTTCAGGTGTTTTGGAAATGAGAATTGGTAATGTTTCAGGTATACAGGTTGCTAAGAAGGATGGACCACCAACAGTTGAGTCATCTCCCACACAAGAGTATGTTACACTTCTTATATGGACAGATGAGTATTATGCTGCTGCTACTGCTGCTAGAAAAGATAATGGTGGTGTCCAAATACCACCAAATACAAACATGCATGGTTCTTCAGGCGCTGACAAAGGGAAATCAAGCGCTGACAAGAGCAATTCAGACGCTGATGGATCAGACGCTGACAACAACAGTTCAAGTGTTGTCAGCCCAAGCGCTGACAAGCAAGGTTCAGAGTTTGATGACACCTTTGCACATCTTTTCTCTTCACATTTTGAACAAGGTGGACCTTCCAATGTCCATGAAGAGATTCCTGTTGATCAAAGAGAGTCTGATGAAGAAGATATTGGCAACATGGAGCGTGAAGTTGAGGACACCAGACTTTTTGAAGGAGGAGTTCTCACTTCCACAGCAAAGGATCACCCCTCATCTCAGATCATTGGTGATGTTATGGCTCCAGTTCAGACAAGAAGATCCCATCAAAATCTTGGTGGATTTATTGCCAATATACACAAGAAGGTTGATACCCCTCTTGTACAAGCATGTTTGTTTGCATGTTTTCTGTCACAAGAAGAACCCAAGAAGATTTTTATGCTCTCAAAGAACCTAGTTGGGTGGAAGCAATGCAGGATGAGCTTCACCAATTTGCTATACAGGATGTTTGGGAGCTGGTTGATTGTCCTAGATATGTGAGACCAATTGGGACAAGATGGGTTCTAAGGAACAAGAAAGATGAAAGGGGTATTGTGGTCAGAAACAAGGCACGTTTGGTAGCTCAGGGATATACACAAGAGGAAGGAATAGATTATGAAGAGGTCTTTGCTCCTGTTGCAAGAATTGAAGCTATAAGAATTTTCCTAGCTTATGCCTCTTGTATGAACTTCACTGTTTATCAAATGGATGTGAAGAGTGCTTTCCTCTATGGAACAATTGTTGAGGAGGTATATGTCATGCAACCTCCTGGTTTTGAAGATCCTGAGAATCCAGACAAGGTTTATAGAGTGAAGAAAGCTATGTATGGACTTCATCAGGCCCCAAGAGCATGGTATGGTACATTGTCCACCTACTTGGTGGAAAATGGTTTTAAAAGGGGCACCATAGATCAGACATTGTTCACCAAGAAGAAAGGTAAGGATGTCTTACTTGTCCAGGTCTATGTTGATGATATCATTTTTGGATCCACAAATCCAAAGATGAGTGAAGACTTTTCCAAGCTTATGACAGATAAGTTCAAGATGAGTGCAATGGGTGAGATGAACTTCTTTCTAGGTTTACAAGTTCAGCAGAAAGAAGATGGTATCTTCATCTCCCAAGACAAATATGTAGCTGAAATCTTGAAGAAATATGGTTTTTCTCCACATGAAAAGAGTGCTTCCACTCCTATGGATAGGGAAAACCCTTGGGGAAAAATTGGAGCTGGAAAGGATGTGGATGTTAGGCACTATAGATCAATGATTGGTTCATTGATGTATCTTACAGCCTCAAGACCTGACATCATGTTTGCTGTGTGTGCTTGTGCACGCCATCAAGTGTCTCCCAAAGAATGTCACCTTTTTGCTGTGAAAAGAATTTTTAGGTACCTAAGATGTTATCCAGATCTTGGCTTGTGGTACCCAAAAGATTCTCCATTAGAGCTTATTGCATATTCAGACAGTGACTATGGTGGTGACAAGTTTGATAGGAAATCCACAACTGGTGGATGTCAATTTCTTGGGAGTAGATTGATATCTTGGCAATGCAAGAAACAAACAGTGGTGGCAAACTCTACAACTGAAGCAGAATATGTTGCAGCAGCTGCTTGTTGTGGACAAGTCTTATGGATTCAGAACCAGCTGTTGGATTATGGGTATAATTTCATGCATACCAAGATTTTTGTAGACAATAACAGTACTTTATGCATTATTAAAAATCCTGTACATCATTCTAAAACCAAACATATAGAAATTAGACATCATTTTATCAGAGATTGCTTTGAGAAAGGTTTAATACAACCAGATAGGGTAGCCACAGAAGATAATGTGGCTGATTTATTAACTAAACCTTTTGATACTGGAAGATTTCAATATTTGGTAACAAATATTGGAATGGTTAATCTCACTTAATATGTGTTTTGGAACCTTTTTGTAAAAGTATGTACAGGATAATGCATTGTTATTGGTCTTTATGATGATTTAGATTTTTTCCACTTTATTTTTCTAACACTGACAAAGGTAAATGTAACGCTGATAAGTGTTATTTTGCCGTTGTTAGAGATATTATTGTCTAACGCTGATAAGAGTTCCTTCAACGCTGATACGTGTTGTCGGGGCGCTGTCAGCAACAAATGTTAGTTTTGTGGTTTTCAATCTAAATGTGTAGGTGGTGGTAGCTTTATGCCATTGGATACAGAGTTGCTTATGGATCTTTGAAGAGCTATTTGGACATGTTTTTGTTTATGGATGATGGTTGGAATATTTATATTCCTATCTTGACATAAATTTTTTTAATGTTCATATATATTTTGAGAAACTCATGTATCATAGTTTAAGGGGAGGTTTAAGGAACCTTTAGGACTTTTGGGTATTCTTATAATACTCTCATCACAATTCTAGATTGTGTCCACAGGTGAGTATGGGTTAGTTTTACTAAACCATGAGGCACTGTAGCATGCAAAGTTGACACACTATGCATGCTGCCAAGACATTTTTGGCCTAGAATTGGTTATGGTCTGATGGGAGACTTGGGAATAGTTTTGTTATGGGTTTACCTGGGAGTTACAGAGAATTTTGTGAAATAACTTTGTTGGTAAGTATTTTGGTTAGCAAGGGACACTAGAGGACATTTGTGTCTATCTTGCTTAAGCAAGTGTGCATAAATGGACAGTGCTTGCCGCCCAGTAATTATTATCAACTTGTAAGATATTTCCCTTAGGATAAATTACTTTGTTAAGGTCTTTTTCTTTTTACATATTTTTTTTTATTTTTAGACGCTGACAAGTTTTTCTCCAAACGCTGTTACGTCCAATCGTGACGCTGACAAGGCTTTAGGCAAACGCTGACAAGAAAATATAGCCGTTGGGCGCTGATGGGCTATTTTTGACCGTTGACACCTAGTGGGCCCTACCCAGTTGTTATTTTTGACTAATCTTTGGCCGTAATTTTGGGGAGTTGTTACTTTTCATTAATGCATGAGATAAGTTATATTTGATTCAATATTTTCATCATTACTCTTTGAATATAACTGCCTCATTTTTGACCAATCAAACTCATGCATCTCTCCTATAAATTTGGCTAATCTTTTTATTCTGGGTATTCCTATTTTCTTGTCTAACATTTTTCTCCTAGATTTTTCCCATATCACATAACCTAAACAGCTTTCAACATGGCACCAAAGTTCAACTCAAAGAAATTAACATTGGAGTTCAAGAGCCAACATAATATGGTAGCTTACTTGGCCGCTGATAATGATTTGTTCCCTCAGTATTCACAAATGGTGGCATTTTTAAATGCATCCTCCTTAAGGTATGCACTTTCTCATGAACCATTGGTCCCTGTCGCACACATTAGACAGTTTTGGAATAATTCTAGTTCCACAACAGCTAATGGAGTGACCACATTAACATCTACTGTTCATGGAAGAACATGGGTGGTCACTGAAGCCTTGGTTCGCCAAGCCTTGCGTCTTAATGATGCTGATGGTGTGACTACCCTTGCCATTGCAACAATAGAACAAGGTCTTAGGGAATTGGGTTATCCTATTCCTGCTGATGTCACTTTAAATAAATATCATAAGCAGGAATTTCCCTCAGATTGGAAATATTTGATACATGTCCTTCTCCAATGCTTAAGTCCAAAATGTACTTCTTTTAATGAAATAAACAGGTCAATTGCAAGTGCTTTGGTTTGTATAACACGTGGGCTTAAGTATAATTTTTCAAAAATGATTTTTGAAGGGATGTGTAAAAATAAGGGAAGTAAAATGACTTTGGCTTACCCAAGATTTTTGCAAATGGTGTTTGATTTACAAGAGTATTGTACTAGGGATCATGACACTTTTTATGAGATCCCTAAGCAACAGAAAACCATTTTTGCCAAAATGAGCTCCACAAACAGATCTATACCTCTTACCCAAGCCATGCTTGAAGTAATTCAGGCTGCTCAACCACAACCAGACCCTGCACCTCAAATTGAGCCTATCCTTGAACCATTACCTTCCCCTGACCACATGGACGTTGACCAACCCAATGTCAACGCTGACACTCAAAATGTTGGCGCTGACACAGCCAATCCCAACACTGATGACATCCCTGAACAATCCCAAACACCCCTTAACCAACCCACACCTACACAATCTACCTCATCTTCCACCCCATTACAATCTAGGTTGAATAAACGCCAAAGGACTACTGGAGTGTTCTCCTCTAGTGGTCCTAGCCTTGTTGCAGAGAGAACCACCTCCACAAGTGTGGCTGGTGCCATGGATGAGGCTGGGGCTATTGACACAAGCTTAGATGTTGGTCAAGACAGTCCCAACATCATTAAGACCTCATCCACGCCCTATGATTCTATTTTGGGAGGTCAAATCCCCATTCTAGCTGAGGGCAGATTGGAACCTATGACATTGAATGAATTGACGGCTGCTGTCATTAGCTTGCAAAAGCAAAATGTCAGCCTTGTACAAATTGTCAATAATCAGGGCCGTGAACTCCAAGTATTGAGGGAGCGGGTAACTGTTTTGGAGAATCCAAGTAGCAGGAGTAGAATGGAGGAATCTTCCAAAGGGGAGGATGAAGAGGATGAGCTGATTCATACAGCCAGTGAGAAGAGTTCACAATTTAGTGAATCTTTAAATGTTGCTGAAGTCCTCACCAACTTGAAGAAGCACCCAATTATTGATACATCCAAGGTAACTCCATTGAACCTTGAAGGATCTTTCACAGCAACAATGGGCGCTGATACAGGTTTGAATGCTGACACATCCAGCGCTGACAAAGGTAATCGGGGCGCTGATAAAGGTAACTTGAACGCTGACAAAGTTGCAGGTGGTGTTGATGTATTCCAGTCATCAACAATCATCAAAGATGTGTCCACACAGGTTTCTTCTTCTACCTTACCTATTATTGATCCAAAAGACAAGGGTAAGGGGATTCTGGTTGAAGAAGATGTTCCAAAGAAAGATGCAGCACAAATTGCATTTGATGAACAGTTGGCTGCACAACTTTTGGAAAGAGATTTGAAGAGGAGTGGTAGATCACCATTTGTTGCCACTTCTGAGAGTGAGGAAGAAAGTGATGATGAAAAAGGAGATAGCTCAGATTCAAGTGTTCAAATTATTGAAGATCCAGAAAGACTTGAATATGGGGATGAGTTAGCAAAGGAAAGATTGAGTGATTTGAAGAATCAGATTGATTGGGACCTTCCAGAAATCACCAGAATGTACCATGCTTGGGAAGACAAGGTAATGGACAACCCAAGAATGAGTTTGTCAGATCAAATTTGGGGGTTGGAAGTTCTTCTCAGGGTACAAGATGATATAAAGGTGATTTTGAGGTTTAATGTACAAGAGGTCAAGACTTGGCTTAAAAGAGATAGAAGGCAGTTGTATTACAAGTTGCTTAGATGCCATCAACCTAGATGGACATACAAGAAGTTGCTGGCTTTATCTTTTGAGGAGTTAGAGTATAGGGCACATCCTATTTGGAGGAATGTGCAAGAAAATAATGTCTACCAGTTTCTTTCAGAAGAAAGGAAACAAGAGCTTGCTGAGGAAATGCAGATTCAAAAGGAGATGAGGATTGCTCAAAGACCAGTGAAGAAAGGAGATCCTCTCCAATTTCCCAAAGATATGGATGTGTATTATCCAACTGAAGGTGTCATAAGGAAGCATCTCAAGCTTTCTCCATTGGAAGCTTCAGATTTGGTTAATGTAGTACCTCTAGATGACAGAAATCCAATCATAAGTTTTGATGAAGATGAGTGTGGATTTTGGAAGATTGGCAGATTTGGAAAGGAGGTACACACTTTCACTTCAATTATTTCTATCTTTGCAAGCATAGACAGAGAAGACTTGGTGCATCTATGGAGATTAATAGAGGCCAAGTATACTGCTGAAGCACCTACTTCAGCAAATGGAATAAGACTATGGCACACATTTTTGACTTTGTGTGGTCCAAGGGAAGCAGATCCTGCCATATGGAAGGATCTTGAAGATGATCTCAGTAATCTTCATTGGAGGCTTTATTCTACTTGTGGTGTATTTCATTTGAGCTCTACAAAGTTTTCAGAGTATCTACTTGTGGATGCTGACTATTTCTTGTCTAAAGATGTATTGGAGAAGATGAAGGAGACACCCTTGGAGATTGATTATACTAGTGATGTGGCCAAAGACTTGATTAGATATGTTTATCACCAACATAAGAAGTTTTTGCAAGATTCCTCCTAAGCCTTAAGTTTTTATTCAGAAACTTGATCATTGGAATAGATATCAAGTTTAGGGGAGGATTGTTGGGAATAAATTGTGGGTCAGTTCACTAGACGCTGTTAAGAAGAATTCAAGCGCTGATAGGATGACATTGGACGCTGACAGCCAAGCGTTGACACTTGAAGAAGTCAACGCTGATAGCCTTGAAGATTGACACTGATGGAATATATCTTCATACGAATCTTTTTGTTTATTTGTTTCTTTATATGTGTATGGTAAAGATAAGCTCGACATTGTATTTTCTATTATTATCTTTACCTAGAATAGTTGATTCGTAGCTTATTGTACAAGACTTCTTAATCTATAAAAGAAGATCTTTTAGGTTAATGTTAATAATCAGTTTTCATAAGTTTTTGCAAGTTAAACCTCTTTCATTGTAATCAAGTTTGATCATTCTAATACAAGTGAAAGTTTGTTTAACATCTTTGTGTTTTAGATTAAGTGTTAATTCCGCATAACACTTAGTTACTTTATTCATAAGCAAAGGTTTCTCTACGTGTATAACTTGATCTAATCTCGTATACACAAAGCTTAATCGATCTAAGTTTGGGATCAATACTTTTCTTTAGTAAAACCCGTGCAATCCCATGTTTTCTTCAATATTCATCCGGTTGGCTCTGAAAACACAATAAACACAAAAACCACGCATAATTCCAAACAAATGATATTAAATACGTGTTTTGGTCTCGTTTTAGCCAGAATTAAGTGGTAAAAGGATGGGTGTTTACACACCTATCAAATCCCCTACACTTAACCATTGTCATGCCCTCATGCAATGCTTAGTGATAAAGCAAGTTTACACTTTTCTCATAATTAATCAACCTTGGCCTTATTTGAATACTACTAAACAAAAATTAAAATACTAATAGAAATTAAAACTTTAAAGTAAACAAAAGGATGGAAATAACTTGCAAAGAAATCAAAGACTTACATTAGGGCTTTGGAGCTGCGAAGATTTATCACCCTCAAGTTTCACGTTCCCCAAACTAAGCTTAAAAACGAGATCATTGTTATTATAAGTTAGCAATTCAAACACTTACACACATGGCTTAATTAAATACTTAGACTCCCTTATTCCTAGGTGTATCTCTTATATTTTATTTTTGTCTTAGAATGATCATGAAGATGCATTTTTGGACTTATTTCGATAGTTTGTTTAGGCCGAAAGCAAAGTAGGACGATTTGATCAATAGTTAGCTAAAGGACAAAATCTCTTAAAACTGCTTCTCGGGATATCAAAAAGTTCATATCTTGACATAACTTGGTTCACGATTTGAGACCTTTCTCGGGCCGATATTTGGCATGTACTTCATACTTCATATCTTGAGAGACGTGCTTGAGATAATGGTCTTCTCATCGTAATAGAGTTTCTTCACTTTGGAGACTTTTGAGGGGTACTCCAACTTTGTTGACCACGACTTCATGATTATTTCTTCAATCTCTATTTGGGATTTTGAGATACAACGATCCGCCTCCTTTTCTGACTTGGATCTATTTATCCTCATACCTTGTTAGGGTCTTTTCGGATAGACTTCTCCATGATCTTTATGGGAGTTGATTGCTTTTCGTCGTGAGTCTTGATCCTTCATATTGACTTTGGGAATAATGCTTTTCACATCACTTTGGATCTTTAGCAATAAAATGGAATCCTCATGCCTTGTTAGGGCCTTTTCGGACTCGCCAATCTTCGCGCCCCGCTTCATAAGTTATGCCTTGGCTATGAACTCTTATCATTACCGAGCAACTTTTAAACGATCTTGGGCTAGAAGCTAAGTAACTTTTCAAATCGTACGACCTTACTTATTGCAGATAATTTATTAGCAAGTGATGGGAGAATAGGCAAATAATTACACCAAGTGAGCTTGTGCAAGAATACCGACTTATAATTGACTCTATCATTTCTCGTCCTCCACAATTTAAAATCTCAAGTAATGAGACTCGTGGATACTTAGCCTAATAAACCAATTAAGGTCTACATGGTTAAGGATACTAGCTAGAATAAACTTAGATAAGTCTATTCGGGTTGAGTCAAAATAAACGCAACGGGCCTAATACGTCAAAGACTTCTAAACTAGCTACACCACTTTATTAATATTTTTGACTTTATTGCGGAATATATACATATGAAAGCAACGATAAAAATTTAAAAATTACGACTAAATGGCCAAAGTTAATAAAAAATTTGAAAAATGTTGAAAAAGATGATTTTCTGGTTAATAGAAGGCATTTTCATGGAAAAGTCCACTTAAAACTTCGATAGAAGTCCCCCCTACACTCAAGATAAACATTGTCCTCAATGTTTAAGCATGTGGGAAAAGTTTCCCCTACACTTATGACATTGTGCACGTTGGTTAACTCAAGTTAAGGATGGGACGACTAAAGTGATCAATTTCAAATGTGAGTATGAAGAAAATTGAATCACGATAGTTGAGAGATAGAACCGGATTTCGGATAACACGGGAGCACGGTTCTTCAAAGTTTCCAAGAGTGCACTTTTCCCTGTAATCACATCACCACACAAAAACAAACGCGTATAGAAGTCCCCCCTACACTTAGGAGGTTAAAACATAAAGGATAGATACTCGGGCTGCCTCCCGAGGAGCGCTTGTTTTTTATAACCGAGTCACGAGCCTGACTCGACCCAAAATTAGTTCATGGGGAACGTGGTGAGGGTTGGAATCACCTCATGAGAGGTGTCCTCACCAAAGTACAACTTCACTCGTTGGCCATTCACCTTAAAATTAGGTCCATTAGGTTGAGCGAGCTCGAGAGTACCATATGGAAAAATTTGGGCAATGGTGAATGGGCCGGACCAACGAGATTTGAGCTTTCCGGAGAAGATTTTCAACCGAGAGTTAAAAAGTAAGACTTTGTCTCCAACATGGAACTCTCGGTTCTTAATCTTAGAATCGTGAATGAGCTTAGTCCTTTCCTTATAGATCAAAGAATTTTCATAAGCCTCATTACGGAGTTCATTCAGCTCATTGAGTTGGATCTTGCGTAGGTCACCGGCTTTGTTAATATCAAAAATTGGCCCACTTCAAGGCCCAGTAAGCCTTGTGCTCCAACTCAATGGGGAGGTGGCACGCTTTCCCGTACACAAGACGATAAGGCGTACAGCCGATTGGGGTCTTGTAAGCAGTACGGAAAGCCCACAAAGCATCATCAAGTTTATCAGCCCATGAGGCACGATGCTCTCCCACGGTTCTTTCCAGAATTCTCTTAAGTCCTCGGTTGGATATTTCATCCTGGCCATTAGTTTGTGGGTGGTAGGCTGTGGAAAGACGATGATTTACACCGTACTTAGCCATGACTCTTGCGAATTGGTCATTGCAAAAATGAGTCCCACGATCACTAATAATGGCACGAGGCACACCGAATCTAGCGAAAAGAGCTTTCAAAAAGTTACAAACCACCCGTGCGTCATTAGTGGGTAAAGCTTTGGCTTCAACCCATTTGGAGACGTAATCAACGGCTACAAGGATGTATTTGTTTCCTTTAGAAGAAGGGAATGGCCCCATAAAGTCGATACCCCAAACATCAAAATTTTCACATTCTTGAATGAAATTCTGAGGCATCTCGTCTTTATGTGTGATGTTGCCTTGTTTTTGGCAAACATCACATCGTTTAACCATATCGTGAGCGTCACGATATATGGAGGGCCAATAAAATCCCGAATCAAACACTTTTTTGGCGGTGTAGTTGGGACCAAAGTGACCACCGGTGGGTCCTTTGTGGCAAGCATCAAGGATTTCCGACGCTGCCGGTCCGTCAACACATCGGCGGATAATCAAGTCGGCACATTGTTTGAATAGGTAAGGGTCGTCCCAAAAGTAATTCTTGATGTCGGTGAAGAACTTTTTCTTTTGTTGGGACGTCAACCCTTCCTTGAGAATTCCACCCGCCAAATAGTTTGCAAAGTCCGCAAACCACGGGGTTTCATTCGGCTTCGAGTTTATAGACATTAAGGTCTCCAAGGGAAAAGAATCATTGATTTCTTTATTCGGATGAGACCCTTGATAAGGATCCTCAAGTCGGCTAAGATGATCCGCGGCTAGGTTTTCTGCTCCTTTTTTATCGTGAATTTCGATTTTAAATTCCTGGAGCAGCAAAACCCAGCGAAGAAGTCTTGGTTTGGAATCTTGCTTTGTCAACAAGTACTTCAGCGCGGAATGATTGGTATACACAATGGTGGTAGAAAGGACAAGATAGGGGCGAAATTTTTCAAAGGCATAGACAACAGCTAAAAGCTCTTTTTCGGTTGTCGTATAATGCAATTGTGCCCCAATCATTGTCTTGCTAGCGTAATGGATCGGTTGGAAGTGTTTGTTCACTCTTTGTCCAAGAACCGCTCCAATAGCAAAATCACTAGCGTCGCACATCAACTCAAAGGGAAGCTCCCAATTAGGGGTAACCAAGACGGGTGCCTTAGTTAGCTTATCCTTAAGCGAGTTGAAGGCTTCAAGACACTCGTTGGAAAAGATAAAAGGAGTATCTTTTTCCAAGAGGTGGGTCATCGGGCGAGCGATTTGAGAAAAATCTTTGATGAATCGACGGTAGAAGCCCGTATGACCCAGGAAACTTCTCACACCCTTCACGGTTGAAGGTGGAGGCAACTTTGCGATAACATCGACTTTAGCACGGTCTACTTCAAGACCGGCTTTCGAGATCTTATGTCCAAGCACGATGCCTTCTTTTACCATGAAATGGCATTTTTCCCAATTCAGAACTAGGCGAGTGTCTTCGCACCGCTTGAGCATACGTTCCAAATTGGCAAGGCAAGAAGAGAAGGAATCTCCGAAGACCGAGAAATCATCCATAAAGACTTCCATGGTTTGTTCAACCATGTCATGGAAGATAGCTAACATGCACCTTTGGAAAGTCCCGGGCGCATTGCATAAGCCAAAAGGCATTCTTTTGTAAGCAAATGTTCCATAGGGACAAGTGAATGTAGTTTTCTCTTGATCTTGGGGATCGATGGGTATTTGGAAATAACCCGAGAAACCATCAAGAAAGCAGTAATATTCATTACCGGCTAAACGTTCAAGCATTTGGTCCATAAAAGGTAGAGGGAAATGATCCTTTCTCGTGGCATCATTGAGTTTGCGGTAGTCTATACAAACTCTCCACCCAGTAACGAGACGAGTGGAAATCAACTCGTTGTGTTCATTGGGAACAACAATTATTCCGCCCTTCTTGGGCACACAATGGATTGGACTAACCCATGGTGAATCCGAAATAGGGTAAATCATACCTGCATCAAGAAGTTTGATAACCTCTGTTTTGATGACTTCATGGATTTTGGGATTCACCCTTCGTTGGCTTTGAATTGTGGGCTTAAAGTCGTCCTCCATGAGAATTTTGTGTGTGCAGAAGTGAGGATCAATTCCACGAATATCCGAAATCTTCCAAGCAATAGCCTTCTTATGATCTTTCAACACGGCGACAAGTCGGGCTTTCTCTTCATCCTTCAAATCCTTAGCAATGATAACTGGCGACTTCTTCTCTTCTTCAAGAAATACATACTCGAGATGGGGTGGCAACTCCTTAAGTTCCAAATCCGGAGGATTTTCGACGGGAGGCGTATTCGAAGTCGGAGTATCGATAGCAATGACCGTGGGAGATGGAGGAGAAGGATTGTCTTCTTTGAGAAGGTTTTTAATGAAGCTGAGATCTTCATCCCAATTGGTAGTAGAATCGTCATTGTCTAAATGCACATCTCCCATGGTGGCTTCCAAATCTTTCCAAAGGAAATCACTTTCTCCAAATAGAGATAGTGATGAGTCGATAGAGGAAACGGTCTCAACATTGGGAAGAGAGGTAGGAATACTTTTACCGGCATCTTTGAAGTGTTCTTCACAAGCCTCATCAAGAACGTCAACACAATTAACACTCTCGTATGAATAAGGCTGTTTAGAAAGCTTTCCCATGTTGAAGACTACTTTATCGTCACCAACTCTCATAATAAGATCACCAGCTTCAACATCGATAAAAGTGCGACCGGTCCTCAAGAATGGACGACCAACAATTAGTGGCACACGGGGGTCCATCTCGTAGTCGACGACAACGAAATCAGTAGGGAAGGTGAATTTGTCGACTCCCACAATGACGTCTTCGGCTATCCCCACTGGATAAGCAACCGTACGGTTAGCTAATTCCAAAGTCATTTTCGTGGGGACAAGCTCTGGGAGAGATAATTGCTTCCAAACGCTTAGAGGCATAAGATTAATACTGGCACCTAGATCGGCTAGGGCCATGCAATTCTCTACTCCCGGGAAATTTCAAGGGATAAGAAAACGACCCAGATCACCAAGCTTAGTTGGCAATTTCCTTAAGAGCACTGCAGAGCAATTCTCATTAAGTTGGGTGTTGGCAATATCGAGGAGCTTTTCCTTGTCGCTCAGAAGATCTTTAAACATCTTTGCATATTTAGGCATGTGAGCGAGAGCCTCAGCGAAGGAGATGTTAAAATTCAATTGTTTGAACATCTTAAGAAAGTTCGAAACTTGAATATCATCCTTGCTCTTTTGCTTCTCTTTCCTCAACCTAGATGGATAAGGTATATTGGAAGAAGAGGAAGGCTTTGGAAGAGTAGGATCACTCACATCCTTGGGTGGAGGAGGGGTAGAAGGAAGAGGTGGAGAAACTGGGGAAGGAGAAGGATGAGGAATAGGAGCAGGTGACTCGTTCTCCTTAGTCACAACCACCGGTGGAGGTATAGGAAGCTCGGGTTCCATGGTACCTTTACCACTGCGAGTAGTGATTGCTTTCATCTCCCCTCTTGGGTTCGCAACGGTGTTACTCGGAAGAGTACCCGAAGAAGAGGGTTGATTACCTTGGAAGAAACTAGCCATCATGTTTCGTAAATCATTAGTTTGGCTATCCAACGTGTTTCTCATATCGGCTCTCAAATCATTCCCTTGTTTGACCAAGTCTGCTTTCAGGTTGAGCACTTCTTTCTGAAGATTTCCCACTATCACATCGTTAGTCCTCATATAAGTTTCCACTTCTTGGTGAAGAGCGGTGGGTTGGTTGGGAGGAGCATTGTATGCAGGTGGTTGGTAAGCAGGTTGTTGGTAAACTTGGTTGTTACGTTGAGGTGGTTGTTGCTGCTTGTGAGGTGGGATGTATGGTTGTCGAAGTTGTTGTTGTTGTTGAGGAGTGCGATTGAGGTTCGGTTGTTGGTTTGGGTTGGTAGGAGGAAAACCGGGTGGTGAGAGGTAGTTGTTGGAGCGATAGCTAAGCAAATTACGGTCACCTTGAGGTCTAGCTTGATAAGCAGGTTGAGGATAGGTGCCATATGTTGCATTCACATTCTCAGCAGGGTAGTCTTGGGTGGCGGTACAAGTGGTGTAAGAGTGAGGACCACCGCATATCTCACAAGGTTAGCTGACAGCATTAACTTGAGCGTTTTTAGTGTTGTTGTTGTTGTTGTTGCTGACGGTGTTGGTGACAAGCGATTCAAGAAGCGTAGTGATTTTGTCAAGTCGCTTGTCGCTGTCACTAGTGCTAGCACTAGCAACATTGGTCCGAACACTCTTGGTTTGCACACGAGATTTATTCTCAATGATATCCCAAGCAGCATTGGAAGTCTTAGCCAAAAGATTACCCCACGAGGCACTGTTTAGTGAATCTTGGTCACTCATGCTTAAACCATTGTAAAAAGTATTAATTTGATGTACTTTGGTAAAACCATGTTGTGGGCATTTTCTTAAAAGATCTTTAAAACGATCCCAAGATTCACTGAACGACTCATCGTACTTTTGTTCAAAATTTATGATCTCATTCCGCAAAGCGGTAGTACGAGAGGGTGGGAAAAAGTAATTGATAAACTTTGTTTCCAAATCCGTCCACGAGAGAATACTCTGTGGCGGTTCTTTAGCAAGCCAATGTCGGGCTTGTCCCTCTAAAGAAAAGGGAAAAAGTTGTAACCTGATAACCTCTTGTGGCACACCATTGAACTTGACCGTGTTGGTGAGTTGCAAGAATCTCTTAATATGGTCATGTGGGTCATCAATGGTACGTCCCAAGAATGGTTGAGCGGAGACCATCTGGATAAAGCCTGATTTTAGCTCAAAGTTGTTGGCGGCAATTGGAGGTATGACAATTGGGTCCGTGTTGCCATCTACATGAGCTTGCAGCAATTCAATCATCGGGCGATTATCCGGAAGGGGCTCATTGTTGTTATTGTTCATGTTGTTGAAAGGTGGGTTGTTGTTGTTATTATTGTTGTTCGGAGGTGGTATGTTGTTGTTGTTTTGTACACCAGCCATGTCTAGGTTATCGAGAGGCTCGGGCTCTTGATAAGACGTGGATCGAGTGCGCATACACCTGCAAAAGAACGAACAAAGAAAAACAAAACAAAAATATTTTTGGTTTTTATGTTTTTTAATTAATTTTTTTGTTTGTATTTTTGAAAATTTTATATTTTTTTGGATTTTTTGAAAAATTTTGATGAAAAAGTAACGTTCACGGGGAACGGATCCCAAAATCCAAGTTCTCACAAAAAACTTTTGATCTTAACGAGAAGAGCCGGCAGCGGCGTCATTTGATATACTGCTTTTTGTATGGGTTCTAATTTTCTCGGTATCCTCTCGAATTGATCTCGGCCTTAAGTGGAATGATTGTTCTTGGTATTAAATAAAAGGTTTGGTTTTCTAATCTACTTAATGTTAAAATGTAATAAAATGGGAACTTAAATCAAAGACAGTTACTTTAATGACAATTAATAAAAACGTGAATTAAAATTTGAAATTAAGATTAAAATTAAAATTAAAATTAAAGTTGAAATATAAAATATAGAATGTGAAATAAAAGTAAAGAAACAGTTCAACAGTAAAACAGTAATACTAACAGAAAATTGATTCGGAAGTTTTAACCTTCATCCGGAACTTTTGATAAAGAAGTTGGTTCGGAAGTTACTGTTCATTCGGAAGTTAGCCTTCATTCGGAACTTTTAGGTTCATTCGGAACTTTCACTTCATTCGGAACTTTCTACTGATTCGGAAGTTTTTGGTTCATCCGGAACTTTTCACTCGGAAGTCTTTGATTCGGAACTTAGGTTCATTCGGAAGTTACTGTTCATTCGGAACTTACTGTTCATTCGGAAGTTTCTTCTGATTCGGAACTTTTTAAAGACAAACTCATTCGGAACTTTTCAAATAAAAACTCATTCGGAACTATTTTATTCGTTCGGAACTTTTGCTTCGTTCGGAAGTTCAGGTGTTCATCCGGAACTTACTGTTCATCCGGAACTTTCAGAAACCCAGATACAGTAATATACCCGAAGAACAAGGAAAACTAATTTTAAACCAAAAATCACCAAATTTTTCACCAAATCTTAAATAAAACTAAACACAAAGCATCTATTAACCATAAGCTACAAATCCCATCAACAAAAACACAAATTCCAACAACTTTTGAAGATCAAATCAAGAAAATAAGAACTTAAGAACTTGAGGATAAAGATGATGATGAATAAGATGAAATGGAAAGATTAAACAAAGAACTTGTATTGAATGATTAATGTTTTAACAAGATCAAACAAAGATTAAAACAACAAGATTGGAAAAACAAAGATTAAAAATCACCAATCACCCTAGTGGTGATGGTGATGATACGAACAAGAAGGAGAGAAAGGTGGGGGAGAAGAAAACTAAAACTAACTAAAAAAACTGACTAAAATGTGTGAGGGGTGAGCTTTATATAGGCTTGTCCTTTGGTTGGTGAGTGGGTTTTCTCCCGTTCTTCTTGTCTTTTCGTCTTTTCAGAAAAGTTTCCATTTTCGATTCTGATTCGGGATTTGTCGTCGATTAAATTTAACTCGTCTTTTAATTTCTTCGTTTAATAGACTTGAGTTTCTTCGACTTGTGTAAATCTTCCATCTTTGGTCCTTTTCTTCGATAAATCTTCGAATAGTCCCAGTGACTTCAAATCTTTTGCATCTCTTGGACAATAGACTTTATCTTGAGTCCTTTTCTTCAGTAAAACCCGTGCAATCCCATGTTTTCTTCAATATTCATCCGGTTGGCTCTGAAAACACAATAAACACAAAAACCACGCATAATTCCAAACAAATGATATTAAATATGTGTTTTGGTCTCGTTTTAGCCAGAATTAAGTGGTAAAAGGATGGGTGTTTACACACCTATCAATATATATATATATATTATATATATATATATATATATATATATATATATATATATATATATATATATATATATATATATATATATATATATATATATATATATACTAGCGTCGTAACCCGCCCAACGGGCGCGGTCGGTTCCTAAATGTTTTTTTGATACTACGTTTGTCGAATAATTACAATCTTTGTTAATAACGGACCAACGTTTGATATTCTATAGCCATTGCTCATCTAGCGATCGGTTTTGTTCACAAGTTTCGCTTTGATATTCTTTGGACAGGTTCGCTTCGTTAATTTATTTTTAAAACCATGTTGGTATCTTAATTTTGTTTTTTGCAGTGGGGGTTATTTTTGTTAAAAGAAAAGTTTAACGATTATTTTTTATATTTTTAGGGATTGGCCCACCGAACGTGGTCGTTTTGTCCCATGTCAATCTTTCGTTTTAATAATATGGCGGGGTTGTTTTGTTATTTTATTTTAGAGTAAGTTTGTGTATTAATTTGTTTTTTTGTAGTGGGACTCATTTTTGTTAAAAGAAAACCTAAAAAGATTTTATTTTTTAATATTTTGAGGGCTTGGTCACCCAACGTACTTGTTTTGTCCCATGTCAATCTTTTGTTTTAATAATATGGGAAGTTTATTTTCTTTTTTTATTAATATTTTTTGTCGTAACCCGGCCAACGGGCGGGGTCATTTCATAAATATTTTCTAAAAGTACGTTTATGTATTAGTTAAATACGTAGTATGTTGGTAATAGGACGCGTTTTTGTTAAAAGAAAAGTAAAAGAAACTAATATTTGATATTTTTAAACCTTGTCCTACCCAACAAACGTTTTTATGCCCATGTGAATCTTTGATTGTACAAATATCGGTTTGTGTTTTTTTATTTTGTTTACCTTTGATAGTTTTAGTACACCCAGTAGATGAGTATGACTTGTGATTCTCCTTAACGTGTTTTTTTAAGGAAATTTTGCTTATGGAAAGAGAATTAAGTGGTGATATTAAATGTTTTTAGTAACATAACCCGCTCGTCGTTTGTTTCAATTTACATTTTTTGACGATTCGCAGGTCTTCCATTGATCTATCCAAAGACTCGAGTTTCCTAATTAATAAAAAAGAACATTTGCCATTGAAAATATAAATCTTTCACCCAATATTGAATATCCTCACTCGCAGCTAAAAGTATCTTCTTACATATTTGCAATTAACCATTGAAAAAGTTGTGCACGGTCTGAAAACCAGACCAAAACAACAAAAACCAACCCCAACCAAAAACCTATTTGGCCTAAAACACCAGACCGAAGACGGCACCGAGATTGTTGGCCCATGTTTGGGTCGGTCCGGTCTAGCAAAGCTAATGTCCAATTGTGAACGGGCGGGTTCGGTTCTTAACTCTTTTTTGGATACAATACTTTCGATTGGTTATAATGATCGTCGTGCTTGTGTAAATATAGAATCTTCATTTTATTCTTGATTTTGACTCTTGGAAATGGGACATACAATTGTGTTTGTTAGTGCGAGAATACCGTATTTGGTAAAAGCAAATCAAGTTTTGATATTGCCTTGGTTCACTCAACGGACGTATTTAGTTAATAAATCTTGTTTTGAAACAACATTTGATATTTTATGACCTTGGCTCACCAAAGATACGATTTGCTTCATAAATCTTGATTTCAAACAATATTTGTCATTTAGTTCTAATAGTTGTCGTGTTTTTATAAATCTAGATGCAAATTTCGTCCAATGAGCAAGCGCAACTTATGATTTTTATTAAGTTTTTTCTATTAAACATCTAATACAATTGATTAGATTCATTAGTATTGTAAGACATTTTGTGTTGTATATATTTTAAATATTATGATAATTCATAAATCGATGAGTTTGCAATGTTTAGATTTTTTTCTATTTAACTATATTAACCTTTTGATACTTATGCAGTTATAAACTCTTTTATAAAGTTTGACATAAATTAGTAGCAATTTTTTTTCTTGTCCTTTTCTTAGGAAGAGGGTTTTACCTAAGAGGCCTCGGTACACTGGCTGGTGGCTTAGCTGGCCACCATGACACGAGGCCATGGTGTCGCCAACCACACCTTGTGCTGCGTTGTGGAGTTTTGGCTAACAATGGCCATCTGGCGTTATGGTGGATGACGCGAGACCATGGCGCAACCAACCACACCGTGGATCGCGTCATGGCGTTATCAAAAAATAAATAATTTAAATTTGAAAATATAGCCGTTGGGCAACAGCTCTTTTTTTGGCTTATTTTTTTACCGTTTGAAGGTGTTAAATACCCTGTTTTATCACCTATTGTTAGTAAAAAAAAAGGTGGTGGGGTCACGATAAACCCAGAAAATTTGGTGTTAACCAGAGAGAGGTTTTGGCAGGTTATGAGGTGTTTTGATGTAATGAGAAAAAAAGCTGGTGTGACACACCTTTTTGCCCACAGCTTAAGCTCCACAGCCCAACTACACCATGCCCTTTAAGTGTTTACTAATTGAGGGTTTACAAATAGTTTTTTAAGATATTTTGCATAAATAAGAACAAAGAGTGATTACTTCATGATGAAGCGACTTAATATATCGCTGGAAATATTGATTTTTGCGAACTCTTATGCTTACTTCTTAGCTCGGTATTTTTATTTGTTCCAACAAATCCATAGTTTTATATGTGTACAAAAACTATCACTTGAAAAACTCCATAGTTTTGTATGTGTACAACAACTATCACTTGAAAATCAAGTGGTGATAATATGTCTTGATCCAATCTAAAGTCTGAGAAACTTTAAGACATGCATAAATATGAAAGATACGACTTTGGATCTCATAATTCTAGAGTCAAATGGTTACAAGTTGAAATATCATACATCATCAACGAAATCTCGAAATAGTGACCAAATTTCGAATTCGCATGGCTCGATTCTTTTTATTGCAAACCGTTAGAACATTAAGAAAATAGAAGTCCAAGGTTACAAAGTTATAATTATTATATGCTACATAACCTCAGCAAAAATACTATTATATTTATTTATGTTCGCCAATCTTCATGGGCGAACATCAGTAAATAAATTTCAAGTATTTGATTACGAACACAAGTAAAACTGTGTATTCTATCACTTGTGTTATTTGTGCGTATGTGCCATTCTATCACTTGTGTTATCAAATTCCAAGTATTTGATTAAACTAAGGTATGTGAAGTAAGCCAACGAACATACCTTTAACTCCAAAATGTATTATGCGTAGAATCGAAACTATTGCACCTCTGAAAATCATACTCGAAAACGAATTATTCACCTTGAAGCTCAAAAATTACATAAATTTTACCAAAATAAATAAAAATACTCATGAAATCGTTGTAGTTCTTCTCTTTCGTTTTTATAGCAAAGTTCAACTCATTATTAAATACAGGGTGCATAGGGAGAAGGCGGACCATCTCTTAAAGATGAGTCAACAGTAAACATGAATATCAAGTGGGTACGAATGAATACTCAAACTCCTTCCTCGTATTTTTAGAAGATCCAAAGAAATATGTATTTGTATGTTTTGGTTCGGGTACCTCAAGAAACAAATAGTTACACACATCATCGGTTAAGTGTTCTGGTTTCACCGAAGAAGTATCCACACAAAATAACTCACCTTTCTGCCACAGATGACAGACTGTACCATGCAACCCAAAAAAAAATTGTAGAATGATTCCACTAAAAACTTCAATGGATTTTCCAAAAATTTTGGAGCACGCCCACTGGTTAAGAGAGCTTAGTGTATACTCGAACCCGTACCAGTTCTCATCAGAATACAAATTCATTTTTTCTAGGCATTCTTCAGCGGATTTTCTCCAGCGAGATACCATTGATCGGTTAGAGCTAGAACACATTCATTACCTAATCTTGACACGTCTTTCTTTTGGGTTCACTGTATATACAACAGCTAGGTTCAGTTCCAAAGTTTGGCTCTGATCAGCTATTAGCATCTTCAACACAGCCCAACATGTTCACAAGCGATCATTGTTCCTCCACAAAAACCGCCTTTGTGTATAACCTTTTTAGCTGCCTCAAGCTTCTCTCTCAGTTTGGCTCTTAATCTTCATGTCAATGCATATTATTTCTGTTAATTTATCACCAAATTATGGGTGGTTGATGACTGAGAATACCTCAAAGGGTGATGCCCAGTCATCTGGCAGGCCAACTTAGCCCAGAATGGAGCTTTCGCTTTCAAATCTTGCAATAACATCTTGGTGGTATAGAATCTAACAGAATCCAAATCAAATTATTGCTGTGCCAAGTTAGAAGATTTACTAAACACAGTTTTCATGTTCAAATACGATGAAAGCATAGATGGGTAATATTACAACTCCATAAAACGAAACATAATATCATACAAAAGTCACACTAGAAATCATGGTTTTCTTGCTTCAATTATCAAATCTAATTACTATTATGGGGTAACAGTAGACAAACCTTTAAAATATTATTAAAGATTAAAAATCCACACCTCCTAAATTTTATGAATCTAAATCTAAATAAAATCTCAATCTGATACAAAGTGGCACATCACATGCGAGGACGACATTATTTATATAATGATAACCTTAAGTATCTAACTACAAAGATCTCGACACAAGTGATAAAAGATTATATATGTTTTCCAAATTCCACATAGCAAGAAATGAATAGCAAATAACTTAATGAATTACGTTATGCAATATAATGTGAAATGAGCCTTTAGTCACCTTCCTCAACCGCAACTTGATTGTGCTGACCTTCTTTATCAGCTAATAGGGCCCTTCCTTCTGATGTTGGACCCTTCATATTGCTCTCCGAAACATCAATATCTTTTCGTGGTATCAAGAACCAGGTTCTGGTCTAATACATCACAACTTTATCATAACATCACATACACCTTTGCGTATCATCACTTGTAATCATATCTTGTCTTTTGAGTTTTATGATATGTGATCTTTTTTTGTTGTGTGCATGTGGTTTTTGGGTATTTGTGTATTGATAAGCAACACTCACAAGTTACAGGGTTAACGATCTTGAAGTCTGGCTCATGTGTAGGTGCATCTTGTCGGCTCATAAAAAATAAAAAATGAAATAAGACTAAATTTAACATTATCAGTGTTGTTTATTCAAAATAATAATTCATTAAAGGAATCGAATTCAATCACTTCAACATTATCCTAATTTGTTTCAGTTATCAGACGACAGCATTGTGAATTAGTACTCCAAAATAGCATATATGTAAATGGTTTATAGATTTTTTTGCCTTTGTTACCTGTAATGTCTTTTAGCAACCTCGACCTCGATAGCTGAGGTATGTCCGACTTGCCTGTTCCTAAGACCTGATATTCTGAAGAACAGCTTTGTAGATTTTCTAAAACACAATACAACATAAGTTGTTAAGCTTCTTAAAAAACTCACTTGGTATAAATAGGGTGCTTAGGATTAGTTTATCTGCTTAAAAATATGTAGTAACATTAAGACCACTCATAAACAATTGGTTTACTCTCTCAAAGGTTATGGAACATACTCAGTAATAATTGGTGTTCTATAGAAAACACATAACATATTAACAATCATAATTATTACTACAATTACATAAGCAATAAAAAGTATCAGCTTAGTAGCTTCACACGGTCTTTTCAAATCGATTGACCCAAAACAGAAAAATCAAAATCATAATATTTACCGTAATTTATTCCAGTGTTCAAGATCGCCTTAATCCATTTAGTGTTTAATATATCAGGGGTGTCGCTAGAGAATCTTTAGAAACTTGTGTGGAAACTGATGGATTATTATCTCATTCCGATGGATCTTCTGAACTTTCTGAGGTTGTGACATGTACTAAGGCTGCCTTAAAAAATATCAGCGAAAGTTACAAAAAAAATTCTCGTGCTGGTAGGACAAATGTTGATTATTCTTTAAACAATGGAAATGTTATCCAAACTACCTACAAATAAATGCGTGTCACAACATTCAGAGATCGTTATCTGAATTTATATAGCTTTGCTAGAGTTGCATCATCAGTGGCGAGAAATTTCATATTGAAACCATCAGACAAGGTATCTCAGTCACCTACAAAATCAATGGAGTAGTTCGTTTTGATACAGATAAAAATTATAACAAAGACATCTGTTAATTTTTGCTGGTCTTATATCTAGAAGTTAAGTGTGGATCCTCCGAAAAAAAATATGTGGGTGGTGTCTTGCTTGCAGATATCCTACTGATGATGGAATTTCTTGTTCTTCATGAATAATATTGATGCTTGTTGCTTATGGTAAGAATTTATAGTTATTTGGTTCATTTCATATTGCAGATAGTTGAATGGTCAGTCAATTAGAGGTGGCCTGTTGAGCGGGGCAGTCTGGTGCACAGAAACTACCTCTGCATAGATACATTCCTAAATAAATGGCCCAAATAGAACATTAAGAAGATGATACAAAGAACGCAGAAAGGGGATAGCTGCTCCCAATATCTGTAGAAATACACAATATACACATTTAGTCGAACACTAAATCGACAATGAAGTTGCAATATACAGTATACCTCTATACGATGTTGGAATTTTTAAGGTTGTAGCCTGTTTTATAGACGGTAGTCTGGTTTCCTTTGGTCTGCATTTATACGCAGAGTTTTTCCTCATGTTAGCAAAATTACTCTCAATGTAAAATAAGACATACACGCGCATAAGAATGACACTTTGACAATTGGCACACTATCGCCTTATCACATAAAAAATTATAGATCCATAATTTCTCTCATTACAATATTTTATGTTTTGAAATCAAGTTTACATGTGTCTTAAGTAGTGGATCCTCTACATTACCGATTCCATGCACAGAGAAACAGTCCACTCTATTACAACCTAGATCAGATATAGCTTCCATGTATCAAGAATAAAAATAAAGACAAAAGCTAATAGAACATAGTACCTCAACTCCGTACCTTTTTATTGTAGAAGATAATAATAAAACCAATGAACAACTAGACATTAGCTTTCTTAGACGGGACACCTGAACATGGACCAACAATCTCGGTCTAGTCTTTGTCTGGTGTTTTAGGCCAAATAGGTTTTCGGTTAGGTACGGTTTTGGTTGTCTTTGTCTGGTTTTCAGACCGTGCACATCCTTACCAATGGTTAATTGCAAATATGTAAGATAATTTTTATTGCAGAAGATAAATTAATTTTATCTTATAAGTGAATCTGCAATTGTATTTTATAAGTTATATGCAGTTTTAAAATACGTGTACCTGCATTTTGGTTTACTTATACAGATAGAATGGTTGAAAAGAAGCTTCACCCATTCAATGTGCTCAAGTTCCTTATAATAATCAACATCTGTATACTCCAACTGCTCAAACTAAGCTCGTCGATCAGCTGCAAGAAATAAGATCACAAGATTGAACAATTTGAAAGTAAAAATGATAAAAGAAGCTTAGTGTTAAGTATGTATCGAAATTTCCGCGGTCGACATAAATGTTGTCAAAGTATTCAGCAAGTCGTAGTCCCAAACACCCCCTCACCTTAAATCATTTACATGATTCAAAAACCTGATGTTCATAGCTTTCAAAACCTACATTTTGAGAGATCAGCAAGCCCGCAATTCAGATGTTCGAAAGACGAGATATATGTGCTTCTAGAACCCACAATACCTGAGATTTATGTTGATGCAAAAGTTGGTTGATCCTTGCTAGACCCGAATTAGGCTTAATTCGGGTTGGCTGGGCTCCGGCTCCTGCACCAAGTGAAACGTTTGGTTGGGATCCTGCACACTAAACAGCACGCGTTAGACTTACCGTGGGAATGTTTCCCACGATTAGACTCCGGCGTGAGAGTAAGTAATCGATTTAGGGTTTATGTGAGTTAAGAGTATAAGACGTAATACCTTTGTGGAACCCTTGGGGCTTCCTTTTATAGGCAGTGGAACCCTAATGGGCTATCACTTGATACTTCGGCCCCAAGGAAAGGATAACTACCAGGATTAGAATGATTGTTATCTTCTAATTTTGGTAGTGAATATCCTCCTCCATTGGGGTAAAGATATTCCTAGACAGAATATGATTCTGTCTAACCCTATGTCGGCCACACCGGGCCGTGGGCCGCACACATGTGTGCGGTCACTGTTCATCCAAGCCCATAAGCCTAAATGACATTATTCCACCCATCTATGATGGGCCGGATACGGGTAGTACCCATGGGCCGGGTTCATGACCCGGCTGGGGACTATACGTCATCATGTCCCCCCAGTCTAGTTGTTACAACCATAGGCATAACCTCTAGACTACCAAGATGCTCCCTGGACGTACCAAGGAAAAAATAGGGAATGATAAGTTGTCCAAAAATTTTGTATTGGCCGCACGTGGCAACCTGGCTTAGGAAGTTATTTCATCAGTATCTCAGCCGTATATGGCGACCGAAACAAATTAAATATAGCATTAAATGTCAAGTCTTACGTAAGAGCCGCATATCCCGACATTAATAACTGTTCACCTGACATGTTGACTGACAAAAGTGTAGACAGTCAGAACCTTGAGCAGTGTAAACGTTTGAGTCAGAAGTGTCCCGTGGGTCCCGCCTGACGTTTCACTTGCCACTTGCCCCCTAACCACACGATCAAGAATAGTGGCAGACACGTGTCACACATCCAACAGGTCGTGACCCACGAGGCAACCCTATAAATAAGCCACCCCTACGACTGTGTGAAACACACAGTTATAACCTCCATTTCTGCCATTAAAGCTTCCTCTTAGCTCGAACCAATTACGCACGGATCCCTTCACACGCAAGTTAGAACACCACGTCCTTACACTTTTATTTAGCAATGGCTCACAGAAACAACCCTACCATTGGATCCGTGCTGAATGTTATGACTCAAGACCAATTAAACCACTTTTGTACAAACTATTTCATCCCTACCAACCTACACCCCTCACTTCCTGGCGCCGGAGACCTCATCACTGAGGCTCCAGCGGGTACGATTGGCTTGTACACTCGCCTCTTTGATGCGGCTAATTACCGCATTCCCTTCACCCATTTCCTTGTAGATCTGTTAGGATACTATGATGTACATATTAGTCAGCTCCATTGTATAGGTGCCTGTAAGATTAGTCAATTCGAGATCCTCTGCCGTGCTAGGAGAATCCCCCCAACCGTAGAATTATTCCGGCTCTTTTATGTTCCCAACATAGTAAACGGTTCGGTATCTTTTAAGAAACGATCCCCTAACAGTCCTCAATCGCACAATAAGCCAATGGATTCATTGAAAAACTGGTATGACCACTATTTTTTCATTGACGCAGTAGTATGGTCGGCCGATTACACCTTTAGAACTAGGATACCCCACGACCCCAAGCCTCACACAAGTACATACAACCCCCGACATTCCCAAGAATTAGATCTGAATAGGACCGGGTTCCATAGAAGTCTGCCCGAGTCATTTCTATGCTTGCTAGGGATTAGCCGCAATTATTTTGGTCCGTCCAATAGGTATCCTGTGTTTTGGAGACGGCAGGGTGAAGGTAGGCTACCATCCATACGCAAAAATGTTTTCAATTATTTGATAAAGGGCTAACATATTTTGTTTTTTATATTGGGCAGAAATGAACTTCTTTGGACTTTTGCGTCAGGGCGACCCGAAGCTTGTACCGGAGGGTACCCGTCCTCTCCGTGAGAATGAACGACCCCTTCTTGAGCATACCCGAAACGTGACAGTTGCTCTCGAAGGCGTGCAAGATCCCCACTCATACGAGGAAGAGCATGGAGACAATGGTGGTAGTGATAACCGCATGCATGAAGGAGGAGCTGGGCCCTCCTTACCACATAGGGAACAGCAAGGAGATAATATTGACCTAACCACCTCCAGTCTTCGCCGGATGATGGGCGATGATGATGAAGAAGTACAACAAGTCAATCTGGAAGAAGAAGAAGAAGAAGTGGAAGAAGTCGAGGAGGAAACTGACGAAGCAACAGCTCAGCCCGTCGCCAGACGTACCCGTAAAAGAAACAAACGAGCAAGGCAAACTGCTTCAGTCGAGATTGGAGAACACAACGCCCCTGCCAAGAAACTTCGAGAAGACCACCCTTTGTACCAATCTGTTGGTAGTACTACCCAGGGTTCCGAGACTATCCGGGCCGCACATGTCGATCCCGTCACTCAGATTGCCCCCACCACATCAGAGTTAGCAAGAAATGACATGTAAGGCTCCATCCTAACACGTAAGAATGACAACTCCTTTTTGAAGTAACACTTAATATATATCCACATGCTTGTTTTCACAGGGATCAACAAACTGGTGTCGCGCCTCCTCCTGATACTCAAATAGATAAGGAAAAAGGAAAAGAAGTGGAAAGAAACCCCATGCTTCACACAGCCGCCCAGAAGTCCGGCCCTCTTTTTGAAGAAGGTTCACCCACGGCTTCCCAAGACCTCCCAGCGTCCGGCCCCCCTCAATCGTTCAATCCTGTATGGAATATCACAACTGCGTCACGAATGAGGGACGCCGATGAATGCCGGGAGTACCTCAACAACTGCATTCCACCAGGCTTGGTGCGAGAGGTGAACGCGCTCAGCCATGCGGATTTGGCGGATGAGTATAATGGTGCCTTGGTACACCAAATAGCGATGGGCACCTCGATGAGGGTAAGGTTTGAAGCCGCGCTTGGGCATGTTGAATCCCTTAAGAGGAAGGTTGGACGGAGGGAGAAGATGATCGTGGATAATGAAGCTCAAATCGCAGACCTCCAATCCCAACTGGCCAGCGCCGAGGCGACCATAAAAAAGCAATCTGCCCGCGCGAGTGAATACGACCAACAAGTGGCCAACCTTGAGTCACAACTAGATGATGCGACCACCAAGGTACATATCCGTGCCGCACCACCCATTTTCTAAAAGAAATATATTCTAACGTTTTATATCCTATAGGTGGCCACGGCGGAAGCGTCTGCCCAGTCGTACGCCAGCCAGGTACACGTGCTTAACAAGAAACTGGAAGACGCGCACCTGGCCGTCCAAAGTATGGAGAAGGTACAAGGGGAGCTTGTTGATGAGAGGGCTGTCACCCAAGAGCTGAAAGAGGCGTTTGCCCAAAAAGATATGATGATTGATGCCCTTACCGCTGAGCGTGACGACGTGTTATGCCCCCAACTGCTAGCGGCTATTGCCGGCCGTAGGTGGATGGTAGGGCATGGAGCACGCTTGGCCGTCATGAAAGTACTGGAGGCCCCCGAGTTTGTGCAACAATTTGCAAGCCTAGTGTCCGATGGCATTGACCACGGACATCATGAGGGAATTGTTGAGGCCGTCGAGCTGATCAAGAAAGGGGAAAACTTTACCAATCATGCCTTTTTTAATCCTGAAGCCGCTAACAAGATGACTGCTTCCATGGCCGCGATGCGGGATCTGCACTATCCATTCTTAGATGAGCTGGAGGCCACCAAAGATGCGTCAAATATGGAAATCATGGAAAGGCTAAGGCTTAGTGCGTTCTCCCAAGGTGAGAGTCACTCCCATGCTTCCCTCACTCCATCACCCAGCAACCTGACGCTCCCCATATATGAGGACGTAACCAGGATCGTGCTTGATGAAGAACCCTTAAGTGTGGTGCTGGAGAGGAATGCGGCTCAAGCCCAGAAGCGGAAAGAAAGTGATGAGTGGTTGTCGTGTCTGGTCGAGGAACAAGTGGAAATGGGTAAGTTTTTCCCCCCTATGTAAGATGCTCCTACTTTATGATCCCTTTCAGACACTTTGGTTTGTAACCGCTGAATATCTGTTGCTTCTATTCGTCCGTGCATGTACACGGCTAACAACATTTGTATTTTGCATGTAAGTCCGTGATTGACCACGGCAATTTTGTTATCTATTTGGAAACTTGTGTACCTTGAATGTGTTAAATATTGTACCTCAATACTGCATGATATATCACGTCTTACACACAAAGAAAGAAAATACATACAAGTCTATAATTTACTAGACATGCGACATGCGTCTTTACTATGCGGAGCACTGTGTGACTACGGAATATGAAACTTACCCCAACGTCTTGTGAGTAAGGTGTCTAGTAAGGATACATGATCCGTGCGGCTGGGGTTGCATCCCTCTTACGCGGCAAGTTGAATTAGTAGGTTCACTTAATCCTCTTACCCCGCCTGGAGGCGTATAGTACATGTACAGTAATTTGAAAGAATGCATATGAATGAAACATGGCATATTATAATATAAGTAAAATTCATACGACTAACAAAAAATCTAAAAATGATTTGCACGAAACAAGCCGTGGGGCTAGCTAGGCACCACGGCATTTTATTAGAACGGTTACACTTTTGTTTGAACAATAATGACAAGTCCTAAAAAACAAGAAAGGAAACTAAACAAACATAAGAAAAAAAACAGACAGACCGCATGGTTCTTTATTGAGACCGCATATAGCGAAGTACCCATGCGGAAGCCGTAGCTTTCAGAGATAGCACCTTTTGAGATTGGAAATGTTCCATGTGCGCTCTAGGTCGCGGTCATCCATGTCACGTAACTTGTACGCGCCTAGTCCCAAGGCTTCAGTGACTTCATACGGTCCTTCCCACTTAGGGCCCAGCTTTCCTGTATTCTCCGCTCGACTTGCTTCGTTAGCACGATAGACGTAGTCTCCCGGTCGAAAAGAAACACCCTTGACCTTGGCGTCATAATAAGCCTTCATCTTAGCCTTGGACTTAGCCTCATTGATGGCTGCTATTTCCCTTTTTTCTTCCAACAGATCCAGGTTGATTCGCAGCTGTTCATCGTTCGTGACGACATTAACCTCCGTCGTGCGGATGGTAGGCATTCCTATTTCTGTTGGTATAACAGCTTCAGTGCCGTAAGCCAATGCAAATGGAGTATCTCTGTTGGCTGTTTTGATCATAGTTCTATGCGCCCATAGCACATGTGATAACTCATCGACCCATTTGCCACATCGTTCATCCAGACGCGCCTTGATGCCATTCCCCAAGCTTCTATTTGCCCGTTCGACAAGGCCATTTGTCTGCGGGTGCTTGACAGATGTGAAGCGCCACTTGATGTTCAATGATGCACACCAATCTTTGAATGGGTTGTCCGTGAACTGCTTGCCGTTGTCCGAGATGATTTCTCCCGGTAGACCAAAACGGCACACAATATGTTCCCAAACAAACTTCTTAACTTGTTTGCCTGTGATAGACTTGACTGCCTTGGCCTCTATCCATCGTGTGAAGTAATCCATCGCAACAATCAAGAATTTAACTCCCCCCGCAGCTACAGAAAATGGTCCTGCAATGTCGATTCCCCACTTGTAGAATGGCCATGGGGACGTGATAGGTGTAAGCTCCAGCTGCGGGTGTCGCGGCACTGGCCTATGCACTTGGCAATCACTACACTTGCGAATCATGTCGCGCGCGTCTCTGTGCATGGTAGGCCAATAGTATCCTGTCCGTAAGGCTCTAGCCACCACGGACCGTGGACCTGCATGCATGCCACACAATCCTTCATGTATGTCACTGATTACGTATGCGGCTTGACGTGGTCCCACACACCGCAGCCATGGCTGCAAGAAAGATCGCTTGTAAAGGATGCCCTCTCGAAGTTCGAAATGCTGCGACTTCCTTCTGATGCGTCGTGTTGCTTTTTCCTCGTCTGGAAGGGTTTCACTAGTCAAATAGTTGATAATCGGGGTCGTCCATGTAGGTCCATCCTCCTCAACTATAGCAGCAACCTCCCCCTCCGTTATAGATTTCTCCTTGAGTATTTCCACCAAGACTTTTTTAGACAAGTGAGCGAAGCTTGTGGATGCGATCTTGCTAAGAGCGTCCGCCTTCTTGTTCTCGCCCCTTGGCACCTGCTTGATGGAAAACTTACTGAAAGTCGCGATTAGCGACTTGACTTTATCCAAGTACCTGACCATGTTGTCTTCCTTAGCCACATATCCACCTAGAATATGGTTCGCAACAAGCCGTGAGTCCATGTAGGCCTCAAGGTTGCGGACTCCCATTCTAGCGGCGATTTTTAAACCCGCAATTAATGCTTCATATTCCGCTTCGTTGTTAGTGGCCGTGAACTCAAAACGGAGGGCGTACGTGAATTCCATTCCTTCTGGATTTGTGAGGATGAGACCTGCTCCGGACCCGTCCGTACACGAAGATCCGTCCGTGAATAACACCCATGGTTCTGTTGGGATCTCGTCTTGTTTAACGATTGGCCCTTCCTCATCCGGCTTCTCGATCAGGAAATCTGCCAAGATCTGGCCTTTAACAACCGTCCTTGGAATGTAAGATATATTGTGCTCCCCCAATAGGATGCTCCATTTTTGTAGCCTCCCTGCTACGTCCGGTCTAGAAATAACCTGCTTAATTGGCTGATCCGTAATGACCACAATTGGGTGCGCCTGAAAGTATCGGCGCAGCCGCTTTGTAGCAAACACTAGTGCTAGCACCAGTTTTTCCATAGAAGAGTAATTCAGCTCCGGCCCTTGTAGTGTTCTACTTATAAAGTAGACCGGAGTTTGCACTGTATCTCTATCTGTCATAAGTACCGCGCTTATTGCGCCATGAGTGGCTGAGAGATACATAATGAGTTCCTCCTTTGGTCGGGGAGCTACTAGCATAGGGAGGGATGCAAGATGCTGCTTGAGTTGGCCGAAGGCTTCCTCGGCTTCCTTCGTCCATCGGAAGTCTCCCTTTCTAATGCACTTCTTGAGTGTCTTAAATAGGGGTAATGACTTCTCTGCGGATTTAGATAGGAACCTATTCAGCCCGGCTAGCTTCCCATTTAAGGATTGCACCTCCTTCCGTGTCTGAGGGGACGGCAGTTGTATCACTGCGTCCGTCTTCTCTGGGCAAGGTTTGATGCCGTTTGGATCAATCAAATATCCAAGGAACATTCCCTCCGTTGCCCCAAACGTACATTTCTTTGGATTTAACTTCATGTTAATCCTTCTCAGCGTGTCGAATGTCTCTTGGACATCCCAGAGAAGTGCCTCCTCCGTGTGACTTTTTATCACCAAGTCATCAACATAGACTTCCAAGTTGCGGCCTATCTGTGATTCAAAAGCTTTGTCCACCAACCGCTGATATGTAGCACCGGCGTTCTTCAGTCCAAACGGCATTTTCGTATAGCAATATACGCCCTGGCTCGTATGGAACGCCGTTTTTTCTGCATCCTCCTCCGCCATCTGGATTTGGTGATACCCTTTATATGCGTCCAAGAAGCATTTAAAAGGATACCCACATAGGGACTCCACCTTCCAGTCTATTTCCGGTAACGGGTAACAGTCCTGTGGGCAGGCCTTGTTTAGATCTGTAAAATCCACACACATGCGCCAATTTCCGTCATGTTTCTTGACCATGACCGGATTGGATAACCACTCGTGGTAGTATACCTCGCGCATGATGCCTGCATCCACTAGTTTCCGTACTTCCTCCAATATCACTTGGCTGCGCTCAGGCGCCTGGCCGCGCTTCTTTTGCTTGATGGGTTGGTACCCTTGGCGGATCTGGATCTTATGCTCTGCTATCGCACGTGGCACGCCTGTCATATGCTTTGGCTCCCATGCGAATATATCTAAGTTTGCACTTAAAAGAGAGCACATGGCCCTTTTGCCGCTATCCGAGAGCGCCCCTCCTATGGATACCTCCTGTTCCGGATAGTCCGGGTGAATGGCTACCTTCCAATTGGGAGGTGGTGATCCATCCTTGGGTGGAACAGGTGGAGCCGGTGTTGTCACGGTGTGACACTCGGATGCTGGTACGATTGTGTTGTAAATGGTAACAATTCCCCCCTCAACGGGGAATTTGATCATTCCGTGCGCCGTGGAGGGTACTGCCCGTATAGCCAAAATACCTGTTCTGCCTATGATCCCATTGTACGGAGAATGTGAGCGTATCACCATGAAGTTCATCCACGCCGTAGTGGAGTGTTCCTCATTCCCAATGGTTACAAGCAGCCGTAGTTGCCCTATCGGCCAGATAGTGTCTCCACTAAAGCCGGTGAGCGGGGCCATGGCCGGTACTAATTGGCTTCTTGTTTCTGGACATAACTGCACAAAACAGTGTTCATACAGTACTTCTGCGGACGACCCTCCATCCACATACATGCGACGAACATTGTGTGTTCTAATGCTTATCTCAATAGTGAGAGGCGCATCAATCACATCGCTTGCTGTGATGGGAGGGAACGAGATTTCCCTGCTACGTGAAAATTTTTGGCCCACTTTCTGCCTCGTGCGGCGCTGCCTGGATTGGATCATGTATATGGTCGAAGGTTTGTCTTTTTGGGGATCCTTCTTATCGTACTTCTTGTTGTTGTCTTTTCCATCCTTCCAATCCTTAACTAGGTGCTTGAGTTTACCTGATTTGATCAGCGACTCAATATGCTTATTGAGCTGGATACACTCCTCCGTACCGTGGCCTTTGTCATTATGGAACTCGCAGAAGCGATTTCCTTGCCGACGTTCCGGCGGAGTGGTCATTGGGGGAGGCCTTGGAAAGTTCGCCCCTTCCGTCAGCAAGATCTCCCGGTAGGACATCTTTAGGGGGGTGAACTTATCGTACGGCCGTCCTCCTTTGCTTTGGCTCTTATAGTCTGAGCCCTTGTTATTGTTCTGATTGCCTTGACCGCCCGACTGTCTCCGGGACTGATCATTTGACCGGTACCCATTTCCTCGGGATGGGTAGGCCGCGGCAACAGCTGTTTCTCCTTCTATGAAATTTCTGACCCTTTCCATGAGGTCATCATATCTCTCTGGACGCTTGTCATTGAGGCGCCTGATCAACTCTCTGTCTGTTATGGCGTGCATGTAGTCAGAGATTTTCAGGAGCTCCGGCATTGTTCTTGTGCGCGTGCACTCATCATTGAAGCATTCAGTGAAGGCTTCTGTGGACTCCCCCGGCCGTTGTTTGACAGTTGCCAATGAGACCGGATCCCTATTATACTTCTTCCTCTGAGTATAATTGTTCTCGAACGCAGTGCGTAGTTCCGTGAAACTATCAATGCTCCGTGGAGGGAGTGCCTCAAACCAGTCACGGGCATTTCCGATCAAGGTTGAATTGAACATTTGGCACCATATAGGCATGGGCCATCGCTCAATTTTAGCCTGCGTATCAAATATTTTAAGGTGATCCACCGGATCACTGGACCCATCATAAGTCTTGATACACGCCGGCATGCGACGTTTGGTGTCCTCAGAATAGTTCCGTATGCGGAGGGTGAACGGGTCTTCCCTGGGATCCGCCCATGGCCGGGTGAGCCTAGGGTCATCCCATGGTTCACACCATGGACGCGAAAGATCCTCCGCTTCCGCATCTCGATAGTAAGGGCCACCATAATACTCATCATTGTTTGGTGGTGGTGGAGGGGTGCGCCTAGGCCGGCGACGCTTAGGCGGATGGTCATCCGAGTCCTCCCCTGACGGGTCTGGAGACGGTGGTGGTGCCCCATCCTTTGGGTAGGGACCACTTTTTTGGGATGAGCCGGAAGCCTTTTTCCCAGTGTTCATCCTGTCCCACACGCTCGGGCGACGTGCGGTTCTCGCCAGCTGTCGATCTGGTCACTCGGGTGAGCCATCCGACTTTTCTCCTTCTCGAGACTGCATTATTTCCTGCATGAGGCGATCTCCTATGCGCTCAAACACATTCCGGGGTTGAGGGGTTTCCTCAAAGGTGCTCTGCTCCTGAGGCCGAGCTCTCCTTTTCCTCTGATTTTGGGAGGAGATGATTGGTCCGGTGTCACCAAAGTTGAGTCTGGATTGGAGGTTCCTCCCCAGATTCAACCTTGATGCGATCCCCGGGACGATCCTATCGAAGTTCTGCGTGAGAACTCGAGTAAGATCCTCCTCGCTGAGTGGTAGGACTTCCACTTCTTCCTCCGTCGAGGGTCTGCGCGGTTCCTTGTTAGGAGGGTTTGGCGCACTCCCTGGGTCAGGGTTGTCCAGGGTTGAAGTAGGTGGGGGTGTCATGGAGATCGTGCTCGTCACCCCCAAGGACTGAAGACCGCCACGGCTACCAGGCCCGCCTGCAAGGCGGCTAGGTGATTGATTGGGGATGAGAATCCCTTCCCCTTGGGACTTCCGGTTCCCGGGATTCGCGTTCCTGGGGTTAGCTTACGGATGCCCCTTCGTCATTGGAAATTCAGAATGAGGTTTTGTTCTAGCTTAGTGTAATGGGTCCCACGGATGGCGCCAACTTGTTGATGCAAAAGTTGGTTGATTCTTGCTAGACCCGAATTAGGCTTAATTCGGGTTGGCTGGGCTCCGGCTCCTGCACCAAGTGAATCGTTTGGTTGGGATCCTGCACACTAAACAGCACGCCTTAGACTTACCGTGGGAATGTTTCCCACGATTAGACTCCGACGTGAGAGTAAGTAATCGATTTAGGGTTTATGTGAGTTAAGAGTATAAGACGTAATACCTTTGTGGAACCCTTGGGGGTTCCTTTTATAGGCAGTGGAACCCTAATGGGCTACCACTTGATACTTCGGCCCCAAGGAAAGGATAACTACCAGGATTAGAATGATTGTTATCTTCTAATTTTGGTAGTGAATATCCTCCTCCATTGGGGTAAAGATATTCCTAGACAGAATATGATTCTGTCTAACCCTATGTCGGCCACACCGGGCCGTGGGTCGCACACATGTGTGCGGTCACTGTTCATCCAAGCCCATAAGCCTAAATGACATTATTCCACCCATCTATGATGGGCCGGATACGGGTAGTACCCATGGGCCGGGTTCATGACCCGGCTGGGGACTATACGTCATCAATTTAGAAGCCCACACTTCCTAAAAATCTGTAATTCTCTAATCTGATGTCAAGGTTCCACGAGACTCTGCGTTACTATCTCCATTTGGTTCATCTGGTGGTGCTTCAAATGGTAAAGCATGTTCTTGTCTTTTCCTTCTTCCCATCACGGGTACATGAGCAGGGTCCACATTTACATTATCAGCTACACACACTGCTATGCAATTAGTTTCTAAGTGTTAAGTATGTACCGAAATTTCCGGGGTCGACATAAATGTTGTCAAAGTATTCAGCAAGTAGTAGTGCCAAACACCCCCTCAAATCCCCTTAAATCATTTACATGATTCAAAAACCTGATGTTCATAGCTTTCAAAACCTACATTTTGAGAGATCAGCAAGCCCGCAATTCAGTTGTTCGAAAGACGAGATATATGTGCTTCTAGAACCCACAATACCTGAGATTTAGAAGCCCACACTTCCTAAAAATCTGTAATTCTCTAATCTGATGTCAAGGTTCCACGAGACTCTGTGTTACTATCTCCATTTGGTTCATCTGATGGTGCTTCAAATGGTAAAGCATGTTCTTGTCTTTTCCTTCTTTCCATCACAGGTACATGAGCAGGTTCCACATTTACATTATCAGCTAATGAGCTTCCAAGCATTCCCCCACACACTGCTATGCAATTAGTTTCTAAAGGCTCTTAAGTGCTCTTATAGCCCCTGCAATGGTCACTACACTCTTCCTGTCAGATAAGTCACAACCTTGTAGAAAGATGCCGAAAGTGCGTAAATGACGACCTTTACATGTCGTCCAATTCGCTTACATGGCGGCAACCTGTAAATATCTTACATTTTTATGATGAAGTTACATATTCTAAAGTTCTGTTTTTGGAAAGTTCAAGGCATCCACCAGCTCCTAAATTTGTTTTAGATAGCGGATCTGCTGCCAGTTACTATCTCTAATATTTTGTCGAGGTGTAGGAAAGAAGAAAGGCACGACTATTAAGCAGACTCGACAAAAAGATCTATTGAATATCAAACACGTCAAATAAATATTTTTTGCTAAAGAAGAAATCAGGTCAAATATGTGGAGAAATAGCCTAAAGTTCATACTGAGGGGGGTGCTTGCAAATTTGACCACACATTCAAGCAAACTAATGAAAAGGATTAACTTTTAAATGTTTTGGATTTTTTGACGTATTTTTCACTTTTACAAAATTTCCAGTCCAAAGATTTTCACTCAAAGAGTAGTTTTTTTAACTGTGGCTGAACATATTTCAGTCCATAACAGTAATTGAGCCAATGAAACCACTTGATTTTTATGTATGACAAAGGACGTTCCCTTTATTTGGAGTTAAAATAGGAAAGATAAAACATTCACCTTTTATAAACCAAGAGAGCACATCAAACCATCTCAACCAACATCGGTTTTGAAATTGTATTCCGGTTATAAGCCTACTATAGGTCAACATATAATTAATTTTAAATTGGAAAAGCTTCCGGGACTGAGGTGAAACCTTGTTGTGACCAAGTCTTTCAACTTTACCAATCCAAGTGAAAGGCTGAATGGAAACTTAACTATATTTTCTTTATATGTTGGCTTGGTCATCAAAGTTTTCATTGTGTTTGCTGCTGGGTGTATTCTCGGTATTCTTTTTGTGTGTTGATTTGGGTCCCACCTGAAGACCTCCACCATCTGATATGAGAATAGCTAACTTATCATACATGAATCCAAAAGCTATTTCAATTTAAGATTTATGAAGTTCTAAAAACGTGAATAAACCATTGGCAACTTTTGACTCGTTTGACGCGTTTCTATTTTTAGCCAGGTATTATCGTTTACTCGTGATGATGTAAAATATTTTAATTGAAACTAAAAAATATTAATGATGATGTCGAATGTACCTCGGTCTACAGCAAGAAGATGCAACACATGTCAGTCATTCATGATATGTAGGACCTCAACTATTAGTAAAATTTTGAACTGAATAATTGTGATTAGGGATTTTAATAGATATCATTCACTATGTGATGGTTTAATATTCCACTGGTACTCGGTGTAGTTAGAAACAAAAACGCAAATCTCTAAAAAAGTAACAACCTACAATAAATAACATACCTACTTTAAGGGTGGAACAGACCTTCTGAAATTTATGAAGTGTCAAAGAGAGAGTTTTCTAGTTCTTCAAATGTGGAACTTAAAGTAACCAATAAGGAAGTGGATACAAATATATTGACCCGTAAGCAATAACTTACAACTTAAATTGACCCAGATTGATATTAAACGAATAATCTTACTTGAAATAAGAGAGTCACAGGCATTCCAACGATGTTGCTTCTGTCAATCACCACTGCTCTCTTCCGTTTGATGCGAATATAATATTTTGTAAAGCAGTTGAGTAATTCTATTTATATGCTCAAAGACTTGTTTTGAACAGTGGGTGGAGACCATGAGTTTAGACATACATATTTACCAAATATCTATTTTCTCTGTAGGGGTATCTAAAAATTAATTCGTGATCGCTAAAACCAAAGAACCAGCTTTTCAGCGTGCAAGCTTTTGGGAAAGAGCCTATGTAGTTTTTGACATCCAATAGAAGAAAAAGAAAGAGAGTTTAAAACATACACAGTGTTTTCCAAAATTCATGAGGTTTCATGAACAAAAAAAATATTACCACTCCAGAATGTTTTCGTCCTTTTCTAGCATCAGGCCATATGTCCAAGACGCCAGTGCTATTACCTATTGTAAAGTTCTGAGTTAGTACTCGTACCATCCAAAAGAGAGTAAGAAAACAACATATATGGTACCATCCAAAAGAGAGTAAGAAAACATATATACCATAGGTATTCACAGCAATCCGCTTTGGTGCTGAGAGAAATACTAACTGACACTATTTTTTGTTCAGGAAAATTAGAATTAATCATGTGCTAATGAGTTTGGTAGAATCCTACTTTCTATAAGGAATATTACAATAATGCACATATACTACAAAAACTAATCACAGTTATAGCAATCCCCAACCATAAATTTATGACCTCCTTATAGTTCTAATACTCAATAACAGGAAGACTTATAAGCACTTCCTAATTGGTCAATATTATCATTTTCTATACCGTTCAAACAAAACCAAAAGTTTAAACATTTGGAGCATAAAGCATACAGGTAGAAAATGTCGAGAAGTAACTAATTAGCCGTTACTACAGATTGTCCGGGTCAAAGCTGTTACCAGTAACACCTTGTGCGGATTAATAAATTTTTTAGTGGTGTTAGTCATGTTGTTCATAGAGTGGTATAAGCTAATAAGAAGATTTTAAATTTGAGAGTTCGAAGGAAATGTCCTAATAATAGGATGCAGATTGTTTATAGGAAATTATAGGATTCAGACTGATTATAGGATTTGTTAACCATATCTAACACAAAGTCTGAATGTAAACTGAGGTGTAACGAAATAGTAAAAACCTGTTCTGGTTCTGCGTACCGGACGAAGCCAAGGGCCAAAACAGCATTAATCGCATCAGATACAGTAAAGTGAAGCAGTTCGCGGATCTGGAACCTTCTTTTCATAGCTCTTAGCACTCATAGCATTGTATAAAGTATATCTTTGGCTGGCGAAACATGAGAAGATCAATGAATCAAAATTTCTAATACCTCAAGTATGGGTGATAGATTTGACCCATTGACACATGAATGTGCAAGTTTTTGGGTTATGTTTTATCTCAGACGGGTAAAAAAACACACTAGAAGTCTAGCAAAGGCACAAATTGGTCACTAATCTTGTTACCTATAGAAGAGATTCTATACTTAGATTGCAAAGGTGCAAATTGATATATATGAGTATTATACTTAGATTACAAAATACTTGAAATCAGTAAAGATGACCATTATCATTTTCAGTAAGTACCTGGAAATTGTAAATCCGAAGTATGAGACAATCATGTTGTTGTAACTTCAATTTGGCGGAGTGTTCTATGGAATATATCAAGGTACCTGTAGATGAGTTACCTGATTGTGACATCTTGACTAAATCTAACCCGTGTGTAAGGAATACATTCAAGTTACAATACTTGTAGATGAGTTACCTGATTGTGGCATGCTTTTTTCGGCAAACAAATTTGGTACATGAGCTGGAACTCACACACTAAACTTCTACAATGAATTCTGATTTCGCAGTTCTCCGGTACATAACTTTCTAATGAGTTTAATTGCTAATAAGATAGTCCCACCATTAGAGGGATACAAAAGCACTCGACAGAGGTGAAGAGTTGCGGTTAAAACATGCTTGGACGCAAGATCAGCATGACCATCACTCGTTCTAGCCAACTTCACTAAATTCACCAAAGCTGCATCTAACTTTTTGGCATTTGATATGGCTAAGAATAGCCGAAGGATGTTTTTGGTATAGATGGCATTACAGCTAACATTTCATCAGCCAATAACTCACTCTAGTCTGCAAAGTGAATCACCTTGAAAGAAGGGACCATGTGTTACTGGAGTTCCTATCTCTTCTTCTTGGGTAGGCTCTACTGAGAACTATCAACCACTCTGCCAAATATAGAATGTACATAGTAAAGGAAGATAATAAAGTTGATTTTTTTTGTTCGCTTTAATTAATATATCCCAAAACTTTTGGTGAGTTTGACTTCACAGTCACACCTATAAATCTGTAATTATCTTTTGGATGGTTTATATTGTAAATGTTAGTACCGACCTTACTTTTTCTTGTATAATATGTACGAACAGTTAAATCCTCAACCACATGGTCTTCATTAAACTTTTGTTCATTCTGAATCCATCAAGACAAAGATTATAAAAAAAACATTTTTAGTGTTCCTGATCCATAATAGATTTGACAAATATGCATTAACCAAATCCAAAACATATAAAAGTATCTAAATTCTTTGCAAGCTCGGTTTTACCAACACCAGTGGGACCCATAAACATGAAGCTTGCTATTGGTTTGTTTGGATCAGATAAACCAGCTCTTGACCGTCTTATCACATCAACAACAACTTTGACCGCCATATCCTGACTACTAACTCGTTTATAGATTACATTTTCTAGTGACACAATCGGTTAGTACCTCAATTACAGTATAACACAACACAATAGATATTTAATAGATGGACAGTTAATTGGGTACCTTGCACAAATTTGGAGGGCAAAGATAACAGCCATGAGGTGGTATCTCGGAACCATGATAAGGAAAGATCCGAAGCCTGTTGTCTTTATCAACAACAGTTAGATTTGTGATAGTCTCCGAAAAATAATCATAAACTCCATGGTTTTTCAAGATCGTTTCATGAAGAACTGATTCGCATCAATAAGTACCTTCAAATTTGTAAATACCAATCATACCAACCTTCTAATCAACATAAATCGGGGGACGAAGATGATAAATCGAACCAAATAAGTAAATACCAGGGAGATGACGAGATGACGGATGGTTGGTTTTTTTTAATTAGGGTTATAGATCTTTGATTATTAAAGATCGATTGATTTTTTTTATGTTTTTAGGATTAGGTTTACACGGTCGTTTAGAGAAAAGTGGATGGTTTTGTGTGTGTTTTTTTCACACCGTCGCTGTGAGAAAAAATGGGAAAAAATTATATACCTATTATTTATATCCGCGGTTACATAACGCGATTTTAAAATAAATACGTTTTACAAAATTGCGTTCCGCCCAAATTGAGGTAAATAAGGCAATAATTGAGATTTTTTAGCAAACACTCAAATCCTATTGGCTAAAAGATGTGACTGGGATATGACTGGATTAAAAACTGTGGTTTCAAGTCATAATTATACCTATATATAATATAGAGATATGTATATATATATATATATATATATGTATATATATATATATATGTATATATATATATATATATATATATATATATATATATATATATATATATATATATATATATATATATATATATATATATATATATATATATATATATATATATATATATATATATATATATATATATATATATATATATATATATATATATATATATATATATATATATATATATATATATATACTAGCGTCGTAACCCGCCCAACGGGCGGGGTCGTTTTTTTATTGTTCCGGAGGGTTTTTTGTTTGTGAGTTTTTTTGTTTATTGTATTTCTAATTTAATCTTTAATATATTTTAGTTATACTTTACGCTTAAGTAACATTATATTATGTTAAAAAATAAATTTTAAATTTAGTCGAATTTATAAAAAAAATTGTTTGATATTTAAAAAAAGATTAAACCCCGAATAATATAATTTGTTTAACAATTTGAGTTTTTTTAAAAGAAGTCTAAAACACAATTTTGCTTTTTCATGTTTGTTGGCAGTGTGTGTGATATTTTATGCTTTGAACCACCAAACATACGTGTCGGTTAGTTGTAGTATTTGTTAAAAGAAAACCAATCTTTGATTTTATATGGGCTCGGCTTACCGAGCGGACATACGCGGTTTATAAATCTTGTTTTAAAAAAAACTTTGATATTGTTTGGGTTGGCTCTGTCCGGATTCGGTCTATACTTGTTTATTTGAAACAAGGTTTTCGATAAGTTTTCATCGTTGCTCTGTTTATGTAAATATAGAATTTTTTTCTCGCGTGAACATTGGTTAAATTTTGACCGATTTAATGGGTTCCTTGGAGGGTTCACATCTTTATAATAAGTTATTAATAAACAACTTAACGGTTTGTGTGTAGTATGTGCACAACTACATTGCACAAATAAGTACGTATGATTGAAATAAAAAAAGTGTTAATTTTTTGCATCTGTCTTTTGTTTAGAGTTCTATCATTGTAACTATACTATTTTGAATTTATATTTATTAGTAATATACCTATAAAAAGATAAGAAATGGACGTGACTGGTTTTTATGAATTATGACCCATGACAACTGGACCTTTTTTACCGATTATACATTTCGACTACTTTAGTTGCTTTAGTTAGTTTATTTGATTTGCTTGAGTGGTGCATACAAACAATTAATGTGAATATTTCGCACACTTGAAATGTGCAAACTAAACTTACAATAACATTAAGAATTTAAATGTAAATATGATAATGAAATATTATAACAAAATCAATATACAATAAACTTTGTACATTTAAAGGTAAAATCTTCTTCATGAACCATGTTGGTGGTATCATTTGTCTTGTTTTCTTGTTTGTGTAACATGAAACCTTCAAATCACAACCGCTCACTCGTGAAATGACCTATATAATTGTGAAACGGCATACATGTTTTGAATAAAGAAAGAAAAATTATTTTGCTAAATAAGCCACGTGTATTGATTATGACGTAAGAGAAACAACTGCGATTAGAGATGACAACGGGGTCGGGTTTGCGGGGAATGGTTGCTACCATCCCCATCCCCAAAGTTAAATATATATCCCCATCCCCGTCGGGGTTACAAACTACATACCATCCCCATCCCCAGCGGGGAACGGGGATCCCCAATGGGGAATCGAAGATTTTTTTTCCCCGTTACACAATTAGCATTTAAACTATGTTTCAAATGACGCGACAATTGCGAATAACATAATACGATAATATCAAACAAAATTAACGAGATTAACATTCATGTGATCATGCTCATTATTAATAATAACAAAATTAACACAAAAGAACTAATCCTAAAAGGTTAGTGTTAAAGGATATATTAACAACTGATTGATAGCGTTTCAAATATCTAATAGATATTTGAAATATACAAGATATATAAATATATATGTAGAATAAAGATATCCGGGGGCGGGTTCGGGGACGGGTTTGGGGAACCAAGGTTATTACCATACCCGCCTCCATACCCGCTTTTTACTAACGGGGAATCCCCATCCCATCCCCATACCCGGTCAACTCGGGGAATCCCCGGTCAAATTAGATTTGGGTATCGGATTCTCCGTCGGGTTCGGAGTTTTTTGCCATCTCTAAGTGCGATTATCCTTGCATAATGACGTTTTTTAAGATGGGATTTCGAAGGCAATATTATATTCTATATCAATATTGTATTTTTAGTTGATAATGCTAAATTTTCTTTAATAGTTAAATTTTTTTTACAGTATTATCAAATTACGTGTTTGACCATCGGATCAATCCGGTCAAGTTACAACATCGACCATCTAGAATATTCATCTCAATCCAACATCTGAGCATAAAGTTATACTCTTACAAATATTAGAAATAAGTCACACATTAGTTCCGGTTTACTCCCTCCGTCTCATAATAATAGTTCACCGATAAATAATACGCAGTTTAATAAAAACATAATTTTTCAGCTTTCTTTCTTTTATTTTTGATATAATAACAATTTTACTCTTAACCAATTAATTTACAACTTCTTTATTATTTATAATAATAATTCAAGTGAGAGTCATATGCAGTGACGGAACCAGGAAATAAGGTTGTGGGGGCAATTTTTTATTTTTTTTTGCAATAGCAAGAAAATATGGAAAAAAAGGTAGTATCAGAAAAATAAATCGAGTATTTTTACTACAAATGACGAATTTATAAGGTTTTAAAGCGTTAAATGTTAGGATTTATTATATTGGTGGGGGCAATTTCAATTTTTAGTGGAGGCGCTTTCGAAAAAAGGTCAAAATCGAAAAAAAATACACTATAAATTTATCGTATCGGGCTAGCCATGAGGGGCCACGGACCCTCATGATTACATTATAAATCCGTCCCTCGTCATATGGTAAACTTGATTACATTCTTTACTTATTTTTGAAAGTAGACTATCAATTTAGAAAGCCTAAAAATAATAACATAGACTATTATTATAGTATCCTGAAAATCAAAGTGTAAAACTTTTCATAAATATGATGTAATTATCGACTCATCACCATAGTACTCAGGATTTTTTCAGTTAGAAAACAAATAAGAGCTAATGAAATTCAACATTCTTCTTTACGTATTGAAGAGTAGGATCTACGTCCATTATTTCAAACAGGATTGATTCTTTTTACAATAATAAAAGAACATTGATTTATTGCATCAAAAAAATTGGTAACTAAAAAAAATTATCAATGAAATATATATGGCAAGCACTTTATAAACATTATGTGAACCAGTTAGCTATTATCTTGAGCTTTATAATGTTAGCAACAAAAAGTAGAGTATAATTTTTATACCATAAAGAGAAGAAATGCTACTAAGATTGAATTTTTCTCTAACTTTTAAGCAAAGTATATTAAATCCATAAAATAAGCATGCACCAATAGTAATTGGGATGGCCGAGATTGAAACATTTCAAAAAATCATAGATGTCATATCGAGATTTGTGCATGTTCACTATGATCCCATAACAGATGGCTCGCATTGCATAAACCACGTTTACATACACACGAGGTAACTGCCTGCCTATTAACAAATATTTGCTTCTGCACCAAATGGGAGACACATAAGGTCGCCTCATATACTTAATAAAAAGTAAGTTCGAGTATATGAATTTATAACGGGTCGCTAAAGGAACAAATTTAAGAATGAACTAAACTATTATAAATTCCACAACCTCCTAAATCATTTTATGTAACACATAGTTAAGTGATCAAAATTTAGTCAAAAAGAATGACCCAACCAATTATAAATGATGAAGGAGGATCCTTTCAAGTTAGATTTAGTTTGATAGGTAAAGTTAGTCAATTAAAATGAAAGTAAATACAAATAGGTCCTCTGAATTTCACTAATTTTTTTTTTTTACATTTATCTTAATTCTTATTGGCGAACATAACTTATCAACTTCACAAATATAGGCCTATTGTACTTCATTTTGAAAGGTTGACTATAAACAAATTCTTCATTTTAAATCTATACAAGTAAGAGTGATTGCTTTACTTCAACATCTTTTCACTTCTAAGCCCACTTCTAAATTCGGTAAGGGCAGTCTTACATTCTCCAAGGCTGTTTATATGATTTTGCTTACTATGTCTCACTTTCACATAATGGATTTCGATGGACCCATCCGTAAAACAATGCAATTACTACTATAGTTGACTCGTCCTTCTTTTTTAGAACTTCCATATCCAAATCACATATGGACAATTGTACAATGATGAACGCGCATAATTGTTTTTACCACTTACGCTTGCTGCCTTTAACCTATGTATATTAGTTTGCTATTAAAATTTGTTTGACTAATCTGATTAAAAACCTTCATATTGTTAACAATGTTACATTAATTCTTCATCCAACCTTTAGTCAAATAGCACTCCTTTTTTTTTAGAAAGGCATCGTATATTAAAGAAAAAAAACAATTACACAAAGTGCAAACAACTAAACCAAAAAAATATTATATAGATGGAACAAAATACATGCACCATCCTTGCAGAAGGATAAATGCAGCATATAGAAAAGTTTCAATAAGTAAAACATTGCAGCAGCATGCCTGAATCCATTGGACAGACTCAATGAATTACATTAACATGTTGTACCAAGATTAACTGTACACGAATGTTAAGTGGCTCCCACAACTACCAATCTAAAACTTTAAATTTGTTCGATCTTCTCACACTCCTTTTTAATAATAAGAATAAATAAAAATAACTAAGATTATATACAAATTTGAAATCAATGCGTATAAGCGTACTTGGTGCTTCCCGAGAAGAAGGGTGATGCTACACATGTGTGTGTTATCCAGAAAGATGACAAGATGAGATGGTGAGGTGGAGCGACCCAACAGCAACTGTGTAGATGGGGGCAATAGTTGATGGTTTTTAAATTAACGTGTGGGACAGCCTACAGTGGGTTAAAGTTGGTTCATTCAGCGAATAGCTTCATTTGTTAAGTTGATTGTCTTCTGTTGGAGGTTCTATTGGAACCAATGGGTCCCATATTGTCCTTCTGCTTTTTTATTGTATTCCATTCTCCTTGTTGGAAGCTTACAGTTGGCCAGGCCTGGAACTATATATATTGTACCATCTTTTAATGGTTATTAATAATATATCTGCATTTCAAGAAAAATATTACTTACAGTTTGATAACACATGTTAAACAGACATGAGTGCTTTATTAATATATATTAAACAAACACAAAGTTAAGAAAATATTACTTACAGTTTGATAACACATGTTAAACAGACATGAGTGCTTTATTAATATATATTAAACAAACACAAAGTGATAGATTGGCTTACTTTTGAGTCTTCAGCTTCTTTGTGATAGACCAGATCCTCTAAGGACAACATCCAAAGCATCAGTGAAAGTCGTGATGGCATAGTGTCCAACAGAATAATAGGATATGTTCAGTTCATATGTTCATATAAATGAGAACCGCATTCAAATATTCGTTTAAGATAAACGCTCATACCTGTCTATCAGCAACAAATTCTACAATAATTGCATACTTTAGGTTCATAATGAAAATGAACATAAAGAGACGACCTCTAATCTCAGCCTGCTTTAGGATATAGTCTTCGTGTTCTTTGAAGGCTAAATTCAAGTTGTTCGAGCATGCAGGTTGCTCTAGAATAAGTAGGACCAGGCTTAATTTCTTCAAGTGAGCCAGGATTTTTCAACTCATTTTTTAAGTCAAATTCTTGCTAGGTAAATACCTTAGCCGCAACATCGTGCATAACATGATATGTATGTATCTTATCTTCATTGCACTTTTGAATAATTAGTATCTGATCAAACTAAAGAAAACTAATCATTTCAGAACAGAAGATAGAAAACATACCGATCCGAATCACAATGCACGATGACTGTCCCACACGAACCTAGAAAATAAACGTAAGAATAAAATTAGCTTAACACCTATTTGGGGATTAGTTTTTGCACCAGTTTATAAATGTTGGCTGAAGTGTCTTTTCTGTCAAATAAGGGAATATTACAAAGCACAAGTAATTTATAATGCTAGTTGTAACCTTTTCACGTTACTGGTTATAGTAGCTTTCCGATTCACTCGCATAACGGTGATCACCTTCAGAAACCGTTGCTTTAAGTGAACTTAAATCACTTTATGGGTTTGTGTATCTAAGTATTGGTATGACAACATATAAAACAACACAACGCTCTTTTAGAATATGTAATAACATAATATCCTCGAAGGGGTCTTGGAAGTTATTAAGATTGAAGTTTCTTCTTGTAATCCTGGAAAGTACCACTGAACGGCGTCACCCTACCGTCGGTCACAACCCACAACTGGTCAACGCTACCCAAAATCAGATGCTCATCGTGACTTACCTGCAAGTGTAAAACATTTTTGACAAAAAGATTGATACTACTGTATATATATTACTAACATGAGCATATATAATGAGGACACGCATATGAAGCCAAGAGGACACGAGTCGCATGAGTCTGGATCAACCCAGTGATGGTCTTGGGACGACTCACTTGACCTACGACACCGACGGCTTGACCTACCCACACTGGTACCAACAAAGGTTTCAGTCTATCGTTGAAAGTCAGTAACATTCTTGGCTGTTGAGTATATCGCAAATACTGAATTAGTTAAGTCCAGCTTTAGGAAACATGACTTGAAGATATAATAATTATCCAAACATGACTTAAAGATATAATAATTAACAAAACAAACATGCATACCCAAAACTACAAAGTACATGACATAGTGATATTTCCCCAAAATGATAGCTTTCATGTCAAGACATTAATGCAGTAATACCACAAGTCCAGCCAGGTCTGTCCTAAAAAAAAGATCAAACCTTAATATATGATGATGCTCTCCTTATTACGAAAATGAAAAGCAATAGCTCAGTTCTTCAAGACAAAAAGAAAACATGTCATTCCATAGCACAAATGCGACATTATAGACGACACCAAATATGTCAGTAACCACCAAGGTTTTTGACCAAGATCTCCTGCACCAAAATATGATCATTTTAGTCAACCTAGCCTTGCTTTTATGGGTTTACTAAGAACTTTTTTGACAGGAAAGTAAAGGCTGCTACACGATTAGAAATTAAATAAAAAGAAAACATCTAACCAATAAAATCATGGAAATAACATATGAGAATAATTAAAAAAAATCCTAATTAGGCCCAAACTCTCTTTTTTTATTACCTTAAGCTCAAACTCACTTTTACCAATATGATATCCAATTTTAACTCTAAGACTAAATAGCTTCGTAGTCTCATTTAGAAACACTAAAATCAAGTCTAAGTTATGTTTGTTAGTAAAAAAGTTCTGGACTGCAAGTTCATTAAAAGGTTACACAGCCTCTAATAAATCCATTAACAATGAAAACGTGTAGTTAATAGTTGAGCTATGAATGAAATAATTTAACATCAAAGTCAATAGAAACAATACCGTAGATGTCTCTACACAATTATTTTTAAATACATTCCAGAATCTTAGTGTTTCATCTGTAGCTCCAGTCACAATCGTCTGTCCATAATGAGAGATTGCAAGGTGTATAACGCTCTCGATATGTCCCGTACTCGTTGCCAACTGCATTTCCATTAAAAAACCTCACATCAATAAGTAATAATGTACACTATCAAACTACCAACGATATATTTTAAAAAGTATATAACTGTAGTAAATAGGATTTACGTTTCGCTGACCATCCAACTTGCAGCGCCAGATGTAGCCGATAAGGCTTTTTTAACAGCTTCAGTTGCATCCATCACAGTGTCTGCATACTTGCAGCTCTTCATCCTTGTTTGCAGTAGTCATCAATTGAACTTTTATGTTTTATTTTTCACGTCATGGATGGCTTCCAATACACTAAATGCAAATCTGCAAATATTTCATAAATATTAGATGTGGCAAACTTAAAGACAAAAAAACTCGATAAATGAGTAAAGGGGTCGATCTGGCATGTTAAAAAATCTATTGTTGAAATGGTAATCGCCCATTAAGACCCGCTAAGAACATAACCTAACCTTTTAGGTTGCTTAAACCTCAGAAGTGACTTCCCATCATCCCTGTTTTTTAAGTGTTCATGTAACCAGACTTTGCTCCAACTGAATAACAAATTTGTCACCTGCAGTTTGTAAATTGTGAATCAAGATTCAGAATTTATAAATATTCGAAATGAATAGAGCGTATAAATTACCTGGTAAAATGGTAGTTTTTCCGCTTCCGAAACTGAAAAAAGAAGACTGCCATGAAATTATAACAAAGTTGTTCTGGTTATTAACTTCCAAGATCCGAACGTCATGAAACATGTTCCCCATGCATGCAAAAATGGGGTGTGTTTCATGTCACCAACCATGGGACCTATGGAGGTTCTTGATGACATTCATGCTTCCGTAAGAAAATTATTATATCTCCCTATTCAACAAAAACTTAAAGCTGCTCGGGCTCCTGATGGTGCTTTGGGCTTCCGTTTATGTTGCCTTTGAATCATTGTACAGCTTTTATCGCTCTAAGTCACTGAAATATGAAAAACTAAATCTGGTAATAAACCTTGGTAAATGTTAACAAAAGACTCATTTAGCAACCGTTAAAGTACAGTTATTCAAATTCTAGGAACACATGATATACTAAAACATGCATAACATTTGCTGATCTTACTCAATCCAGCAAATCAGAAACAATAGTCTACTTAAAAGCATCAACTTGACCCAACTGTTCCGACAATAGTTTATTCGGGAATATGTTATCAGCTTTCATACGCTCTCTGAACCCGTATACAGGATCCTTGGCGTTTATATACATTTGTAAAATGGAATGATAGTGCCTTATGGTACCCACATTAACTCTTCTGTATGATATGTAATTAAAACGTAAAACTGCAAACTTTACTAAAGCTTTGTATAATAATACTAACTAATTATGAAGTTGAAATTTAGCCTTTTTGAGATACGTTGACCAAGTGACAATGGCATGTGACGTCAAACTGTTACCCATATCCAGGTTTGGGCATCTAAGTGGATCAAAAAAGCATATATCAATTGCAGGACAAACATGAATCTTGATAAACAATGCATTGGTATTTTTATACAAAAACATATCAGACTTGATTATTCCTTTTATTCGTACACAAATCACCTTGTGTCTTGTTACTCATTGGAGATATACACAGAGGTTAGCTTTGAGTGCTGCATCCTTGCCATTGGATAGATCGACCAAACTGCAACTTAGGTGGCTCACCCAGGTTTATAAACTTTCCACATACATCTCTCCATCATACACGGTCAAAGGAAGAGCATTTGAGAAGGCTCCATACTCAGTATTTACAATCTGAAAATATCAGGCATGATATAATTGGTGATGCAGGAAACTTGTACAAACGTTAATAAACAGTGCACGCTTTAACTCTTTTGCCAAGCCCCTGTCACTGCTACCAAACTTCTTCATTATGATTGTGTCGTCACCAAAGCTTCCTTGTCGTTTTCCATAAGTACCCAAACCAGAATACTTTTAAAGAAATCGGGATTTTGAATTTGGAATATAAAAAATAAAATATACCACATTTATTGTTAGAATTAACATATGAAACTTTAAAATTACCTTACATGAATCAAAGTAGGTATCCCGTTTTATTGGTTGTAGCCACCTAGAACTATAAATACTACACCTAAACAGGTTTCACCAAAAAATTTCACAAGTTCCAGATCCTCCTTTTCCATCTTATTCACTATACTCTTAACAAAATCTTCCATCTTTTTTGTGGGTTCTGCTGATGGTGCAACATGAAGAGGCGTTTTAGAAATTGAGAAAAAAAATTAGGGTTCAAACAGAAATTAAAAAAAACAAACAAATAAATTAGATATGTTAATTAATATGTATTTATCTTAAATTTATACAACTTTGATAGATATCTTGTTTTAACAATAAAACCTACTGTATTAGACTACAGAACCGTCCTCCACATCCATCTCTCAAGTGAATGTATTGAATGTTTTTGTATGTTAATGGTAGGGTATTGAGTTTTTAATGTCTGCTTAGATGAAAAAAATGGGAGATTTTTGGTAGTTACTGGATTTTCACTTGGAGGCTGTAATAATACCATGATTCAATTAGAAATTAGGAGTTTTTTGAAAAATGGGATTTGTGATAACATTGGATGATGAATATTAGGTTTTTCGGAGAGTCTATATACAGGATCTGTGGAATGGAAGAGGATACAGAGAGTTGAAATCGTAACCCCAAACTATAATTTAGGAATGGATTGTTAATAAAATGTGTAAGTATTTTGTTTCTAATAGATAATCACAAATTGTGGAATAGCTCAGTGGTAAGAAAGTATTGATTATCTCTAAAGACCGGGGTTCAAACCTTGCTACTGGCATAATTTTTAAAATGCCGAAATTTTCATATACGAGTTTAATCGTGATTTTCGCCTAAGTGCGATTTCAAAACGTGAATTTCTAAAACACTGCGTTTGAAAAACTCGTATTTCGTGGAAAATAGAGATTTTTTAGGAAATTGTGAAATCTTATTGGATAAAGGGTGCCATGTCACATATGACTGGGATTAGGGCTGTGGTTTCAAATCGTAATTATACCTATATATAATATAAAGATATATATATATATATATATATATATATATATATATATATATATATATATATATATATATATATATATATATATATATATATATATATATAGTGAGGATCTAATAAGAAGAATAACAAAAATAAGAAGAATAAGAAGAAATTAAGACCATTAGATTAAAAATCAATGGCTAAAAAAAATAATGGCAAATCTGTAAATATCTTAAGGTTTTGTTTAATATAAAAGGGTAAAAAGGTAAATTACAATATCTTCCATATTCTTATAGTTTTGTAAACGTCTTTTAACTTACAGTAGTGGCTAACAAATTACTGTATTTCTCATTTGATGTTACACTATTACAAATTTGATAAGATTTATAATAAAATATACGTATGCATCTCTTTCTATCAGATCATACGATAACCGATGCATCTATTATATTGATGCAAGGTATCTTTGACATTCTATATTGCGATTCAAACGTATGCAACAGACCCAACCAATCTATGATTTTTGAATGATAATACATGCATGCATGCAACCTACCATTGAACATAAACGTTGCATCTTATGTCATATATAGATGCAAATATACTCATCTCTTGAAATCCATTATATTACTATCTATTACTGATAAGTGTGAAAACACTCATCAATAATGATCCAGATACCACTCAAAACACAGTCGAATACCTTATTTTAACTGTAAATTATCAGAATTACGTGTGTATTTTGTGTTTGTGTATTTTCAGGTAATATAGGTACATTTGAGATAAACACGAGCTTTCAACGACTTATTTGATCAAAAGACGAAGAAAAAGACGAAAGATGCTTTTGAGGACTTTATTTGCCAAATTTCCAAAGATGGAGGACTAAGCTTGCAACTTTCTATAATTCAAAGGATGAAAAGAAATTGGCTTAAAAGTGTTTAACCTAAATTGAAAAGAAAATACAAGTTGAGGGATTAAATAGCAATTAAGTGGAAAAGTTATTAACTTTGGTCAATTTGACCATAACCGGTCAAGATACACACATTACACGTCTCCTTCGTTCCCAACGAAGAGAGAGAAAGAAGTTTATATCTTTTCTTCACCTTCATTACCTGCAACTCATATTCACGAATGATCAACAAAGAATCAAAGGGAACTTTCAACTACAAAAAGAATCCTCTTGTTCTCCTCTACAAGACAGTACCAGTTAATTCGATCAAGAATGAAGAATAAAGAAACGCCCAAATTCAAGATTGAAGATGAAGAGTGTAAACCTCGTATTTACACGTGTCCATATATGATTGGAGGATACACGTCATCGCATCACCCTCTCGCGGCTATAAAAAGACATGAAGACCCTCATTAGAAATCGGTTAGCTTAGGTGTTTTTACACATAGTTAGTTAGATTAGAATAGTTAGTTAGTTTAACTTGTTAGTTTTTTTTCTTTCGATTCTGTTTCTTTTCAGTTTAGACAGTTGTAACCGAATGATTTTCCACCATTAATGGAAGTTTAAGTTTCAGTTTCTCAATCCTTTTCTTTCTCTACCTTTACTGATTCAATCTTACTGATTCGTTGAAAGTCTTTGTTTACTTGCTTGGTTTAACGAGTTACCAATTCTGTTTTTTCAGTTTAATCTTTTGTAACCGAATGATGATCTTTTCACCATTAATGAATCCACTTTAAATCTTCAAGCTTTCTTAATACTCTTAAGATTTCTGTTTTTCTTTAACTGTTACGATTCATGAGAAGCTTTTATTCAATTTCTATTTGAGTGTCATTATCTAGTGTTTTGGAAAGAGTTGATTGATAAAGTGAGTTTAGTTGATTAAAGTTTGATAATATTGGTCACAGTTTGATGTCAAAATTGGTTAAAATAGTTGCTGTTTAAATAAGTTCAGCCATTGATGAGTTTTCATTTTTTTTCAAAATTGTTTTAATTGATTAGTCTTGATTCAGGTTACTGGTACTGTTTTACTTGATAAGGGTTCGATATAAATGATGTTAATCAGTCAGGTTATAGGTTCAGATTCGGTTAAACTTCATTGATTCAGTCATGAGTTTTAAAGTGTCGTTTGAGTAGCTTATGTTTTGTTAATACAGATTTGATAAGAATTTAGTACTGTTTCTTTTTTAAAAGCTCAATAGAGATTACGATTGGTCATAAACTGATACAGTTCAGCTCGAAGTTTTAGTCCAGAAGTGCGGTTTTCTTTTCATGTCATTTGTGCAGGTATTTGATGGCAGTTTCAGTGCAGATTAGTAGTCGTACTTGAGGAGCGTTCGATTTAAGCCGGTTCAGCGCCGTGCTTCTCTTCCACAACGGACAGGCTTCGGATGCATTGGTTAAGCGCGTTTTGTTTTCTGCATATTATAGTATAATCTGTAGCTCTAGTGTAGTTCATAATTTGTCTTTGCTGAATGCTTGAATTATCCTGCTCTTGATTGTGATTTGGTGTTTGTTCAATTCTGCTTTCAATTTCTGCATGATCCTTTTCTGAGTTTTCAAATTTTCTGTTTAAATCGGTGTTTGGGATAAGCTAGGGTAAGCTGTACTTGATTACATTAGTCTGGGTTACTGTTGTAAGCTAGAGTATGTAGGATGTTAAAACATGGTTGATTTAGCCTTGGTTCAGTTTAGATTAGAATTTTGAGTAAGTCACTTCAATGTCAGAAATAGAATGCAATTTCTGTTAAGATCTTACGGTTCAAACTATGTCAATTGCAGATTTAGAGTTTAAATGCGATAGGCAGTCTGTGATAATCCCACTTGATTTTGCTTCTAATCTGTTCATTTTCAGGAGTTTCTCTAGTATACATGTTTAAGTCCTTTCCCGTTAAGTTTCAGTAGTGTACGATTTTACTCCTTGATCTTGTATTCTGTTATGTCGTGCACAGTCCTATTCAGTTAGCTCGTTTAACCCTTTGTTAAGTCTATAATTGAGCTGTAGGTCCTTACCGTTAAGAATTCCAGTTAGATCAATTCCATTGTTAGTCCTATTCATTAAGTTTGTTAAGTCAGCCTTGTTGGACTGTTAAATCTGTTTAATTTGGGTTTGTAGTTTAGGTCCATTGGGCTTCTTAAAGAATTTGGGCTGAATTAGTAGTGAGAGTTTTATTATACAATTGGATTTTGTGTAGATCTCATTTTTGTTATTAGAATTTATAAGTAGATTTAATAAAAAGTGTATTTTACTTTTATAGTTATAGTTTTATATTTTGTATTTGCAATTTAAAGTTGTAGTGTAAATTTGTATTTTTCATTTCAAAATTTTGTGCATTTAAATGTCGTAATTGCAATGTGTTTTTAGAATAGTACGTATACGTAGGTAATATAGTATATTTTTACATTTTTTTTACATGCTTTTTATGCCAAGTAGTTAATAATACCAAACAAGTCTTTTTAACCAAAAACAATCAAGTCAAGCTTTAAAACGTTATATCAATTCGAATCGAGCTGAGAAGACAACTACACTAAAAAACGAAATATTAAATGGCGCCGCTGCCGGTTCTTTTCGTGAAGATTAACGATTTCGAGTGAGACGATTGGATTTTGGGATCCGTTCACTTTGTGAACGTTATTTTTTACGTATTATAAATCAAAAAGATAAAAAAAATCAAAAAGATAAAAACACAAAAAAATAAAAAATCACAAAGTCAATTCTTTTCCTAAAGAATTGAACCAAAAAAATAAAAAATCCAAAAAGTAATCTTTTTTCCTAAAAGATTACAACAAAAATATATATTATTCGTTTTTTATCGGTTTTTACGTAGATATAGTATTCTTCTTAAAAAAAATCAAATAAATACAAAAATATTTTTGATATATTATTATATGTAAATAAGTATACGTATAAGAACAACCAACATACCTATCTTCCATAAGTATTGCCGAGGCAATACACCGTGTTGAGGGGCGTTCCGGTCCTTGACACGCGTATCGATCAAATAAAATTAAGCAAGAATAGATAAATACTTCCAATTGGCAATAATTCGAAGAATACAAACTACTAAAGTGAATAGATAGGCGACGTGCTATAAAATGCCGTCTAAGGGTTAATAGGTACTTAAGTGCTTCGCGCCACCTAACCCCCCGTTCACTAGTGCGTATTCTAAGAACGAAGGCTTAATTGGAGGTCTTGCACCCAAGTAGTAATTATATATATACTTTCTTGTGGATATTTCATATCGAAACTCGAAGAGGATAATCTTATTCTTTTCAAAGTCGACCGAGGGCTACTCCCTCATTCCTCGTGTTTACTTACACGTGTACTCGCACACGTGTAAACATACCACCTTTGGTGTATTACTTCCTTTCCCGAGGAAGCTTTTAAACGTCATTATACTTGTATATACATTCGGCCACCTTGTTACACATGGATACTCGTTCCATGTTGGAGATTTTGCAACAACAATCCGCCACCGCTAATTATCCGTCTTGTTCGACTTGTGGTGGTCCACACGATACGTATTTATGTGATCACAATAATGGTTATTATGGGGAGGGATATGCTTACAATGGAACCGAGAACCCTAATTTTCAACCTAACACTCGAATGGACTACACTTGTAATGACTATATGGGATATTCCGGTTTTTCATCACAACCTCCACCATCATTTCATGATCAAACCTTTAATGTGCCATACCAAAACCAAGGATTTTCCAATTATGAAGGTTTTCAAAACAATGGAAATTTTCAAGGCTATAATCAAGAAACCTTTCATAATCAAGGATTTTCAAACAATGAAGGTTTTCAAAATGATGAGAATTTTCCATGCCATAATCAAGACACCTTTCAACATCAAGGATTACCATATTCGATCACTTTGCCACACTTGGTTAATCGTCCTATGTTGGAGATATTACAAGACGAGCAATATCGAGCTATGTATGGGCCTTGTGCGACTTGTGGAGCATCACATAATGAAAATAATTGTGATCTATACGCGAGTAATTATGATCAAGGGTTTGATGAGGATTTTCAAAATCAAGAATTTTTAAATCAAGACGATTTTCAAAATGAAGAAAATTTTCAAAGTCCTAATAAAAAAACGGTTAACAATCAAGGCATTTATCATTTCTTGAGTAAAGACGCTTTTAATATGGTAATGCAAGCACTTGAGTCAATGCAAGAGGCAACTGATCCGAAAATCTTAGGCTTGAGCACATACATCTTGCAACACATGAGACCGAACGATGCTTTACCTGATGATGAGCCTTCTTTGAGAGTAGATGTTGAGGATGATACACTTAGTGATGTTCTTATTATAGACCCTTCCATCTCTCCACCGACTATATTTAAGCCATACACACCTTCATCACCTTTACCTCACGAGGAACCCACCGACTCTTTAACCATGGGGGACGAGCCTCTTAGCACTAATACAAACACCGATTTGGATGAATTAACCGTTTCTAGTGTTGAGAACCTTATCCCAATCCAAAGAGAGCTTGAGAGGGTTTCCAATGAACCATGTGATGAGCTTTGTGTTGATACCTCTTCTCCTCATGATCACATTGAGATTTTATCACATATTGACCTTCATGCTACTACTAGTGATTTTGGTGACTTTGATCTTGATGAATTGTTTAAAGATAGGGATAATGAGATTGAGGAAGAGTTTGAGGAAGACTTGACACAAATAGAGGATGAAAATTGTGATTCTAGTGACGCGTCTTATGCTATATCATCCAATGATTTGTCTTGTCAAGATAACAATCCTAATTTGGATGAAGAGTTTGCTCCTATAGGGAATATGGATCCTTCTCCTCTACCACTTTATGATTCTTGTGATGAAACCTTTGATGATCCTTATGATAGTGATGAGTCTTTTCCTTCTGATGATGATGACTCCATTTCTTCTATGACTCCTTCACCTATTCCTCTAAGTGATTTTGTGATACATTCAAATCCTCTTTTTGAGACATGTTTTGATAACCCACTTTTTGAGGACTATGAAGAACCTAATAATGAGTCTATAGAAGAAGAACCCTTGATTGATATTCCTTCACTGGTTTTTGAGGATACACCTATTGATTTTCATGATCATATCATCCCTTTGAGTGATTCTCTCATTAATACACCTCCTTTTGAGCCTTCTGTTCCCACCCTCCCACCCTTGAAGTTGGTTATTGATGAAGATCCTTTCCTCTTAGAGATTGATACTTTTTCATCTAAGGCACCTTTAGAACTCAAAACCTTTGATATGGACTCTCTTATGGAGATTGATACCACCATAGAGGATACTCTTGCACATTTTGATATAGAGGTCGACGATAGTGTTTCTAATTTGGATGAGGAGGTTCGTCTTATTACTACATTGCTTTTTGGGAACATAGAGACTACACCTTCTCCACAAGATACTATTTCTATTGATCCTCTTTTCACTATGCCTTATATGGAAGATTACCCACCTTTTGATGATGATGATGAGCCTAACATGGACATAATAGTTATGAATGTTTTGATACCTACACCTTCATATTCTCATGATGCTTTGATCACTAAAGGGGAATCTTATATGGTTGATATGAGTTCATCTTCTTATTTTCCCATGAAGGGAAAGGTTTTTGATCCTGGGATAAGTATAATTGGGAAAAATTGGTTTTCATCTACTCCACTTAAGAGTGTGCTTTCGATTGATATGCGCTTCTTGTATGAGCTTACTTTGGTGATCCTACCTACTTTGGAGTTGTTCACTTGTCGAGATGGAAACTTTGTATTTGATCCTGGTGTGCTTCCTATATGAGAGATTTTGTATGTTGGACAAACTTGAGACACGTTGGACCGTTCCATTTATCGAGGCAGATTTGGTAAATCTTATAGTAAATGGCAACGTGCTAAGTTTGAGTGTATCATGTGAGATGTGCTTCAAAATGGATACTCTTTTACTCTCCATGATGGTTTCCCCAAGGACAACTTAATTCGGGGCCGAGTCGAGCTAGCGACTTAGGGTTAAAAAAACTCAAGCATTGAATAACTAGGTTAGAAAACGTAGAGTAGATTTTCAATAGGTTAGGTTTAATTAAAAGGATGTTATAGTAGAGCTGAAGTGGAGGGGTGCCTTTCTTCGTATTTTCGTGTTTGTTTCAAGGGTTGCTCTCTCTCATTTCATGCTTGGAGCTTATGGAGGAGGCCCGTGTATCTGGTTCACTTCGATTAGTTTTTGCTATCGTGATATTAAACACTTGTGCTTCAAATGAATACCCTTTAGTTGTCTCTTCCTTAACTTGGGTTAAGCAAGGTTATCAATGTCATAAGTGTAGGGGAGTTCACTCCCATGCTCTTAAACATTGAGGACAATGTTTATCTTCAGTGTAGGGGAGACTTTTATCGAAGTGACCTTACCTAGACCATTGCCTTAACTTCATGATAATTGGGAAAATTAATTTTTCGATCATTTTTCAAATTTTTGATCTACTTTGGCCAACAAAAATATGCATTCATAATTTTTGCATCAATCATTTTTCATTTGCATAACACATTTGCATTGTATATATTTCTTCTTTTATTTTTCATCAAAAGATGGAAAAAGAAAAAAATATAATAAAACATGGTTTTAACAAGTTTAGACTTCTTTGACATATTAGGCCCGCCATGGATATTTTGACTCAACCCGAGTTTGCTTATTTTGGCATTCTCTAGCTAGTATCCTTAACCATTTAGTCCTTCATTGGTCTATTAGGCTAAGCTTCCACCAATTTCATTCTTTGAAATTTTAAATTTGTGGAGAATGGGAAATGATAGAGTTGAAACAAGTGAAAAAGGGCTAGATAGACTTCATGGCAATTACTTGTGGCTAAACCCTTCTCTTCTCTACCTCTATTTTCTTCGCTTGTATATAATTGTTAATAAATAATCAAGTACGGTTTTAATTGGTTCGTAATCTCTTATGCATTTTTGGCTAATCATTCATGGTTAATATGAGTACGTCTTAAGATTCTAAGTTAACACGTTTTATGTGTACTAGACTTATGTCATGCTCCATATTTAGCGGGTGTTTTTCCTTTTCTTCTTTGCAAATTTCTTGGTGAGGAATAAAGAAAAATAAGAGCGGCCTATAAAAAAAAATGAGTGGCTAGAAAAAAAAAAAGAAGAAAAAAATAATAATGCAAGACTCCCAAGAGGGGCAGTGTGGTGTTAATTATAGTGACTATTGAGTTCCAATATTACCTTGACGGGTTGCGGGGATTCAATAGATTGCTCCAATCCAATATTACCTTGACGGGTTGCGGGGTTGAAGATCCAAAATCTCAAAAAGATGTGGATGTAAATTATTGCGTGAGTTTTATTTTTCTTTCCTTAGCGAGTGTGTAGTTACTTATGAAAGCATGACATGAGGATTTTACACATAAGGCGAATGACTTATTACTCTTAATACGGACTTGTATTAATTGTGAGCGGTTTTTCAAGTAATGGATGAGAAGATTACTTAGGATTAAAACCGTGCTTCCTTATTTTTGGATTTTACACTTCTTATATTTCACGCTTGAATAATGACAAATTTGCCCACAAGCAATTTGCTCAATTAATAACCGGTTCCACATTTAATTGTCATGAATAAGTTGATGCACTTTTTATTTGTGAATGCAATGATCCCATTTATAAGCTTGGTATGGGGAAAGTGAAACTTGAGGGTGATAAGTATCCATGGTATCCAAGCCCTAATCCATGTCATTGAATTCTTTATGAGTTATTTCCATCAAAACCATTTATGAAAAATCCAAAAAGATATAAATAGAATTGTTTTCTTTGCATTGCATTGTAAATATTCAAAATCATTCATCATGTAGCATAGCATAGTTTATTTAATCATAAAATGGCCAAGGTTGGTTAATTATGAGAAAAGTGTAATTTAGAGCTTTAAAATGCTGCATTGCATGAGGACATGGCAATGGTCAAGTGGAGGGGAGTTGATAAGTGTGAAAACACTCATCAATAATGATCCAGATACCACTCAAAACACAGTCGAATACCTTATTTTAACTGTAAATTATCAGAATTACGTGTGTATTTTGTGTTTGTGTATTTTCAGGTAATATAGGTACATTTGAGATAAACACGAGCTTTCAACGACTTATTTGATCAAAAGACGAAGAAAAAGACGAAAGATGCTTTTGAGGACTTTATTTGCCAAATTTCCAAAGATGGAGGACTAAGCTTGCAACTTTCTATAATTCAAAGGATGAAAAGAAATTGGCTTAAAAGTGTTTAACCTAAATTGAAAAGAAAATACAAGTTGAGGGATTAAATAGCAATTAAGTGGAAAAGTTATTAACTTTGGTCAATTTGACCATAACCGGTCAAGATACACACATTACACGTCTCCTTCGTTCCCAACGAAGAGAGAGAAAGAAGTTTATATCTTTTCTTCACCTTCATTACCTGCAACTCATATTCACGAATGATCAACAAAGAATCAAAGGGAACTTTCAACTACAAAAAGAATCCTCTTGTTCTCCTCTACAAGACAGTACCAGTTAATTCGATCAAGAATGAAGAATAAAGAAACGCCCAAATTCAAGATTGAAGATGAAGAGTGTAAACCTCGTATTTACACGTGTCCATATATGATTGGAGGATACACGTCATCGCATCACCCTCTCGCGGCTATAAAAAGACATGAAGACCCTCATTAGAAATCGGTTAGCTTAGGTGTTTTTACACATAGTTAGTTAGATTAGAATAGTTAGTTAGTTTAACTTGTTAGTTTTTTTTCTTTCGATTCTGTTTCTTTTCAGTTTAGACAGTTGTAACCGAATGATTTTCCACCATTAATGGAAGTTTAAGTTTCAGTTTCTCAATCCTTTTCTTTCTCTACCTTTACTGATTCAATCTTACTGATTCGTTGAAAGTCTTTGTTTACTTGCTTGGTTTAACGAGTTACCAATTCTGTTTTTTCAGTTTAATCTTTTGTAACCGAATGATGATCTTTTCACCATTAATGAATCCACTTTAAATCTTCAAGCTTTCTTAATACTCTTAAGATTTCTGTTTTTCTTTAACTGTTACGATTCATGAGAAGCTTTTATTCAATTTCTATTTGAGTGTCATTATCTAGTGTTTTGGAAAGAGTTGATTGATAAAGTGAGTTTAGTTGATTAAAGTTTGATAATATTGGTCACAGTTTGATGTCAAAATTGGTTAAAATAGTTGCTGTTTAAATAAGTTCAGCCATTGATGAGTTTTCATTTTTTTTCAAAATTGTTTTAATTGATTAGTCTTGATTCAGGTTACTGGTACTGTTTTACTTGATAAGGGTTCGATATAAATGATGTTAATCAGTCAGGTTATAGGTTCAGATTCGGTTAAACTTCATTGATTCAGTCATGAGTTTTAAAGTGTCGTTTGAGTAGCTTATGTTTTGTTAATACAGATTTGATAAGAATTTAGTACTGTTTCTTTTTTAAAAGCTCAATAGAGATTACGATTGGTCATAAACTGATACAGTTCAGCTCGAAGTTTTAGTCCAGAAGTGCGGTTTTCTTTTCATGTCATTTGTGCAGGTATTTGATGGCAGTTTCAGTGCAGATTAGTAGTCGTACTTGAGGAGCGTTCGATTTAAGCCGGTTCAGCACCGTGCTTCTCTTCCACAACGGACAGGCTTCGGATGCATTGGTTAAGCGCGTTTTGTTTTCTGCATATTATAGTATAATCTGTAGCTCTAGTGTAGTTCATAATTTGTCTCTGCTGAATGCTTGAATTATCCTGCTCTTGATTGTGATTTGGTGTTTGTTCAATTCTGCTTTCAATTTCTGCATGATCCTTTTCTGAGTTTTCAAATTTTCTGTTTAAATCGGTGTTTGGGATAAGCTAGGGTAAGCTGTACTTGATTACATTAGTCTGGGTTACTGTTGTAAGCTAGAGTATGTAGGATGTTAAAACATGGTTGATTTAGCCTTGGTTCAGTTTAGATTAGAATTTTGAGTAAGTCACTTCAATGTCAGAAATAGAATGCAATTTCTGTTAAGATCTTACGGTTCAAACTATGTCAATTGCAGATTTAGAGTTTAAATGCGATAGGCAGTCTGTGATAATCCCACTTGATTTTGCTTCTAATCTGTTCATTTTCAGGAGTTTCTCTAGTATACATGTTTAAGTCCTTTCCCGTTAAGTTTCAGTAGTGTACGATTTTACTCCTTGATCTTGTATTCTGTTATGTCGTGCACAGTCCTATTCAGTTAGCTCGTTTAACCCTTTGTTAAGTCTATAATTGAGCTGTAGGTCCTTACCGTTAAGAATTCCAGTTAGATCAATTCCATTGTTAGTCCTATTCATTAAGTTTGTTAAGTCAGCCTTGTTGGACTGTTAAATCTGTTTAATTTGGGTTTGTAGTTTAGGTCCATTGGGCTTCTTAAAGAATTTGGGCTGAATTAGTAGTGAGAGTTTTATTATACAATTGGATTTTGTGTAGATCTCATTTTTGTTATTAGAATTTATAAGTAGATTTAATAAAAAGTGTATTTTACTTTTATAGTTATAGTTTTATATTTTGTATTTGCAATTTAAAGTTGTAGTGTAAATTTGTATTTTTCATTTCAAAATTTTGTGCATTTAAATGTCGTAATTGCAATGTGTTTTTAGAATAGTACGTATACGTAGGTAATATAGTATATTTTTACATTTTTTTTACATGCTTTTTGTGCCAAGTAGTTAATAATACCAAACAAGTCTTTTTAACCAAAAACAATCAAGTCAAGCTTTAAAACGTTATATCAATTCGAATCGAGCTGAGAAGACAACTACACTAAAAAACGAAATATTAATTACTATCATGCATCTAGAACGTGACACAATTTATGCATCTAAAATGTGACGATTTGTTTTATCATGCATCTCGAATACGTCTATATCATCTATATGTTGAATCGATGTGAATCGGTTTATATGGTAGGCATCTTAAAAGCGACTATCGGTTTTATCATGCATCTCAAAGACTTCTATATAATTTATAATTTGAATCGATGTGAAAATCTGTTTATATGGCATGCATCTCGAAAGCGACTTTCGGTTTTATCATGCATCTCGATTCTCGAAGATGTCTATATTATCTAAGTTAAATATGAATTGATGTGAAGATTGGTTTATAGTACGTCATGCATCTTGAAAGTGATCGAGGTGATGAATCGATCATATGAAAATCAGTTTATATTTAACGCATCTCAGAACTGATCAACCATCTGTTGTAATTTGCACAAGATATGATTTGGAAGTGAATAATGCTTATTAAATCCTCCGCAATGTTAGGGAGTCTTTTAACAGGACAACTAATTGTGATTAGACTAAAATAACCCACAATGACTTCTTAAAATGATTGGTCTAAATTCCTTCTCATTCTTCTTATTATAAACTTTCTTCTCATTTGATCTTTACTATATATATATATATATATATATGCATTTAGCAAAATTCCATAAACATTCACGGGAACAACGTTCCTTAGGGCTAGAAATTAAAAAAAAGGGTAAAAAAATATTCGAATTTAAAAAAAATAATAATCATATTACGCGAAAACGCGAGATGCGAAAACGCGAGTGGTCCCCTAGGGGAGAGACCTGAAAACGCGAGTTTGGGTATGGTTGGTGCGTTTTCGTGTCGTGTTTTTCCTCGACGTGAGAATTTTTTTCTCTCGTACCTTGTGCTCTAAGAGTAAGTAAATGGGCAACAAGCTGCGGCTTTAGCTTTTTTCATAGCATTACGAGATAGTATGATTGAGATGATTAGAATTTAAAACATTCTTAATTATGTATCAACTAAGCTTTTAAGTATTTATGTTGGTTGCATTACTGAGACTTTTTTATGTTTCAAATGGCATTTTATATATTTTAAAACTCGGATTGATTTAGTTGGTCAAGCCGTTTGAACCGTGAACTGTTTAAGTTATCGAAAGTTGATGGGCAAAAAAAGTAGCTGATCGGGCCAATTATAAAATCGGTTTTTAAACATCGGTATTTTGTTAGATGCACCAACGAGACTTAATTTTATAGAGAGAAATATAATGTTACCACATGGGTCCTCCTATTAATACCCCTAATACCTCTAAAAAGTACAACGTACAAAATTTTCTACTTTTTGTCTCTTTGTCCTCTCAGCTTACAGTACAACACAGTTTTTTATCAGTTTTAGTTTCGTATTTTTCTGTTTATTACTTTTGACCTAAACAAAATTAAAAAAGATAAAAAAAAACTTTAAAAAAAGGGGTACCAATAGTTTTTTTAAGTGGTATGTATAACTTCACCCCTTTTTAAGTGTAGTTATGAGACAGAGATACCTTATCATTCATAAGTTGATAAGGAATTAATGAACTCGATTAAGGGGTGTTTGTTATTGCTTATTGAAAATAAATTATGAGTTTTGAAAATAAATAATCAAATAATTAACAATTAAAAAACGTAATTTTGGGAAATAATGTTTGAATTTGATTGTATTTTTTGAAATTGCAATAATTAGATTATCAAAAAAAATTTAGGTGTTTGAGAAATCAGATATTTGTTTATTTGATAAGTAAAATGACTAAAAGACACTCATTTTAGTTTCTCTATTTCAAAAATGAAATAAGTATCTTTTCACTTACTTATTCAAAACCCCATTTTAAAAGTTTTTATACGCAAATAATCATATTTTTCCTTTTATTTAGACACTCTTTTTACCTTAGTTTTATTTTTATAATGAAATAAATTGATAATCTATTTTTAAACACAATCTCAAACACCCTCTAATTCCTCTATTAGTGTATAAACTCGCTTCTCTAGTGCAAAAGCCCCATCACTGAAGCTACTTTAAGAAAATTGATGAAATCTATCTTATCAGACTATTACTAATGTTAGCCAAAAATGAAAAGACAATATAAGAAGCCCACTAAGAATAAAGACAGCCCATATAAAAACAAAACCTTAATGTTGTGAAAAATTTAACAGAGTAAAAATGGGGCATTCCGAGAATTAAACTCGGGACCTCTCGCACCCAAAGCGAGAATCATACCACTAGAACAAATGCCCACTTCTGAACACGTTATAAATATCTAAAACAAATAGGTAATCGATATAGCTTATCGATCTAAAAGTAGCACTATGATGAACCACCAGACACATAATATAAAGGGAAATGATAGTTCTTATATTGTGTTAATTATCAAGATTTCAAGATTTACGTATGAAGAATACAAGAAAATGTAATATGTTGAAAAATTCAAAAAGCATAAATAAAAGAATAAAATAATATCGGGTAAATACGAGTTCTTGCAGTCGACCTCCCTAAAAGAACTTCAGAGTTTTTTTTAACATCAACTTTATTGATAAAACACTAGCAAGGAGCTAGAAATTACATGAAAATCAAATTAGGATGTTGAAGCCGACGATCCCAAGAACAAGAAAGATTGCTTCTAGCATTACACCAATGAAAAGAACGGAAAATAACGTCATCAAAAATAACAGCCTTCTTGGGCTTGACGGGATTAAAAAGGAGTTGGTTCCGGAAAGACCAAATACACCACCAAGAAACGTAGTAAACTCCATCTAGAATAGATGTAATATTCTTGTCCACCCTAATATCATTAAACCACTCCAACCATTCCGAGTATGAACCGATTGCAGACCAATTCAAATCCCACCAGCGACATATTAAGCGATGGATAACCGATGCCATCGAACAACCAAACAGCAGATGCGAGATATCTTCAGGAACATCATTGCAAATGGGACACATATCAGACGAGACCTGAACGCCCCGATGAACCAGATTAAGTCTAGTAGGAAGACGATCAATTGAAACTTTCCACGCCAAAATATTAACTTTGGTAGGAACACACCTTGCCCATCTCGTAGCCCTGTCATCTTTCGGCAAAAAGAAATCATCCAACATATTACGAACATCACAAACCCGGAAATTACCTGTAACATTTAACGTCCAACGCCATCGATCCTCCATATTAGACAGAGTAACACTATTAAGATGATCACGGAGTTGAGAAAATTGTTGCTCTTCAATACCACTTCGAACACATCTACGAAACGAAGAGTCGACCTCATCAATAAATTTCGCAGCAACGAGACATTCTTTATTCAACTCCAATGCATATAACCGAGGAAACATATTTCAAAGCATTTGATCACCAATCCAAACTTCATGCCAAAATTTAGTAAGCATACCAGAACAAATATTGATTTTACAGTAGGCTAATAAGTCAATTCCTTTGTTCTTGATGTACTGAATCTCCCGAATGATATTACACCAAGAAGAATGAGAAGCATTTGAACGAACCTGGATAGAAGCCCCATAAATAGCAGAAATGACTCGACACCATAAGGAGTTGCCCCAAAATATAAATCTCTATACCCATTTAAATAACAACCCACGGTTTAATGCAAAGAAGCTAGAAACTCCCAGTCCGCCATATTGCTTAGAAGAAAGAACCTTCGACCATTCTACTCTCATTTCCTTGTTCTCCATTAAAAAACTCGCGACGAAGTGCTTCCATCTTAGCCAGGACAGATTTCGGAACTTTGAACAGAGACATCCAATATATGGGAGTAGCACCCAAGACGGACTTAAGTAATGTGAGACGACCACCAATAGAAAGGGTTTTAATCTTACACTTAGATAATCGATTCTTCAACTTACGGATAGTATCATCCCACGCATTAAATTTCGCCATATTACCACCAACCATGACCCCAAGGTATTTGAAAGGCGTCGACATAGTAGAACAACCAAGGTTCGTAGCAGCAGCCGAAACCACGTCCAAAGATTTCCCAACACCAAGAAGATTACTTTTCTGAACATTAATCCTTAAACCAGATTTTAAGGAAAAACATTGTAAAGCATGCATAATATTAGAGAGGTTACCATCCGACCATTCGCCTACAAATACAGGGTCATCTGCGTAGAAAAGATGTGAAACCATGGCTGAATCATTAATATTGATACCCTTGAAAAGACCCGCGTTTACAACTCTGGAAAAGGAGATATGAAGAGATTCCATAACAAGTAAAAATAAATAAGGAGCCAAGGGATCGCCTTGTTTTAACCCTTGATGGAATTGAAACTCTGAAGTTGGACTGCCGTTAACTAGAATAGAAGCCTTACCCGACGCCAGACTCCCAGAAATCCATGACCTCCACTTAGATCCAAACCCAAAAGAACAAAGAATATCGTCCAAAAAATCCCATCGAACAGAGTCATAAGCTTTAGCGAAGTCCACTTTAAAAATCATAGCACTTTTCTTCTTGCGTTTACACAAGCCAGAAGCTCATGAATTATAAACGGCCCATCAAGAATTTGCTTGTTTGGAAGGAAAGCCGATTGTACTTCCGATATCAGATAACTAAGGACCGCTGAAAGACGAGTAGCTAGGATTTTGGTGACAACCTTATATAAGCTCCCAATCAGACTAATAGGCCTGTAATCACTAAAAAACTTAGGATCAGGAGATTTCGGAATAAGTGCAATGAAGGACGAATTACAACCTTTTGCGAATGAACAATGATCAAAAAACCAGTGCACAGCAAGAATGAAATCAGGCCCAATAGTATCCCAGTATTTACGAAAAAACTCGAATGTAAATCCATCGGGCCCGGGAGACTTATTCTCTCCACAAGCCCAAACAGCACTACGTATCTTAGAAGAAGAGATAGGAAGTTCTAACAAGTCTGCTTGATCAATAGATAACCGATTAGGAAAAATAAAATCAATCTTGCCGCGATTAGAAGACGGGGATTGAAATTTGTTGGCAAAATGTAACCAAAATTCATATTTAACCTTATAAGGATCATCCTCCCAATTACCATCCACCATGACCCCTTTTACAGCCAAGTTAGAGCGTCGCCTATTGATAATCCCATGAAAAAACTTGGAGTTTTTGTCACCCTCTATCGCCCATTGAAGCTTAGCTTTCTGAATGAGATCATAAGACTTCATTGAATTGAAGTCATTCAACTGTTTCATCAAATTCAAACGAGACAGTAAAATTTCATCATTAACATTACCTTGGTCAAGTTGGATGTCAATGTCCTTCAACTTAATCTTAATCACATCACTCTGCCCATTTTGATCTCTTCTGAAATCATTAATCCAACCCCGAATGACAATTTTTAGCGCCTGCAATTTTTTCTTAAACCGAATCATATCATTACTATCCGAAAACTCAAACGACGCCCACATATCAGAAACCATAACATCAAAACCCTGCATCTTAGTCCACGAATGATAAAACCTGAAAGGAGACAGTCCATAATCAACGAACTTTTCACGTAAAAGAATGGGTCGGTGGTCTGATAAATGACTGTCTAAACAAATAGCAGAAATATGAGGAAACATGGATAAAAAACCGCCTGACACAAGGAACCGGTCAAGCTTACTCATTTTACTAGCCGAAGCATGAGACCAAGGAAAAGAGTAGCCTTCCAACTGAATCTCAGTCAACCCCGTATTAGATATGAAATCATTAAATTCAGCCGAACTATAACAATTAAACACCGACCCCAAACGTTCATTCGCATGTCTAACTTCATTGAAATCACCCAACAAAACACATTCCCCTTGAAACCTAGATTTGACAGAAGAGAAGTACTCCCATAGAACCCGTCTCTCAGTCCTCGATTGTGGAGCATAGATTGAGATTATGAGAATCTTATTAGAAGAAGAAACCCACGTACCAAATAGTGCCACAAAATTATCCGAAACAATATGGTATTCTTTTGTAAACACATTTGAATCCCATATACATAATATACCACCAGAATTACCAATAGAATCACTGCTTTTGAAATCGAAAATAGAATTACCCCAAAGAAACTTGGCATCCATAGTAGATACAGACTCCATCTTCGTTTCTTGAAGTGATAAAAACTGACTTTATGTTTCCTAACTAACTCCTTTGTCCACTCTTTTTTAGCCTTGGACCCGAGGCCTTGAATGTTTAAAGATAGACAATTCATAAAGGAACCTCATGTACTCCTTGAGACCCGATAATCTTTTCCATGTCTTGCATACACCCACCCATATCATACCCCATAATCTGACCTACTTTGATTATATCGTCAAGAGTATTAAGAATAGAACCACCTTTGTTCAAACTAACTGATGAAGTATGCGTATCAGTAGAGTTGTGAGCATTGTCTTCTTGCACCTTTTCAAACACTCGTGAACAAAGGTTCACAGATGAGCTATGGAAAGACTCATTTACCTCCTTATGTATATCTTGATCATCTGAACCTTCTTTGGCTTCAGATTGAGGAACATCAGCTGGTGGTGTATATCCTGGTGGGTGCGGGATACTACTCTCCGAGTCTTTACTGGCCTCATTAATGTCCTTCTTCTTACCAAGTTCCTGGATAAGATCATTTACAACAAAAGGGTCTGAAGATACCTATTTAGCAACATCAGAATTAACTTGATTCAGGTCCTCCACGTTATCACCAAAACATGTTTCTGAGACCTCCTCGTCGTCTTCCTCAATATGTTCCTTATGAGCTTTAACATGATCGTTACCACTGCCCTTAACGGAATCATCATCAGTGTTGTATTCTACCTCTTGAACACCTTTAAATTTCGGAGCCCAAACAAACAACTCTTTAGCACGAACAACATGAACTTTACCTTTAGTGATAATTTTAAAATTTTCAAGAATATTATCCTCATGTCTCGTCTTAATACACACTCTCTTACGTGCAAACAAGTCATCATCTCCTTCATTAATGTCCATCACCTGTCCCCATTTAGCACCAATTTTGTTAAACGTATTACGTGTCCACCCATGTAATGGAACACCCTCTATATCAACCCAAACAATACGATCCCTGGATACAAAGTCCGACTGTGCATTACCAAGGTGAGAAAACCAGGAAGCCACCCCGACATGCTGGATAAAGATCTCTTTAGCCTGAGAAGACGCGAGATCAATCATCACCCAAAAACCCCCCAAATAAACCAACTTAACATTATTAAAACCCTCCTGTGCAAGTGACACATATAGATTCGATATTGATGTAAAGCTTTTTACCTCACCCAAAATGCAAAGATCAAGATTACGCTGAATGATACATGAATCATCCAACACAATAGCAGGAAAGGGGCTAACATACGTAGGGTTTTGATTACCTTTGAGGACCGAAGCGAAAGATGCATTATTAACTTTAGGAGGTGTAGGAGTCGGGTCAGATGATTTTAAAGACGAACGTTCATACCGGACAACATTAAACTGAAGCTGGAATCGCCCAATCCAAAGTGTACTAAGATTATCAATCAATCTTTCCAAATTAACAACCTTGATGAATCTGACGAACGCAAACCGTTTACCTGCTTTAGACCTCCGATTAGGAATAAAAACATCTACCACCGTACCGTACCCTTGACATAATAACCAGAGATCCTTAGCTTTAGTCGATTCAGGGAAGTTTGTGACAAAAATTGATTTGGAGATGACCCTAGTATCATCAGAAAAGCTACGAGCCCCCATTTTTGGATTGAAGAGAGATCTAATAAATAAAAACCTAACAAAATGGAAAATAAAAAACGGAAAAAACCAATAACAATCGTCAAATCAAATAAGAAAGTGATAAAAGGTGAATCAGGAGAAAAAGTCCCAAGTTAATAAGCGATCTTCACTAAACGTCGGGAGCACAGGTGCAAGCCTACGCCGTTCACAACTTATATGTTGAGATCCAATTCAACGAACCGCCCAATAATCACAGTATTATTCAATGAATGGATTGTTATTAGGATCCAAAAAAGAGATTATATGGAAAAAATATATCGGAAAACCCATGTGGCCGCCGACTCCATTGTTAGGTTTTTATTTGCCCGGTACCAGAAAAAAAAAAGAGTTTAACTAGAGACGAAAGAAGATGCGAACAAAAGAGGATACTTATCTGTCGGAGTTGGTTAAAATTAATAAAGTGAAAATATATCTTAGGCTTAAATACAAGTCTAAGAATTGAACAAGATTTTTTTTTGGAAGAGACATATTTAAAAAAAACACTCAAACCTCAAAACAGGAGGTATATTACACAAAAACCCACACCAAAATGGTCAAACAAACAGCCCCTTATTAATCACACGTTAGTTTAGAGTAAATTCAAATCTGTTAGTATCTATTGAATTGGTTATTTTTGTAATGCAACAAGAGACCTGAGAGAGACCTTTGAGACTATTAGGTTACACAACTTTCCTTATTAACTTCTATTTACAATATGCGATTCCATCTTTTCCAAAGTGTATTGATCACGATCCACCACCAAAGTAACAACTATTAACAGTTGAACTTTTCCTAACATAGATCGAGGACTTACGAGCTACTCAATAGCAATGTTTTAAAACCCGGTTTTTTTATTAACTCGGTCGAGCTACCGGTTCACCAGGTTACCAGTTCAATCGCCGGGTCAAACCGATTTTATATAAAATAAAAAATTAAAAGAAAATATAAACCTCAAATGTAAAAAAGATGTAATGATACATGTAATACAGATAATGTTTTTATTTCATTTCTATCCACAAGAACTTGTTTCTTTTACTTTTCTTTCATCAATGTCATTCCCAAAACAGCTATGGCAGTGAAACAAATACTGCAGTTACAAACAAAGATCTCATTAAAAAAACCATATATTCATCCACAGTCATCATCCTTTTGTTTTAGTTTAACATAACTAAGCACGCAAGAAACAAAAAATCAACAAGGGATCCTAATATTCATCCATAAAAATATGTCCTCATCACATCAAAGTTCAAGAAGTTGAGAGTTAAATAGATCAATCTCAACTACACACCCATATTGTTCAGTTACACAATCTGATAGATCTGATTTTTTTCTTTTTTTTCTGAACCGGGCGGTTTTTTTGGCAGCGGTTCGACCCGGGTCGATCAAAACCCGACGGTTCAATGCGGTTCGATTTTCAATCAAAAACTGGCTCACAACGGACCGACCATCACTCCGGTTTTCAGTTCAACCGGTTGAACCGGCCGGATCAAACTGGTTTTTAAAACATTGCTCAATAGCGACTATAGTTTGATACTTCCTATCACATTCCTAGCTATCTAGTCGTCTGAAAGCAAACACCGATATACATGTCGGCTCCTAACCTTTTACCACGTACTAACACTTGGTTCGTGCGAAAAGTTTTTGCATCCGCATGTGCGTATATGTACATGGAACGTAACATATATAGGTCAACATCCGTGATCTTTACGACTTTTCGTAACCGAGTTAAAAATGTTAGGTTAACGTCGGACTTCAATCCTCTAAAAAGTGATGTATTTATTTGTACGAATATGGAAAGCTAAACAGGACTTTCCTAAAATAGCAAACATCATCGATCCTCTCACGTGTCACTCGTCCATTGTTTGAGTTTGGCCGATGTTTCTTAGGGAGCTTCATCAAATCCTTCAATTCTGAGAGTAATATGAGGTGGTAACTTTTCTCTTAACAGTTTAAAAATTCTTACAATCAATCTATACTGTCAGGTAACCCATCATGTCAAGATTTTCAACTCACTAGGTTTTACTATTTATTAGTAAGAGCACTAGGAGTCATCACTCCAAGTGACTCCTATTTGGAGTGTCACGTCAGCGAAACCCATTCACTCACTCACATGAAAAAATCAGGGGAGTCATCACTCCGAATGACTCCCTTTTGTAGGTCCCACTTTTTTTTTAAATAAACTAACCGTTGGGGCATTAAAAACAAAAAAAAAACATTTTTTCTCAAAAATAACGGCTAGTAGCCGTTGGTTTTAAAAAAATTTCAGAAAAAATAATTTTCTTTTTAAAACTACTACTCGCGCCGAGTGGTTTGAGTCACGCCAAAACCCAACGCCGTGAGTTTTTGATGTTAGGGGAGCAATCGCGCGAGTCACTCCGTGGGTTTAGCACCACGACGCCATGACTCCGAGCCCTCTAACAAACAACAACAAACAACTTTAAATTGGGATATAATTTACATATTAAATGTCATTTGTTTTGTTATTAATCAAGAGTCTTATCAATTGTAAAGTAATCTCAACTACCGCATCACAAATATTCGTACATTACATTATATATCCCCAAATATAACGTTAAGAGAAAATCTTGACATAACATGTTTTAGTTTCAAATTTGGCTACACACAAAGAAAACAAAGTGAAAAATGGGTTTAGTTTTAAACTTACATATATATATAAGACTTAATTTATCACATATCCATAATTATAGTTTACTAATTATGTAGTAATTGCATTGACCAAAGATCCTCCATATTCCATGTGTTTTCATGATTCGTCTCAGTGGCATACGAACTTGAAAAAGTTATAGCATTGTCGCAAGGTTGATAGTACGATAACTCCATTGGATTTGCAGCAGCGCATGCCTGTGCCGAGATCATATTCACTTGATTATTCTGCCCTGAAGAAGTACTTTCTCCACTAAAAATTTCTGTTTGCTTCACATGCTTTTGAATTCTCGTCCTCCAGTAATTTTTTATCTCGTTATCAGTTCTTCCTGGTAAATGCTTTGCTATTTTCGACCACCTTCAAATAAAGTAGTTCAATGCAAATAAGAAAGTTGTGACAAGTAGCATTTTAACGCTACCAAAAATACCTAGACAACCCACAATTTCTATCACATGTTACATGTTCCAATCTAAAGAGATCGATCATCATGTTCTATGGTTCAAGATCAAAGCACTTGATGTTGGATCACCTATATTTAAAGGTGGCTCAGTTTCTTATTTTGTTTGCTTCATGTGTGCAACTCCAGTAAACAATTTTTCCATAGATTTTTTTGGTTCTTTAGACTAGTTTCACATCAGTTTGAAGAAAAGAGAGATACATATTTATGAGTACACGTTTTCGTAAGCCATATATATACGTTATAATTATGAAGAAAAAAAAGCACTTTTTTGAGATAAAAAATAGTGTTCTTTTAAGAAAATTGGCTTATCAATATTGTAAATAAAATTTCATGATGGCACCTGAGTTGTTTTTTTTTTATTCTTTTGCTCAAAAGATTGATAATTCTTTCTTCACTTTAAGCCATATTAGCAGTGATTGTTTCTCTAAGGCGTTCTAGAAATAGCAACTTTACAATTCCTATAGATCTAAATAAAATGAAATAGTTCTGTTTTCATTTAACAATGTAATGATTTATTTATTTATTTAGCTATTTAGAATTTTTGATTTTTGTCAGTTTATAATCTTCATTGTCATTATATTGTCAAAGCTTACCAAGCTATACATAGAACAAAGATTGTCGAATTTAGATTACATTATGTTTTAACTATCTGATACATGCATATTTACCTTGAATAGTTTTTAAATACATAAAATTAGAAACTCAATTATATTTTTAAAACTTTGCTTCTAATTTTATTTTATTTTGCAATGAAAGAATCAAAGAATTCTATATCATTTTTGAAACAAGAGAAAGATTGCAAGAGTTTGATTAGTTAATTACTAGTGATTCAAAGAAAATTTAGGGCTGAATTTAATGAATTACTGGAAGACTAACTATGTTAATCGTTTTAAGCCATAGATGTAATTAGTAAATTAACTTTATTCTATTACAAATAAGCATAAAAACCTGATTCAATTTTTCTCCAAAAGTTACTAGCTAATTTGAGAACATAATATCATGAAATAACCAAATTAGTTTTATAAAAAAACGATTTGGGACTCACCGGTTGCCCCACTTAGCATGCAACTCCATAATCACGAGCTGTTCTTCGGGCGTAATATTACCCCTTCTCACATCTGGTCGTAAATAGTTTAGCCATCGAAGCCTACAACTCTTTCCGGTTCTCTTGAGACCTAATTAACAAAATCATTAACCCAATATTAAAGATTTAATTTTGAGTTTGATCAAAGAATTCCTAGATTACTAGCTTCTTAAAAAAAATAACAAGTTTGTTAAGTTAGTACCTGCGGATTTAGCAAGACTGTTCCAAACACCTTCGCCATGATCGTTGATGTAGTTGATTAGGATCAAGTCTTCTTCCATCGTCCACGGTCCTTTTCTAATCTCAACATCTTGTACGGAAGTAATCATCGATCTTTTTTCCATATTTTTGAAGGAGGGGGGAAGATGTTTGTTGATAAAAGATTATGAAGTCTGAAATGGATTTTATAGAAGGTTAGATGGCAACTTCACTGTTAATTAAGGTTTTAGTTAATAATGATTTTGAACTCAAAATTTTTAGCCTAACTTTGTTGTTATTAAGTTACTAAATCAAGATTAATAAGTATATAATATGTATAAATACTTGATCAACTCATCGACACGTAGTGATGTTATATATATACGATCTCACAGCTTCCACATATATAAATAACAATGTCAATGCACATGCATGATTATAAACTTAAGTATATGAAAAAAATGACAAAGCTTTCGCATGTGCTCTGTTTATCCTAGAGGAGAAATTGATTAACACTATACAGATACGAGATACTATATTAGTTAGACTAATAACTCCAAATTGAAACATATCTCGGTAAAACAAGGAGAGTTCAGGACTTGAAAATGCATGTAATTTGTCCGTTTGTGTTATACCGTGTAGTCATCTTTTACGATTAAAACACAAATCGTTCCAATTTTGACTTTTGTGTTTTTTATACAGTAATAATTATTTTGTAATGTAAATGATTATTTTATCAGTTAAAATTTGAAATTAGTAGGATAAAACCGTCACAAAATAAACACAAAAAGCGAAATTTAAAAATTTTATGTTTTAATAGAAAAAAAAGATAACTACACGACATAACAAATATTGACAAGTTAGATATATTTTTAAATTATTAACCCAAATCAAAAGGGTTAGTATTGATAAAGTATTATGAAGTATGAGCTTTTTGAACGGAAAATTAATTTATAAAAACTCGAACAAGAGGCTAAAAAAATTACAAAAAAGCAAAGATTCGGGTTTTTCAACCGAGATAATCAGTTCATCTCGAAATCACATCTATTATAGCGTCAAGAAAAAGAATCCGCCACAATATTGTCAAAAATATCCGCCCTTCTTGTGGTTTTAGTACAAAAAATATTTGGTTACAAAAGGTGAAAGTTTATGGACTTATATTTAATAGTTGTGTGATAGGAACGAACTTGAGATTACGAGATTGCACACAATACGTAAAGAGTTAAATGTATTTATTATATTTATTAATTTATTTAATAAATATATTTATTACGTTTATTAAATTAAACCGAGATATAACATTTAACGGTCGTTAAATAATTAAGAGTTAAGTATTAACGAACGTTAAAAAAATATATAGAAAGAGGATTAAAAGAAAGAAGGACGAAAGGTTACGGAACACCTCATAGAGGGGTGTTCGAATGGCGGTTAGGGCACAAAAGGGGAAGGAAAAAAAACTTTCCTTTTATTTGTTTGGGCTACAACATTTATTAGGCCTATATATACAACTCCTTACCCTCATAATTCTATACACACTTCTCAATTTCTCTTTCTCCTCTCTCTTGGCCGATCGCAACACAACCTACAAAGGGGTTTGGTGTGGTTTTTTCTTGGTGCTCGGTTTTAGTTTAAATCTAGTGCTAGCCCCTCTCTAGGGTTGTTGGGTAGATTTTCTACAAGCGTTATAGCTTGGTTTACACGTGCTAGAATCACGGTTAGCTCGTTGTATTACGTGTATACAAGATCGTAATATAGTCTTACTTTAGACTATATCTTGGTTATATACGGTATAAGCCCGAATTGGTGATTCATTATACGTTTTGTGGATTTGCTTTAGCGTAAAGGTATGTAACCCTAATTTGATTAATTATAATTGTGTTATTATTCTTATCTTGTTAAATCGCTTCCGCTATGTGTGCTTTGATCTCGTTCTAGGTTTTGTGTAATTGTTATGAACTATATAAACCTTCAGTGGTATCAAAGAGCCGTTTTAACATGTTATAATTATCGAAAATCTAAAGTTTTTTAACTAATAATTGTTTTGAGTTAAAACTACATGTTTTTTTAGGTTTTCTTAAAAATTAGGGCTTTGTTTTTTTAAATTAAGGTTTTGGAAGAATTTTATAGAAAAAAATTTGTTTTTGAAACCCTAAATTACATGAGGGATAATTTTAGATTAAATTGCATGATTAGTTGTTATGTCATGTAAATTAAAGGTTACGATCCGAAGAGATTTAATTGTTAAGATTTAAGGGTGGTCCATGATTAACGTTCATGTTTTCATGGATCGTAAAATCGTATGTTTATATGATTTTATGTGCTACTTGTTTTATTTGATTCAATAAATCTTGAATTAGGGAAGACTTTTATATGAATATAAAGACCTAAATTTGATGATTATTGAATAAATCGTATGCATGTGGCTATTTGATTTATTTATCGCACATACAAATTGTTATTACGTGTTTATGATTTAGTTTTTTTTTCTTGTTTATGTTAAAATTGTTTGAATTGTCGTAAACAAGGGTTTTTTTTGAAAAGAAATAATATGGACTAAATCATATTGAAGTTAATATTTGTTTGAGATCTAAATTACATAAGATTACGTTGATTGGTGAATTGCAAAAATAACCTAACGGTCTACTCCTTTTGACAAACTATAAAGTGGGTATAACGCACCGTTGGTCATGTACCCGGTTAAGGAAGGAGGTGTTAAGCCATTAGTCGCTGACAAAATTCCCGGCTCGCCTGTGCGTCAAATTGAAACTACCTACGATTATTATTTGAATTGTACCTTAAGATTAATTTACCGCAACTTCACATCTGAATTCACAATCAATAAGGTTATTTCTTTGTGCTTTAGCCATAAGTACGTTGTGAATAGTTGTGGGTAAATTATTTGATGGGTTGAACCAATACCTCAACATAATTTATGTAGAAATTTAGTCTCGTGAAAAGTTTACTAAATGTTTTATTAAACTTATGCTATGGAGTTTTATGTATACTTCTTCATACATTGATTTTGACATCAAATTTATACCCATAAAATTTAAGTTGAATGCTCCTAATTGACGAACACTTGAAATTGATACGTCATCAAATGAGATTTTTGGATGATGATTCTGATGGAGAGAAAACTTTCATAGAATGAGAATTCGTATGATGGTTTTACGTTACTCAGATTAGACGACTTAATTAAGTTACTCAGTGACATCTGGAAACTTAAGACATTCAGAAGGGATGAAAGATGTTTACAATGCAAAACGTTTTTTGGCAATGTAAATCCCTTAAATAAACTAGAAATTGAAAATTGTTTGTCAATTGAATTGTTCGACAAGTCGCTATGTTGAGTACATTCATTACTAGCAGATCAACTGATGTAATGGGTCTATGTCAATATATTTCTGTAGAAATGGATCAACCCGACAATAACACTATAAGTTATGCGTTCAAAACGTTTTTTATCGACCTGAACTTACTGGCCCAAACTTCAATGATTGGTACCGCTCACTAAGAATTATCTTGAGAGTAGCGGGTACTATTGATATCTTGACTACTCCCTATCCGAAGGATCTTGCTGAAGGAGCTTCTAAAGCACAAAGGCTTGAACACGTTGTTAATGTTATGAAGCACTTGGAGGTGGCTTGCTTAATGCTAGGAAAAATGGCTCCTCCACTTCAGAAGAAGTATGAGCTATTTTCGCCTAAGCGAATGCTTGATGAGCTCAAGGCTATGTTTGAAAAGCCGCAAGCTGTGGAGATCTACGACTTAGTAGATGCTTTGCATAGCTGCAAGCAAGCTCCTGGAAAGTCTGTTAGTACCATTACATGGAGATGAGGGGTTATATGGAACAGCTCATTGCACTAGGACTTGTCACCATTGCAAGAAGAATCAATCTTAGAAGGATGAGAGTTGTCACCATTGCAACGCAAGTGGTCACTGAAAGAGGAATTGTCTTCTTTACCTCGAAGAGTTGCGAGAAATAAAGAAAAAGTCTGAGCAGAGCTCTGTAGCTTGAGGAATTTATTTATGATCGAAATATTTAATTTGACATACAAATTAAATTCATGGGTATATGATACGGGATGCGGTATTAACATTTGTAATACGCTGCAGGGATTTAATCTGAAAAGGAAGCTTTCCTATGGGGAAAATTTTCTGCAAGTGCGCAATGGCGCACAAGCAGCGGTTGAAGCTATAGGAACATTTAATTTAGTTTTACCTTGGGGTTTAGTACTTATTTTAAATGATTGTCATTATGCACCTACAATTGTTAGGGGTGCTATTTCCTTTTCTTGTTTGTTGAATAATGGATTCATTCACACTATTGATTATAATGGAATTTCTGTTTGGAAAGATGGTATTTTTTATTTTAATGCAATTTCTATGAATGGTGTGTTTGAAATAGACATGCACGAAAATGAATCCAAGAAAAATAATAATTCTATTTTTAGCATGAATAAGAAGAGAAAGATTAACAATAACTCTTCTTATCTTTAGCATTGTAGACTTGCCCATATTGGGAAGACTCGTATACAAAAGCTTCAACGTGAAGGTCTTTTGGAAAATATCAATGATGAATCATTTGATAAATGTGAGTCTTGTATCTCTAGAAAGATGACCAAGAAACCTTTTAATAGCAATATTGAAAGAGCTACTGATCTACTTGGTTAAATACATACTGATGTGTGCATGCCACTTAGAAATTTGTCAAGGAAAGGTGGTAGCTACTTCTTAAAATTTACGGATGATTATAGCCGTTATGGTTATGTTTATTTGTTTAAATATAAACATGAGGTATTTAAAATATTCAAAGTGCTTAAAGCAGAAGCAGAACTGCAAATAGGAAAGAAGATTAAAGCTCTTCGTTCTGATAGAGGTGGTGAATATTTAAGTCAAGAGTTTATAGATCATCAAAGTGATAATAGAATTGGTCAGCATCTTACTTTTCCCTATACTCCATAACAAAATGGTGTATCTGAAAGGAGAAATCGTACATTATTAGATATGGTGCGATCTATGTTTAATCTTACAACTTTCTTTATCCTTTTGGGATTATGCTTTAGAGTCTGTTGTTCACATTTTAAATATGGTTCCCACGAAGAAGGTTGATAAGACACCATATGAACTATGGCATGGCAAGAATCCATATTTGTCTTATTTAAAGGTCTAGGGTTGCGAGGCGTATGTGAAACGTGACTCGGGCGATAAACTCCTACAACGATCTGTGAAATGTATCTTTGTAGGATACCCTAAGGAAACTATTGGTTACTACTTTTATTATCCACCTGAGAACAAAGTGATTGTTGCTAGGTATGGAGACTTCCTTGAAAGTGATCTTGTAAATCAAGAATTCAGTGGGAGAAATTATGATCTTGAAGAGAGTCATATAGATACATTACCTTCTGAAAACACTAGCGATGTAATTCCTGTAGAACCAGAAAGTTTGGCGATTCCACCGGAATTATTCCTTTGCGTAGATCCACAAGGATTAAAAACGAAAATATCAATATATGTCTTAATATAGAGGATGATGATGAAGTAGGGGATCTTGGAGAACCTGCTAATTATAAATCCGCCATGCTTGATCCTAAAAGGGATAAGTGGATGGTTGCTATGGATGAGGAAATGAAATCCATGAAAGTTAATGATGTTTGGATTCTTGTAGATCCACCACCAAATGATAAAGTAGTGAGACATAAGTGGAAATACAAGAAGAAAACCGACATGAACGGTAGAATACAATCCTATAAAGCTCGTTTAGTAGCTAAAGGTTTTACTCAAACTTTTGGCGTAGACTACGAGGAGACATTTTCTCTTGTAGTAGACTTAAGAGCTATTAGGATTCTCATAGCTATAGTAGCATACTATGACTATGAGATATGGCAAATGGATGTTAAAATTGCCTTCTTGAATGGTCGCTTAGATGAAGACATCTATATGCAACAACCGGAAGGGTATGTTGATCCTAAGAATCCAAAACACATGTGCAAACTTCAAAGATCTATTTATGGTTTGAAGCAAGAATCACGTCAATGGAATAAATGATTTGATGAAAAAAAAAATTGGATTTATTCAAAATCGTGATGAGCCATGTGTATATCGCAAAGCTAGTGGGAGTGATGTAGTATTTCTAGTCCTATATGTTGATGACATATTAATCATGGGAAGTAACATTCCAAGACTTAAAGCGGTTAAGGATTATGTTGGTAAATGTTTTTCTATGAAGGACTTAGGAGAAACTGCATACATTCTGGGAATTAAAATCTATCGGGACAGGAAAAGACGGTTAATTGGTCTAAGTCAAGATGCTTATATAGATAAGATATTTAAGAAGTATAATATGCATAATTCCAGGAAAGGTTTTCAACCTATGGAAGTTAAGCACAATCTGAGTCATGAGATGGATGCATCAACTCCTGAAGAGGAGGCACTACATACAGAAGGTGCCTTACGCTTCGGCTGTAGGATCTATTTTGTATGCTGTAAGATGCAAAAGGCCTGATGTGGCGTTTGCTCAAAACTTGGTCAGTAGATACCAACAGAATCTAAGGAAGCTCCACGGGACTGATGTTAAACATATTATAAAGTATTTGAGGAGTAAGAAAGATATGTTTTTGGTATTTGAAGGGAAACCAGACACAGAACTGAATGTGACAGATTTCTGTGATGCATCCTGGCAATGTGATAAAGACGATACGAAGTCTCCGACGGGTTACATGTTTGTTATCAATGGAGGAGCAGTTGACTGGAAGAGCAAGAAATAGACAACGATTGAAATGCATGGTACTCAATCTGAGTACATGGCTGCTTCAGAAGCTGCAATGGAAGCGGTTTAGATTAGGAAGTTTATTGGAGATCGTGGAGTGATGTCCTCAATAAAAGAACCTATTGATATATATTGCGACAATTCTGCTGCAATTATATTCGCCAATGATTCTAGAGTCATGAAAGGCGTCAGACACTTTTAGTGTAGACATCACTACGTCCGAGAACAAGTTGAAGCTCATGAAATCAAATTAATAAAATTCACCCAGATGATAACGTTGCTGATCCTTTTACTAAGGCTTTTCCTAGACGAAGGTAATTAAGCACGCCAAGGCTATTGGGCAGCAACTAGCTAGCGAACTCATGCAATAAATCTGTGATTAGTATTTGGATAAATGATGTTAAGACAATATTATTTAATAAAATAAAGATTGATTTCGTTTATTCGTATTACTTAATTTTGTATCCTATTTTACATGTTTTAATCCATGAATAAATTGGTATGCTAAATGTCCATTGTCGGTTAATAATATGGGGAATATTATTAAATTAAGACAAATCAAAATAGCGATAGAGTATACTTGGAAGTATATTGATCGATTTCGGATGATATTCGATGAATTGAATGTTGGAATTATCCCAACTATATGATTTTACTTTGTGGATCTTTTCATCAAGTAAATCATAAGTACATATCCTTGGATTTGAGATACCAGGAAACTGTTATGAATCTAGTGCATCTTTGTGGAATAATCTAACGCTAAACTTAACTGATAGCTATAAGGGTTATTTTCAGATGTGTTACAAAATTCATAAGTTCTGTTTGTAGTCAATATGGAATTTATTTCTTGCAATTTTGTTTTGGAGTTTAATACAGCTGGGCCTCTCGTGGGATTAGTAAGATGCTTGTGTGGCCACACCCAAATTTGTTTTGTTGATCTTGTTGAATCTGTGAACGAGAAACAGAATGGTTAATGAAAGGAATGACTAAGATCCATATCCTTATTAACGTTGTATTAGAAATAAAAGGATAATAATAATGATGAATCATTAAAAGGTTTTATCCAGGAGACCTTATTCAAGTTGTACTAGTGACATTGCTAGTCTAACTAGACGTTAGTCAATATAATCACGATATTCAAAATATGTCCAAGTGGGAGCTGAAAGTTTATGGACTTATATTTAATAGTGGTGTGATCGGAACGAACTTGAGATTACGGGATTGCATACAATACGTAAAGAGTTAAATGTATTTATTATAATTATTAGTTTATTTAATAAATATATTTGTTACATTTATTAAATTAAACCGAGATATAACATTTAACGGTCGTTAAATAATTAAGAGTTAAGTATTAACGAATGTTAAAAAATATATAGAAAGAGGATTAAAAGAAAGAAGGACGGAAGGTGTGAGAACTCGTATTTTTTCCCGTGTTATTTTATTCTTTTATTCATGCTTCTTGAATTTTCCAACAGGTTACATTTTCTTGTATTCTTCATATGTAAATCCTGAGATCTCAATAATTTTATATAAATTAAATTTTAATTATTTTTCGGATCATTGATAATACTTTATTCAGAATTATAAAATTTTATTTAATTTTCCCATATTTATTTAAATCAAAATTTTTAATTTAAAAGCACTCGCGCGCGTTTTACAAAAAGTTTACCCGAATTGACGGAACGAGAACCGATGGCTAAATATTTCGACTTTGTGAAGTCAAAATACTATGTTCTTATAAATATTTTATTTTCGTATTATAACTTGCACCGAGTCGGAAGATTAGCGTTTTTATTTAGAAATCGAGTCGGGCTAGGAGCATTCTAAATTTTGGGCTTTAGTTAGTTATTAGTAGGATTTATGCTTTGGGCTAAAGCCCACTTTTGCCTCCCTTTTCTTTTGACCGACTACAAAAACATACACAAACATTATCAGTATTTTTTTTGTTTCCAAAAATCACTCTCCCTTCTCCTTTTTCTTTACTGTTCGACTAACACAATCAAAACAGCTCCATCACCATCTTTTTCTTGAGCAATCACTCAATTAAAACACACCCCAATCATCCTTGATTAATTATAATCATAAACCCAATCAAAAACACATCATGCAATGATTTTTATAAAATCATGAATCACTAGAATTGGAGTTATTTGGTGTTTGATCATACAATTAGGTTTGTATTGTGTTATTTATGGTTTAGACATTGATAATTTTGTTAGAACCCTTGTTATGATTTTTGCTTTTGGCTAAGCTTTGATTTTGAACATGCATATTGTTGAATTCTAGTGCTTTGATGTTTTAAGTTAGTATAGGATGTATTTTGGTTGTTTGGATTGAACAAGAGGTTGTTTGGTATAAAAATCATATTAGCAAAATTCGGACAGCAGGTATATCAGACCAAAACTCCCATATTTTTCATTATTAACTGTACTTTTTATAGCTTAAATGGATTCATTGACCTTTTACATGTTAGTAGCGAGTTGGATGGGCGATCAACTCCTCCGGATGAGTGAGTTAAGGCCGATTTACGGTTGTGAACCCAATCTGACCCAACAGACTTGTATAGCTATTTGCTACAGGTCATGGACCATTTATTTGACATTTTAAGATCTTGTGAGTTATTATACATTATAATCTAACAAACGCCGCTGACCTCGCGTCGATAGCTATCACCAAATGGTTTTTATGGCTAAAACGGTAAACCCGAGTTTGAAAACCTAAATTTTGATTTCGTAACCTTCAAACAATGCAATTTTCCCGACAATTGGTATTAGCTATTTACTCGTGGTTGGTATGGGCCGAATGTAGAGTCTTGAGGCTTTCCAATGGTGGAAATCTCAGACCCTTAAACCTTATAGGTTAACGGGTTATTTTGCCCCAAGTTTTACTAGTGTAGTTTGACCATTAAGTGCTTATGGGGTGGCTGTTAGTGTTTTGGACTTTTAGAAAGTTCTGTAAACTCTTAGATCGAATGGTTGGACATTCTGGAAACCTCATGAGAGACCCGTTCAAGAGGTTAAAATCCCATAGTTGTTGGACTTATGGATTGGGAGCTACACCCTTTACAAAACAGCTATATCAAAAAAATGTGACTTTACGCCTACGGTTAAATAAATTGTTGGCGTTTTTAGGTGTAAATCACTTGGGTTACTTGATTTGAGACCTTAGGCTGTTATGTTATGCATTTTTATACAGTTTATGTGTCATGAAGGTCATGACCATAGTTAAACTCGGTTGGTTGTGCAAGTTATATACATATTATATTTTTACAAAATATTTTGATACAATTGTTTTATATTTATATAAAACGCATACTTAAGGGTCGTGATCACTCTTGTAGGTCGCGGGTATCCCTTGGAGTATTTCCCATTACCATCTACAGCCCGGTTCTCATATCCGTCACACTTGTACTAAGGTACTCTTAGCACCATTGTATTGCTTTGATTTCTATTTGATTAAATACTTTGATTATGAAATTGGGATTTTTGTATTTAGACCATATGCTACTGATTTCAAGGTGGTATTATGATCATGATAGCTCTTGTGTACTTGTAGAGGCATTGCTTAGGGTGTGCAAGTGTTTAGGTGATGTTAGAAGTAAATTTTAGTGTCAAAAATGAGGTTAAGAATGATAGCAGATTGCTACAGCCATTCACGAAGTTTTTCTGGAAATAAGACCTGCAATTTTCTTGATATTTGGATAGCCTTGGTTGTGTAGTACAATTGGTGAGTTGGGTGGTTTTTGGAAGTGTCCGAATGAGTAAAATATGATCTTTTTATCAAAACTAGTCAATACCGACATGTGCGCCAAATTTGTGTTTGGGGTCAAAGTATAAAAAGCCAAAGTGGGTATTTTTATGAATTATTACAGTAACATAGGTCAAATTTGAACATTTCCAATTGGTTTCAAGTTAAAATCTTTTACGGAATGTAAATGATGGTCAAAATGGTTTTATGCAAATTTTGTCGAAAAAGTCAAATCTGAGTAGTCTGCACTAAAACTGCATTTCCCGTTGATTGGTAATAGCTTTGATAGTGTTTCTTAAAGATTTGAAAAGGTAATAATTTTATCTTTCCAGGTCCATAAAGTTTGAGTTTATATCTATTATATAACTCTAGATATGATACAATCTTTACAGCATGTTTCTGAAAAATTAGTGCAGCCAATTTGTTAACGTTAATTTTCGACTCAAAGTGTAAAAGCGTTTGCTACTTATGGGTTTGATGAGCATTGTTAATGTTTATAAACATGATCATACAATGGGTAAGTAGAGTTTTTAAGTCAAAATTGGTTCGAGTCAATAGGTTGCAATGCCTTGCGAGTTATAAGATGGTTTATGTACTAATAGTAACCAAAGCGTTTTCTAAACGTTATTTTTGTATCTTATAAGTTTTCGCGCCCCGTTATCGTAGGTCTTGGATGACTTAAAGTTTCTTGATTTCTTGTTATTACTACTCAGCCCACCAGTTCCATATTGATTCACCTCGTAGCTAAGGTGAGTTCATAGCCCCTTTTACTACTTGAACATTGTTTCTAAACACGGGGTGAGATTTTACATGGTGGAACACATCCATTTAAAAAAAATTGTATGCTATCGAGAACTTGTATGCTATTCAGACTTGTATGCTTTCCAACAATTTTCATTGATATTATTGCTTATAGTTAATAGCCTTAAGTTTCCTCTCTTGATCATGAACCGTTAATTGTCTCGTATGCTTTGCGCTAAGCGCGAATGTTGTGGGTGGATCCATCGGGATTGACAATCCCCGTCCCGATTACCTTGACGCACTTACATTTGTTTATACTTGAGTATTTAGGCTGAATACTCCCTAGAGGAACTTACTTTGAGTTAAGCTTCGGTTCATGAACTAAACAGCAATAATATTGGTTCCAGACTATGGTTAATGATCATAACCATTTTCTCTATTTACTTGTTTTACAACTGAATGTTTGTGTTCCACATCTTTACTGCTAAACCTATGAATATCACTCAACTTTATGTTGACGATTTTACATGTTTAATCTCAGGTATTAATACTTAGCTTTGCTTGGATGGGAGCCCACAGGATATTATCGCAGCTTGGAGATTTCTGTGTCTACTTAAACTTTGGTTTATCTAAAATCTGTCAGAAGTTTATCATGTATTCTTTGTAACTATAAGTTACAAAACCATAATTAGATTATAGATTTCCGCTTATAAAAATCTGGGACCTTTGTTTAAAAACTCTGATTCTTTATGATTTAATGTATAAATTTTTATTACGTCAACTTTATGTCAATAATATTTCATTGTTTCTTGTACCATGACGTGGCACCCCCTTGCTGCCTAGTTATTCCATACCTGATTTTGGGGGTCTCACAGATTGGTATCAGAGCGATGGTTATAGGGAACTGAGTCCTTTTTTTTTCAAAACTTAGTCTATAACCGAAAATTTCAAATATTTCATGTTTTGAAGTGTCAAACACAGAATCTGCCATTGCTGTTCGATATCTGCGCGGGTAACTCTCTAAGCCTTATTATTTATTTTTAATTATCGTTGTAGTATTTCACCTCTTGATTACAATTTGAAATATTACATTACCCTCATGAAGATAATTACTATCTCCTTTCAAAGCCTTTGTGCTCAATGAATTATCATTGGATATTCTGTGATTACATCTGCCCTTACTGTATTTCTTGAATTCTTGTTCATGTAAACTTGATCTTGTTACAATAATTTTATATTGTTATGACGTTACATACTTGTATTCGGAGCGCGTATGCTGTCGACTTTTCATACTCACTTTTCTGAGTACTATTGTTATTTCGTCTATGCGTGATACGACTGACCTCACATACTCGTTCTTTTTCAACCGTCTGTTTTTCTCGACTCACTGTTACAAGTTGTGTGTATTCTTGTATTACCATTGTTTGGGATTAAGAAGTATTGCTTTCAATGAAACTTCCGATTTTCATTTTACTACCCTGTGCATTAGTTCCACTGTTAAACCTCTTTAAGATATCTATTTAGATATCCAAATTGTTTTCCGACCATTCGTGATTGGATGTCTAGTCTATAGACCATTGTGTAGCTCAGTGTGTCCCCGAAAAAGACTAAAGGACATCGTGTGAGTCACACACCTCAAAGCATTCCTTAAAATCCGTTCAGAATAATATCGTGGGTTTTCGTAACCTTTATTGACCTTTACGTCATCGTTTTACGCGACACTCGAATATCGATTAAGTATTATTTCATTGACCATTCTACGTTTTGACTTCGAATTACAACGCTCGTTTGCACCTTGGAAACACCACCGTCATCTTGTAATTCATATCCTCTAATACGTGGTGCTTGTTTGGAATACGATTTTACTTCTATAAACTTGTATCCTTCCATTTTATTTAACCTCCTCGCCCGGGAGTGCGACTTCTTAATGTTCCATATCTTTCTTGGTATGCTTTGTGTTTTTGGAAAATCGCGCCGTCAAAAGACCTTCCTACCTTGCATCTTGAAATCGAAGACACGGATGTCATGCGCCGTTTTGATTTCTTAGATTATCGTTGGTATTCAGAAACCAATTTTATACTATGTTTTTCTTTATATGCTTAATTATATAATCTATTCTCTTTCGTCTTTATGGAATCCACAAGTCATGTGTGTATATAAATTCCGGGTCGTTATGAAGTTTGATTAAATTTCAAGGTGCCGAAAAATATACTTTCTGCAGAAAATATACAGGTAATTTAACGGTGTCGCGAAAATATTTTTATAAAGTTTAGACTTAAAAATATGTTTATACTTGTTGAGACATTCGTTTAGACATAAAATTCGAACCGTAACTCTTAAAAACGAGCAAGTTACGCTCATATGAAATTTGTAAAATTTAATAACTTATTTTCTGTGAATATGTAAATTATTGCTGATGCAGAACTGCAGGGGGTAAAATTGTCATTTCTGGTCCGTTTCGGCCTTCGGCTGAAACACGAAAGTTGTCTGAAATGTCGTTTTACGTCTACCGCGAAGGAACTACTGTCGAAACTGAATATTTATGGGTCTTTTATCTAATAAAGTCTGCGTTTTCTAAAAATATCATTTTGTTGACAGATGTGATGCGAATACGTTTTCGCCTATTTCTAGTCCGTTTAGAGTCTCGAGTAAAACAAAAAGTTGTTTAAAATGCCGTTTTACCTTTAACGCGTTGGTAACCAAGTCCGAAAACTGGTATAAACGGGTCAAACCTTAAAAATAAAAACCTGCGTTTTAGGATAATATAGTCAAACCTGCGCAGAACGTGCAGGGGCAATTAGCTCATTTTACGTTTGGTTTCAGATCTTGGTAAAACTAGAAAATTGTTCGAAACATTGTTTTGCACTAAATTGCTTTAGACTCCGAGTCTTGAAAATGTCATTTGACGGGTTAATTGATCGGGTCAGACCTAAAAGTCAAAGTTGACTAAAAAGTCAAAGCTGATAGAAATTTTAAAATATGGTTTTTAAGCGTTTTTTTTAGTTCGTTTGAGCTTGTAGAACTTTAACAGATGATATTGTACAAATAACAATCATTAGTTACGTTTGAAGACGTTTAAAAATAGTAACTTTGGGTACGAGTTATACATACATATATCGTGAACTTTTAAAACCGAATGTTTAGATAAACTGATGGTGAGCTATAATTTTGTCAAAAGTTGTACATTTTTATGTCAATTAGTTACGATGTGAACGCATACGGAATTCCTTGTTCCTTTCTTTTATATATGACTTATTTGTCATTTCATATTATCTTTCTTTTCTCTCATCGTACCACTGATTTGGGTCGAGATTTGAAGTTCTTGATTTCACAAGCGTTCGTTATCATTTTGACATGTGTCTCATGACGATTCCGGCTAAAGATTTTGAAACCTTATCACCTTGTAACAATTTCATCGATTTCGTATTAATTACCCTTTACTACCCTCGTTTAACCTACTTGCTATTTATACATTGCTATAATGTCGCCATATAAACTCAAACTCGTATTGTTTGCAAATCATTTTACAAATCGTTCTACTTTGACTTTATAAAATACTTGAATGTTACTTTATAACGTTAAGTAATATTGTTTTACGAGGTATTTTCACAAATTATTTTACCTTGGTCTTATAAAAGAATTCATGTAACATTAAAGGTGTTGATTTAAATATCAAGTGAGTTACTTACTTGCGAAAAGTTTCATTAATTATTCTGATTTCTATTTTTGGTATCATATATATATTTTAAATTTATGACATGTAATACTGGTTTGACGAAACTGTGCATCGCATTGCTAGTCCTAAATAATGCATGGCTTGATCACCTATGCGTAATTTAGGAGGAGCCATGCGAGGCCGAATAGTAGTCACTTTAAAAAAAATTGTCTAAGAATCAACTTTTTACTTGTGTTTCAGAAAAAGCTAGATAAAACGAAGTTTTGAAAACTTTTATATATTTTGTGAGTAGCACTCGTTCATGATATATGCATATGTTTCTTTATCTCTTCTTGAACGAATTACATGCCTACACGCACATATTTCTTTACTCAACGATCTTTTTTCTACTTGTTACCTCATCTTCCCCCGTGATATAATTCTTGTTACCACTCGTCAAATTAATGACCATTGATACCAAACTTGAAAGATTCAACGTTGTTATGCTTCTACATCGACAAACCTTCTTATCTATTTTGGTAGACCTTCGAAACGTCTCCGAACACGAATAGTGATTTATGATTGAAAGTGAACGATGATTTCGTGTATTTGTCATGATGTGTGTTAGACTCTATCGTCTCGAAATTCGTTCGTGTGAACCATGTGTTGACTTCGCTCTCTCATTGCTAATGTTGTTCATTTTGATAGAATTACCCTCAAGTGACTTCTTAAGAGTTTTCTTTGATTCAAAAATTGTTGTGTGGCTTTTCTCTTTTGATCGTGTATCGACTACCGAGAACTTAATAAATCGTTGTTGGTGACACCAACCGCTCTTGTGATTTAATCCCTTGCTAGATCCTTTGTTTCTCATTGTCCTTATCATCGATGCATCTATTTTATCATGTTCGTTAAGAATTTGGTACACGTTTCGTTTTATTCACTCGTGTTATTGCTTGCATACATTGTTGATTATTATTCGTTTCATACTCGTTTACTATTTTGTCACCTTTTGAAAATCCGAACATGTCACATGTTTACTATTCGACGCATTAAACACCTTCTTGGATTTCTAAACTTATTATAAATTCTTAAGAACGTTGTTTAAATTACCAAAAATCCGTTTCAAGTTAAATGTCGGATCTATGCATCATCTTTGGTAAATTTATAACTAGTGTTTAAAAGGACGTCATACCTTATCTTTTAAACTATTTGATTTATCATACTTTACTTTCAAGTTAATGAAATTACCGAGGTAACTTATATTTCTATTAATAATTCTAAATAATTTGGAAATTTGATTTTCTCCAATCGTAACAATGAACCCAAGTTTTTATAACAATTTCATACAATCATCCAAAGATCTTAAGCCGATCAAAATAATTATTTAAAACCGAGTTACTTTTACTTTGAAATCGTGATCAAGAAAAAGAGTTAGTATTTTTACTAACTAAATATTCAATTTCTTCTTAATCCATATATAACATAGTTACAATTTTTCTTTACTAGTAGTTATGATTTCAAATCACAAAACGCTTTGATAAGCAACTTTAGCTATATTGACACCATTTTGAAAGTGTCGTAACATTTTAAAACCACAAGCAAACAACCTTTGTATTTTTAAAATCAAGCAAGCAACTAAGCTTAATTTTAAAGTAATACCAAATCCATTGTGGCAGCTCGTATTTCAAATGTTTATATGTAATTCATATTTCCCCTCTATTTCTCTAGTAAATAGATTGTTACGTCTTAAGATTTTGTCATGTTTTACAGTTTGCACGATTTGCGATTCCTTGTCAATTATCATTCTTAACTCGTTTTAGTGCACCTTGTGTGTCTAAGCAATTCTATTGTTCATTATATCTCTTTATATTTCTTCGTACTGAAAAGTTATTAATTTAATCCGAGTTTGAAATTAATTTAAAAGGGAATTAAGAAGCCGAAGCGTAGTTGGAATTCCAATTGATAAGGTTCGTCGTGCTGCAGAAATTACTTATGAAAGCGATAAATCAATTCTAATATGTGTCTCCATTTGTTCGATTCTTCTTCCGTCTCCAGTTGAACTCTGAGGGACCAGAGTTCCTTTAGGGGGGTCGACTGTGAGAACTAGTATTTTTTCCCGTGTTATTTTATTCTTTTATTCATGCTTCTTGAATTTTCCAACAGGTTACATTTTCTTGTATTCTTCATATGTAAATCCTGAGATCTCAATAATTTTATATAAATTAAATTTTAATTATTTTTCGGATCATTGATAATACTTTATTCGGAATTATAAAATTTTATTTAATTTTTCCATATTTATTTAAATCAAAATTTTTGATTTAAAAGCACTCGCGCGCGTTTTACAAAAAGTTTACCCGAATTGACGGAACGAGAACCGATGGCTAAATATTTCGACTTTGTGAAGTCAAAATACTATGTTCTTATAAATATTTTATTTTCGTATTATAACTTGCACCGAGTCGGAACGATTAGCGTTTTTATTTAGAAATCGAGTCGGGCTAGGAGCATTCTAAATTTTGGGCTTTAGTTAGTTATTAGTAGGATTTATGCTTTGGGCTAAAACCCACTTTTGCCTCACTTTTCTTTTGACCGACTACAAAAACATACACAAACATTATCAGTATTTTTTTTTGTTTCCAAAAATCACTCTCCCTTCTCCTTTTTCTTTACTGTTCGACTAACACAATTAAAACAGCTCCATCACCATCTTTTTCTTGAGCAATCACTCAATTAAAACACACTCCAATCATCCTTGATTAATTATAATCATAAACCCAATCAAAAACACCTCATGCAATGATTTTTATAAAATCATGAATCACTAGAATTGGAGTTATTTGGTGTTTGATCATACAATTAGGTTTGTATTGTGTTATTTATGGTTTAGACATTGATAATTTTGTTAGAACCCTTGTTATGATTTTTGCTTTTGGCTAAGCTTTGATTTTGAACATGCATATTGTTGAATTCTAGTGCTTTGATGTGTTAAGTTAGTATAGGATGTATTTTGGTTGTTTGGATTGAACAAGAGGTTGTTTGGTATAAAAATCATATTAGCAAAATTCGGACAGCAGGTATATCAGACCAAAACTCCCATATTTTTCATTATTACCTGTACTTTTTATAGCTTAAATGGATTCATTGACCCTTTTACATGTTAGTAGCGAGTTGGATGGGCGATCAACTCCTCCGGATGAGTGAGTTATGGCCGATTTACGGTTGTGAACCCAATCTGACCCAACAGACTTGTATAGCTATTTGCTACAGGTCATAGACCATATATTTGACATTTTAAGATCTTGTGATTTAGTATACATTATAATCTAACAAACGCCGCTGACCCCGCGTCGATAGCTATCACCAAATGGTTTTTATGGCTAAAACGGTAAACCCGAGTTTGAAAACCTAAATTCTGATTTCGTAACCTTCAAACAATGCAATTTTCCCGACAATTGGTATTAGCAATTTACTCGTGGTTGGTATGGGCCGAATGTAGAGTCTTGAGGCTTTCCAATGGTGTAAATCTCAGACCCTTAAACCTTATAGGTTAACGGGTTATTTTGCCCCAAGTTTTACTAGTGTAGTTTGACCATTAAGTGCTTATGGGGTGGCTGTTAGTGTTTTGGACTTTTAGAAAGTTCTGTAAACTCTTAGATCGAATGGTTCGACATTCTGGAAACCTCATGAGAGACCCGCTCAAGAGGTTAAAATCCCATAGTTGTTGAACTTATGGATTGGGAGCTACACCCTTTACAAAACAGCTATATCAAAAAAATGTGACTTTACGCCTACGGTTAAATAAATTGTTGGCGTTTTTAGGTGTAAATCACTTGGGTTACTTGATTTGAGACCTTAGGCTGTTATGTTATGCATTTTTATACAGGTTATGTGTCATGAAGGTCATGACCATACTTAAACTCGGTTGGTTGTGCAAGTTATATACATATTATATTTTTACAAAATATTTTGATACAATTATTTTATATTTATATAAAACGCATACTTAAGGGTCGTGATCACTCTTGTAGGTCGCGGGTATCCCTTGAAGTATTTCCCATTGCCATCTACAGCCCAGTTCTCATATCCGTCACACTTGTACTAAGGTACTCTTAGCACCATTGTATTGGTTTGATTTCTATTTGATTAAATAGTTTGATTATGAAATTGGGATTTTTGTATTTAGACCATATGCTACTGATGTCAAGGTGGTATTATGATCATGAAAGCTCTTGTGTACTTGTAGAGGCATTGCTTAGGGTGTGCAAGTGTTTAGGTGATGTTAGAAGTAAATTTTAGTGTCAAAAATGAGGTTAAGAATGATAGCAGATTGCTACAGCCATTCACGAAGTTTTTCTGGAAATAAGACCTACAATTTTCTTGATTTTTGGATAGCCTTGGTTGTGTAGTACAATTGGTGAGTTGGGTGGTTTTTGGAAGTGTCCGGATGAGTAAACTATGATCTTTTTATCAAAACTAGTCAATACCGACATGTGCGCCAAATTTGTGTTTGGGGTCAAAGTATAAAAAGCCAAAGTGGGTATTTTTATGAATTATTACAGTAAAATAGGTCAAATGTGAACATTTCCAATTGGTTCAAGTTAAAATCTTTTACGGAATGTAAATGATGGTCAAAATGGTTTTATGCAAATTTTGTCGAAAAAGTCAAATCTGAGTAGTCTGCACTAAAACTGCATTTCCCGTTGATTGGTAATAGCTTTGATAATGTTTCTTAAAGATTTGAAAAGGTAATAATTTTATCTTTCCAGGTCCATAAAGTTTGAGTTTATATCTATTATAGAACTCTAGATATGATACAATCTTTACAGCATGTTTCTGAAAAATTAGTGCAGCCAATTTGTTAACGTTAATTTTCGACTCAAAGTGTACAAGCGTTTGCTACTTATGGGTTTGATGAGCATTGTTAATGTTTATAAACATGATCATACAGTGGGTAAGTAGTGTTTTTAAGTCAAAATTGGTTCGAGTCAATAGGTTGTAATGCCTTGCGAGTTATAAGATGGTTTATGTACTAATAGTAACCAAAGCGTTTTCTAAACGTTATTTTTGTATCTTATAAGTTTTCGCGCCCCGTTATCGTAGGTCTTGGATGACTTAAAGTTTCTTGATTTCTTGTTGTTACTACTCAGCCCACCAGTTCCATATTGATTCACCTCGTAGCTAAGGTGAGTTCATAGCCCCTTTTACTACTTGAACATTGTTTCTAAACACGGGGTGAGATTTTACATGGTGGAACACATCCATTTAAAAAAAATTGTATGCTATCCAGAACTTGTATGCTATTCAGACTTGTATGCTTTCCAACAGTTTTCATTGATATTATTGCTTATAGTTAATAGCCTTAAGTTTCCTCTCTTGATCATGAACCGTTAATTGTCCCGTATGCTTTGCGCTAAGCGCGAATGTTGTGGGTGGATCCATCGGGATTGACAATCCCCGTCCCGATTACCTTGACGCACTTACATTTGTTTATACTTGAGTATTTAGGCTGAATACTCCCTAGAGGAACTTACTTTGAGTTAAGCTTCGGTTCATGAACTAAACAGCAATAATATTGGTTTCAGACTATGGTTAATGATCATAACCATTTTCTCTATTTACTTGTTTTACAACTGAATGTTTGTGTTCCACATCTTTACTGCTAAACCTATGAATATCACTCAACTTTATGTTGACGATTTTACATGTTTAATCTCAGGTATTAATACTTAGCTTTGCTTGGATGGGAGCCCGCAGGATATTATCGCAGCTTGGAGATTTCTGTGTCTACTTAAACATTGGTTTATCTAAAATCTGCCAGAAGTTTATCATGTATTCTTTGTAACTATAAGTTACAAAACCATAATTAAATTATAGATTTCCGCTTATAAAACTCTGGGACCTTTGTTTAAAAACTCTGATTCTTTATGATTTAATGTATAAATTTTTATTAAGTCAACTTTATGTCAATAATATTTCATTGTTTCTTGTACCATGACGTGGCACCCCCTTGCTGCCTAGTTATTCCATACCTGATTTTGGGGGTCTCACAGAAGGTTCCGGAACACCCCATAGAGGGGTGTTCGAATGGTGGTTAGGGCACAAAAGGGGAAGGAAAAAAACTTTCCTTGTATTTGTTTGGGCTACAAGATTTATTTGGCCTATATATACAACCCCTTACCCTCATAATTCTATACACAATTTTCAATTTCTCTTTCTCCTTTCTCTTGGCCGATGGCAACACAATCCACTAAGGGGTTTGGTGTGGTTTTTTCTTGGTGCTCGGCTTGTAGTTTAAATCTAGTCCTAGCCCCTCTCTAGGGTTGTTGGGTAGATTCTTTACAAGCATTATAGCTAGGTTTACACGTGCTAGAATCACGGTTAGCTCGTTGTATTACGTATGTACAAGATCTTAATATAGTATTACTTTAGACTATATCTTAGTTATATACGGTATAAGCCCGAATTGGTGATTCGTTCTTCGTTTTGTGGATTTGCTTTAGCGTAAAGGTATGTAACCCTAATTCGATTAATTATAATTGTGTTATTATTATGATCTTGTTAAATCGCTTCTGCTATGTGTGCTTTGATCTCGATTAGGTTTTTGTGTAATTGTTATGAACTATATAAACCTTCAAAAGGTTCAAATATTCCACCATATCACTTAAAATCAATACCATCTAACATATTTTTTACTTCCTTCCTCAAATGTAAGCCCGATAACCAAAAAACAATTTATAGTAAGACTGAAAATCTGGAGGAGAAATATTCCACCAACTTTTGAGCTTCAATAACACTTCACGAACCATAGAGCAAGAAAAAAAGAAATGATCCATAGTGTCAACACCCTATTTACAAATAGAACATAAAATAGAATGAATATCAATGCTTACCCGAGATATGTTAAAATGAGTAGGTAACTTATCCTTTGTAACTTTCCAGGCAAAATTGTTGATTTTAATAGGATCCTCCTTTACCCATCTCATAGGATGCGGGTTAGAACTTAATAATCATCTATAAGATTGCTGGCCGACTTAATAGAAAATTCACTATTACCTGATAAAGTCCAAACCTTTTATCTTTAACTTGAGCCAATTAAACATGAGCTACAAAATTCCCCAATTCTTCAAATTGAACGGATTTTATACCTCCCATTGGCGCACGCCGAAATGAAGAATCAATAGAATTTAGCCTTTATTTATCCATAATGGAAATGTTCATAAACATTTCCAAAACATATAACCTTGGTGACGAGGGTCAGGGTTACTCCCTAATCGTCAAGGAGTTTTACAACCCTCAGGCAGTGTACCCGATCGTGTAGATATAGTATAGGTAAGGACTCGGGGTTGTTATCGTTCTCTCGGAGAATAGTTTGGGAGTCTAGTGTCGAACGTACAATAGGTCTAGAGGTGGGAAGGAGATTTTTTTTGGTATTTTTGTATTTTATGAAAGCACGTAAGATATCAAGGTAAAGGAGGGGGTTTTGACTAACACTCTAATTAACCTAAACTAATCTTATATAATTTCACCAAGTAAATAAAATGTTTATCTAATCATGCACTACTTACTACAATGTTTTATTAATGTGTTTATTACCCGTCACATCTTGTCGACTAAATATGTAAGTGTTTTTGTTTGTATTAATTGCAAGTCATATGCGAAACAAGTAGTCCATAGCATGGTGGTATAGAGGCGTTTACTAATTCTTACCCATTGGGTATACATCTTTACAATCGTCTACGCATTAACTCGTGTATCTAGAGCCATAGACAAAACCTAGATCTACTCATTAAAGCATGCATTAACAAACACTTAAATGTATCCACCACATAGAAACAACGTGATTTTCATGCAATTGACGACCCGGTCAAGGGAGTTCACGACCAAGAACATGGATCTACAAAGAGAGGCAATATCTATCACCTACGTTTCCATAGACATATAAATAATTAAAATATGAAGATCTAGTATGATTTTCTAGAGCCTAACATGCACACGATCAAGCCAAGAAGCAACAAACACAAGAAGATCACATCATATTTTTCATGCAATCATAGATAAACAACACAATTTCTAGCCTAGCATAGCAAAAGAAGATAAGATAGAAGATATAATCATCAAACACATAGACATTATTAATGAAAATAAGTAAAACATGTTCTTCAATTGATGTGGGTGAAATAATGGAGTTTCTTAGTGTTAAGAAACCCTAAAATCGGCTAACAATGTCTGCTCCAAGCTAAGACTACAATTCTACACGTATTGTATGTTTACAAGGGGTTCTATATATAGAGTTTGGGCTGCCACGGCGTCATATGTTAATTGCGACGTCGTCGGACCTATTGAATGTTCTATTGGCTTCCAGAATCAGTTGTTGTGACGACGTCAAGAGTCGGGTACGACGTCGTTTGGACGATCGTGGTAACGTCGTCAGATGTTGAACACAGCGTCGTCGATGCAGCTTGTTGGCAACTCTTCCTTGTGTCTTGAAATCGGTGCATTCTTGACTTGGTATCTTCCATACTTATTTCAATAGCCTTAAAAATGCTTGAAAACAACTTAAACAACTATCCAAATGCTCCAAGTGCTTCCAAATTGCTAAAATAAAAAAAAGAATAGGATTAAGACGTTTTCAGGGCATTTTAGAATAAATAATAGGGTGAAATGATCCTTACAAAGTTTATAAAATGATAGCTCATCACTTAGGAAAGAACTTTTGAAAGTTGAATGTCCCATCCAAACATCATCATAAAAAGAAGTGTCTTCACCATTAACTAGCCTCTTGGAACGATAAACTATAAGATCTATAGATTGGTTTTTAAGCACTTCCACTTCCTTAATAATATCAACCTATAGATATTAACGAGACCTTTTTCTTGGAAGATCCAAAGACCCCCGGCTACCATGAAAAGCTTGAATACATCTCGACTACAAAGAAGAGTCTTTATAAATGAACCGCCATATCTATTTGAACAAAAGAGCCCGATGTAATGCAAAAAAATAAAAAATAAAAAATCAAGAACCCCAAGGCCGCCTTCCTACTTTGAAACTAGCACTTTATCTCAAGAAAACCAACTTCTTCTTCAAGCCTTCTGTCCCATGAAGTATGTTGCATCAAAGGTATTCGATCTTTTTTAACACACCCTTAGGCACTTTAAAAAGATACATTTGATATAAAAGAGTAGATCGAAGAACTGGTTTAAGAAGGGGGTCAATATACCTCTAATATAGAGGGTTTTGAGTTTCCACCTAGATAAATGAGACACAATCTAGCTAATAACGTCATTCCATATTTGATGTATCGACATACAATCTCCTACCTTAACTCCCAATTATGAGAAAGGCAAATATAAATTAGAAGCACCCCACATTGTTCGCTGCTCTAGACACTTCCACCAAACCAACTCCTATTCACATTAACGTACCTTTGGGTATAAAAAATTACAGCAAGATTAGAATCATTCAACAAAAACTGCATCGTCAGTATAGAATAAATAAAATAGATGCAGCAAGTCATCAATGAGAATTTATGAAAAGAGACCAGACTGCATAGCACGACAAAAAGAGACATATAACCTCTCCATTACGAATATGAAACGGAAAAGGGATAAGGAATCTCCTTGCTTTAGTCTTTTGAAGAATTAAAGTTTATAAGAAGGAGTTTCATTAATCAGAGTAAAAGGGAACCATCAATATAGACACAAAATATACTAAAAACTTCTTGGACAAATTTTAGCTACTTATTTTTTCATTTTTTTTAAAATAAAATATTTTGTAATAAATCGTCAAGCGAAAAAATACACCATCACAACGACTTTTTTTATCTTTAGGTAGATGGACACATCAATATACTTTCAAAGTATTGTTTTTTTAAATTTTTTTCAAGTTCACATGTGATTTGTATCACAATCACATGTATTTCACATGTGATTGTGATACAAATCACATATGCTTTTTCTAGATGCAACTGTAAATAAAAATTGTAAAAAGTTCATCGAAAGTATATCGTTGTGCCAGTTTACAAACGTATATAAAACTGTATACGATTTTTTTTACCAAAATGTAAATAAATTAGAACAACTTTAAATTATAAGCGATCACTATTACAATAGATAAATGATGTAACGATCGCTGGCCAAAAGTACTAACGTGTAAAGTATAACAGATGCCGCTTAACAACAGAAAAATAAAATGACTGATGATGTTATTCTATTTGAAGTTAAGATTGACTCATGCAACTTTTAAACTCGAAAGACTAAAGTTACAATTTGATACAAACAACATGACCTTCCTTTTATTTTTTTTTAATTTAATAAATTATATAAGTTGGTTATATAAATAAGTTAACTTTACAAAAAGAACAAGAAAACTAGGTGTGCAAACGAGCCGGGCCAACCAATCATTTTTAAAATTTTTTCAGTTTTAAGATATTTAAGTATTTTAATTTTGTGATCACAATTTATCGATACAAATACTTTTATAAATCTATATCTTTATTTATTCTATTTTATTATCCATTTATTCTTTTCAATTTATAACAAATTAACTAGTCATTACAATAAATAATAGTTGGAATTGATTACTCTACTTTTAATAATAAGAAAAAATTATATGAGAAGTGTACAAATTAAAAAAAAACAAATAAAACAAAACAAGTCATCCCCTTCCATTTTATTCAAAATAGTTATTTATAGAACCATATAAAAACAATAGATAACTTTCAAAAAACACAACTAACATTGTTTTCATATAAATAAATTTAAAGATGTACTAAATTCATTTTTTTTTAATTGTGTACTTTTTGTGACGAAAAGTAATTTTGAGATAAAGGCAGTAGTTAATAAAAACATTTGATAACTTATTTTCACTTCTATTAATTAATATGAGGACAAAACCCCATGTTAAGTTAGGTTTAAGCAATTCCTTTTCCACACAAAACGCTAAAGCATAATAAATGACAAAACGGGCAAATTTGCCACAACAAGCGCATGATCCTTTTTGTTCAGGCTATAATACTAGATAAATTGAATTCTATTATTATTGCTTTTTTTAAAAGGACAGAAGTGACTATATACTGTAATAGATTTTTGTCATTTACAAAATATTGATGCTGTAGTTTTTGATTTATCAAGTTCTCAAAGTACAAAAAAATAAAATTGAATGTAATAAATGACAAAAAGGGCAAATTTGCCACAACAAGCCCATAATTTATTGTTCATGCTATAATCCAATGTAATTCGATATAACTGTAATTAAATATAATTGTAATTTGATTATATTATATATGCTGTTTGGTTCACCGTAATCCGACGTAATTAATTATAATTGTAATTCGATTATATTAAATAAGCTGTTTTGTTAGCATAATAAAAAGAATTATAAATCACTTTACATTATATAGATTGTTTGGTTTGTGATGTAATTATAATCAAGACATTACAATTATACCAATGAAAGAAATTTAAATTACATAAGAAATTGAATGAATTGTAATTCGATTATATTAAATAAGCTGTTTTGTTAGCATAATAAAAAGAATTATAAATCACTTTACATTATATAGATTGTTTGGTTTGTGATGTAATTATAATCAAGACATTACAATTATACCAATGAAAGAAATTTAAATTACATAAGAAATTGAATGAAAAGCTTGAAGTATATTATAATTCAGTACTTTTATATTTAAAAATATCATTATTTATAAATAATAATTATTATTATAATAATAATTAAAGTTATTATTAATAAAAATTAATAATAATTATTAATAAAAAAATTATTTTAATAGTTATTATTAATTTAATAAAATATTTATATAATAATATTAATAAAATATTTATTATTGTATTAATAAAATAATTATTAAAAATTATATATTATTAAACAAATAAATAATTATTAACTCATAAAATAATTTAAAATTAATTATAAAAATTATTATTAGTAAAATAGTTAAATTAGTATTATATTAAAAATTCTTAATAAAGTAATACTAAAAATAGCTATTAAAAAATTAATCGTCATTAATAAAATTAAAAATTAACTAATTAAATTAATATCATTAAAATTATCATTAAAAAAGTATTGATATATTATTAATACAATAATTATTAACAAAATAATTAATATAAAATAAAATAATATTAAATATTATATTAATTTTTATAAATTAATTATTATAATAAATAAATAACAAAAAATTATATAATAAATATTAATTTTATTGTTATTATTATTATAATATACTTATAGTTATTACTGTTTAAGGAAGCGATTTAGTTTTTTTATTATTTCTTATGATTTTTGACGGAAAAAAAAACACCACGTGCCCTTTACGTGGATAGAAAAAGATATCGTTTATTTTTTTTGTTACATGTGTGTGTGTCTCCAGAGAGATCTGGAATAATCTCCCATCTCATTCTCCATCTCATAACACATCCTTCTCTTTTAAAATACGACACACATGATACCCACACAGATGTGAATTGATAGGTGTGTAAACACCCATCCTTTTACCACTTAATTCTGGCTAAAACAAGACCAAAACACGTATTAAATATCATTTGTTTGGAATTATGCGTGGTTTTTGTGTTTATTGTGTTTTCAGAGCTAACCGGATGAATATTAAAGAAAACATGGGATTGCACGGGTTTTATCAAAGAAAAAGACTGAAGACGAAGTCTATTGTCCAAGAGATGCAAAAGATTTGAAGTCACTGGGCCTATTCGAAGATTTATCGAAGAAAAGGACCAAAGACGGAAGATTTACATAAGTCGAAGAAACTCAAGTCTATTTAACGAAGAAATTAAAAGACGAGTTGAATTTAATCGACGACAAATCCCGAATCAGAATCGAAAACGTCAACTTTTCTGAAAAGACGAGAAGACAAGAAGAAAGGGAGAAAGCCCACTCACCAACCAACCACTAGGACTATAAATAGATCTCTCCCTTCACATGTTAGGGAGTTAGTTCATTTTTCTTTTTCCAGTTCTTGTTGGTTCGTTCCTTCACCAACACCATTAGGGTGTTTGGTGATTTTTCTTCTTTCTTTCAATCTTGAAAGTGTGAATCAATACTCTTGTTACTTTTCCATTAATCAATCCATTCCATCTTTCTATTAATCTTGTTCTTCATCATCTTTTTAGTGAAAGTTCTTAAGTTTTTATTTGATTCTAGTTTGATTCTAAAAAGTTGTTGATTTAGTGTTTTTATTGGTGGGATTTATTACTAATGGTATTCAAATGATTTGTGTTTAATTTGGTAAAAACCTTTTTGCTTGTCAAGACTGATTTTGGATTAACCGATTCCCCTGTTCTTCGCATTTCAACAGTTCTGAGTTTCCCAGATTCCGAATAGGAATTCTGGGGGTGTCTCCATTCGGAATATTTCAATTATTCCGAGTAGAGGTTTTATTTCTTCTTTATTCGGAATATCCCAGATATTCCGAATAGCTCATATTTTCCGCATAGGAGTTCATCTTTCCGAATAGCTTGACTTTCCGCATAGACCCGATTTTCCGATTAGAGTCATTTTTCCGCATAGGGTATTTTTCCGAATAGTACATGTTTTTCCGCATAGGGTATGTTTTCCGAATAAGCAAGTTTTTTCGAATAGAGTACTACATTCCGCATAAGCCAAGTTTTCCGCATAAAGGTAATTTTTCCGAATAGGGTTTTTCTTTCCGCATAGCATCATTTTCCGAATAGAACCTGTTTTCCGCATAGACCCTATTTTTCAGCATAGACATCTTTTTCCGCATAGCACTTATTTTTCCGAATAGTGTAATCTTTGATTAGGGTATTTTTCATTTACTATTTGTTTTAAATTCTTAAGTCCAGCTTTACTTTTTAATAGAATAGAAAACCAAACTCCTTTTTGTCACCAAGAACAATCATTCCACTTTAAACTGAGATCAATTCGAGAGGATTTCGAGTGTAATCTGAACCCATATAAAATCCGTGTATCAAATGGCGCCGCTGCCGGCTCTTCTCGTTAAGATCAAAAGTTTTTTGTGAGAACTTGGATTTTGGGATCCGTTCCCCGTGAACGTTAATTTTTCACAAAAATTTTCAAAAACACTAAAAAATATAAAATTTTCAAAAATCCTAAAAAGTAAAAAAAAAAAAACATAAAAACCAAAAATATTTGTGCTTTGCTTTTCTTTGTTCGTTCTTTTGCAGGTGTATGCGCACTCGATCCACGTCTTATCAAGAGCCCGAGACTCTCGATCACTTAGACATGGCCGGTGTACCACCTCCAAACAATAATAACAACAACAACCCACCTTTCAACAACATGAACAATAGCAACAACAATGAGCCCCTTCCGGATAATCGCCCGATGATTGAATTGCTGCAAGCTCATGTCGATGGCAACACGGATCCAATTGTTATACCACCAATTGCCGCCAACATTTTCGAGCTAAAGTCAGGCTTTATCCAGATGGTCTCTGCTCAACCATTCTTGGGACGAATCATTGATGATCCACACGACCACATCAAGAGATTTCTACAACTCACCAACACGGTCAAGTTCAATGGGGTTCCACAAGAAGTTATAAGGTTGCAACTTTTTCCCTTTTCTTTAGAGGGACAAGCCCGGTATTGGCTTGCTAAGGAACCGCCACAGAGTATTCTCTCGTGGACGGATTTGGAAACAAAGTTTATAAATTACTTTTTTCCACCCTCTCGTACTACCGCTTTGCGGAATGAGATTATAAACTTTGAACAAAAGTACGATGAGTCGTTCAGTGAATCTTGGGATCGTTTTAAAGATCTTTTAAGAAAATGCCCACAACATGGTTTTACCAAAGTACATCAAATCAATACTTTTTACAATGGTTTAAGCATGAGTGACCAAGATTCACTGAACAGTGCCTCAGGGGGTAATCTGTTGGCTAAGACTTCCAATGCTGCTTGGGACATCATTGAGAATAAATCTCGTGTGCAAACCAAGAGTGTTAGGACCAATGTTGCTAGTGCTAGCACTAATGACAGCGACAAGCGATTAGACAAAATCACTACGCTTCTTGAATCGCTTGTCACCCACACCGTCAGCAACAACAACAGCAACAACGCCAAACACGCTCAAGTGAACGCTGTCAGCCAACCTTGTGAGATATGCGGTGGTCCTCATTCTTACACAACTTGTACCGCCACCCAAGATTACCCTGCAGAGAATGTGAATGCGGCATATGGCACCTATCAACAACCTACTTATCAAGCTAGACCTCAAGGTGACCGTAATTTGCTAAGCTACCGCAGCAACAACTATCTTTCACCACCTGGTTTCCCTCCTGCCAACCCAAACCAACAACAAAACCTTAATCGCCCTCCTCAACAACAACAACAACCTCGACAACCATACATCCCACCTCACAAGCAGCAACAACCACCTCAAAGAAACAATCAAGTCTACCAACAACCTGCTTACCAACCACCTGCATACAATGCTCCTCCCAACCAACCCACCGCTCTTCACCAAGAAGTGGAAACTTATATGAGGACTAACGATGCGATAGTGGGAAATCTTCAGAGAGAGGTGCTCAACCTGAAAGCAGACTTGGTCAAGCAAGGAAATGATTTACGAGCCGACATGCGAAACACGTTGGATAGTCAGACGAATGACTTGAGGAACATGATGGCTAGTTTTTTCCAAAGTAGTCAACCCTCTTCTTCGGGTACTCTTCCGAGTAACACCGTTGCAAATCCAAGAGGGGAGATGAAAGCAATCACCACTCGAAGTGGCAAAGGTACCAAGGAACCCGAGCTTCCTATACCTCCACCGGTGGTTGTGACTAAGGAGAACGAGTCGCCTGCTCCTATTCCTCATCCTTCTCCTTCCCCAATTTCTCCACCTCTCCCTTCTACCCCTCCTCCACCCGTGGTAGTGAGTGATCCTATTCCCCTAAAGCCTTCCTCTTCTTCCAATATACCTTATCCATCTAGGTTGAGGAAAGAGAAGCAAAAGAGCAAGGATGATATTCAGGTTTCTAACTTTCTTAAAATGTTTAAACAACTGAATTTCAATATCTCCTTCGCTGAGGCTCTCGCTCACATGCCCAAGTATGCCAAAATGTTTAAAGATCTTCTGAGCGACAAGGAAAAACTCCTCGATATTGCCAACACCCAACTTAATGAGAACTGCTCTGCAGTACTCTTAAGGAAATTGCCAACCAAGCTTGGTGATCCGGGTCGTTTTCTTATCCCTTGCAATTTCCCGGGAGTAGAGAATTGCATGGCCCTAGCCGATCTAGGTGCCAGTATTAATCTCATGCCTCTAAGTGTTTGGAAGCAATTATCTCTCCCAGAGCTAGTCCCCACCAAAATGACTTTGGAATTAGCTAACCGTACGGTTGCTTATCCAGTGGGGATAGCCGAAGACGTCATTGTAGGAGTCGACAAATTCACCTTCCCTGCTGATTTTGTTGTCGTCGACTACGAGATGGACCCCCGTGTGCCACTCATTGTTGGTCGTCCATTCTTGAGGACCGGTCGCACTCTCATTGATGTTGAAGCCGGTGAGCTTATCATGAGAGTGGTTGACGATAAAGTAGTCTTCAATATGGGAAAGCTTTCTAAACAGCCTTATTCTTACGAGAGTGTTAATTGTATTGACGTTCTTGATGAGGCTTGTGAAGAACACTTCAAGGATGCTTGTAAAAACATTCCTACCTCTCTTCCCAATGTTGAGACCATTTCCTCTATCGACTCATCACTATCTCTATTTGGAGAAAGTGATTTCCTTTGGAAAGATTTGGAAGCCACCTTGGAAGATGTGAAGCAAGACAATGACGATTCTACTGCCAATTGGGATGACGATCTAAGTTTCATTGCAAACCTCCTCAGAGAAGACAATCCTTCCCCTCCATCTCCCACTGTTATTGCTATCGAGACTCCGACTTCGAATACGCCTCCCGTCGAAAATCCTCCGGATTTGGAACTTAAGGAGTTGCCGCCCCATCTTGAGTATGTATTCCTCGAAGAAGAAAAGAAGTCGCCAGTCATTATTGCTAAGGATTTGAAGGATGAAGAGAAAGCTCGACTTGTCGCTGTGTTGAAAGATCATAAGAAGGCTATCGCTTGGAAGATTTCGGATATTCGTGGAATTGATCCTCACTTCTGCACGCACAAAATTCTCATGGAGGACGACTTTAAGCCCACAATTCAAAGCCAACGAAGGGTGAATCCAAAAATCCATGAAGTCATCAAAACAGAGGTTATCAAACTTCTTGATGCGGGTATGATTTACCCTATTTCGGATTCACCATGGGTTAGTCCAATCCATTGTGTGCCCAAGAAGGGCGGAATAACCGTTGTTCCCAATGAACACAACGAGTTGATTCCCACTCGTCTCGTTACTGGGTGGAGAGTTTGTATAGACTACCGCAAACTCAATGATGCCACGAGAAAGGATCATTTCCCTCTACCTTTTATGGACCAAATGCTTGAACGATTAGCTGGTAATGAGTATTACTGCTTTCTTGATGGTTTCTCGGGTTATTTTCAAATACCCATCGATCCCCAAGATCAAGAGAAGACTACATTCACTTGTCCCTATGGCACTTTCGCTTACAAAAGAATGCCTTTTGGCTTATGTAATGCGCCCGAGACTTTCCAAAGGTGCATGTTAGCTATCTTCCATGACATGGTTGAACAAACCATGGAAGTCTTCATGGATGATTTCTCGGTCTTCGGGGATTCATTCTCTTCTTGCCTTGCCAATTTGGAACGTATGCTACAGAGGTGCGAAGACACTCGCCTTGTTCTAAATTGGGAAAAATGCCATTTCATGGTAAAAGAAGGCGTCGTGCTTGGACATAAGATCTCGAAAGCCGGTCTTGAAGTTGACCGTGCTAAAGTCGATGTTATCACAAAGTTGCCTCCACCTTCAACAGTGAAGGGTGTGAGAAGTTTCCTGGGTCATGCGGGCTTCTATCGTCGATTCATCAAAGATTTTTCTCAAATCGCTCGCCCGATGACCCACCTCTTGGAAAAAGATACTCCTTTTATCTTTTCCAAAGAGTGTCTTGAAGCCTTCAACTCGCTTAAGGATAAGCTTACTAAGGCACCCGTCTTGGTTACCCCTAATTGGGAGCTTCCCTTCGAGTTGATGTGCGATGCTAGTGATTTTGCTATTGGAGCGGTTCTTGGACAAAGAGTGAACAAACACTTCCAACCAATCCATTACGCTAGCAAGACAATGACGGGGGCACAATTGCATTATACGACAACCGAAAAAGAGCTTTTAGCTGTTGTCTATGCTTTTGAAAAATTTCGCCCCTATCTTGTCCTTTCTACCACCATTGTGTATACCGATCATTCCGCGCTGAAGTACTTGTTGACAAAGCAAGATTCCAAACCAAGACTTCTTCGCTGGGTTTTGCTGCTCCAGGAATTTAAAATCGAAATTCGCGATAAAAAAGGAGCAGAAAACCTAGCCGCGGACCATCTTAGCAGACTTGAGGATCCATACCAAGGGGATCATCCGAACAAAGAAATCAATGATTCTTTTCCCTTGGAGACCTTAATGTCTATAAACTCGAAGTCGAATGAAACCCCGTGGTTTGCGGACTTTGCAAACTACTTGGCGGGTGGAATTCTCAAGGAAGGGTTGACGTCTCAACAAAAGAAGAAGTTCTTCACCGATATCAAGACTTACTTTTGGGACGACCCTTACCTATTCAAACAATGTGCCGACCTGATTATCCGCCGATGTGTTGACGGACCGGCATCAAATCCTTGATGCTTGCCACAAAGGACCCACCGGTGGTCACTTTGGTCCCAACTACACCGCTAAAAAAGTGTTTGATTCGGGATTTTATTGGCCCTCCATATATCGTGATGCTCACGATATGGTTAAAAGAGGTGATGTTTGCCAAAAGCAAGGCAAAATCACACATAAAGACGAGATGCCTCAGAATTTCATACAGGAATGTGAAATTTTTGACGTGTGTGGTATCGACTTTATGGGGCCATTCCCTTCATCTAAAGGAAACAAATACATCCTTGTAGCCGTTGACTACGTTTCAAAGTGGGTTGAAGCCAAAGCTTCACCTACTAATGACGCAAGGGTGGTTTGTAACTTTTTGAAAGCTTTATTCGCTAGATTCGGTGTGCCTCGCGCCATTATTAGTGATCGTGGGACTCATTTCTGCAATGACCAATTTGCTAGAGTCATGGCTAAGTACGGTGTAAACCATCGTCTTTCCACAGCCTACCACCCACAAACTAATGGCCAGGCTGAAATATCCAACCGAGGACTTAAGCGAATTCTTGAAAGGACCGTGGGAGAGCATCGTGCCTCATGGGCTGATAAACTTGATGATGCTTTGTGGGCTTTCCGTACTGCTTACAAGACCCCAATCGGCTGTACGCCTTATCGTCTTGTGTACGGGAAAGCGTGCCACCTCCCCATTGAGTTGGAGCACAAGGCTTATTGGGCCTTGAAGTGGGCTAATTTGTGTTTAATTTGGTAAAAACCTTTTTGCTTGTCAAGACTGATTTAGTGTTTTTATTGGTGGGATTTATTACTAATGGTATTCAAATGATTTGTGTTTAATTTGGTAAAAACCTTTTTGCTTGTCAAGACTGATTTTGGATTAACTGATTCCCCTGTTCTTCGCATTTCAACAGTTCTGAGTTTCCCAGATTCCGAATAGGAATTCTGGGGGTGTCTCCATTCGGAATATTTCAATTATTCCGAGTAGAGGTTTTATTTCTTCTTTATTCGGAATATCCCAGATATTCCGAATAGCTCATATTTTCCGCATAGGAGTTCATCTTTCCGAATAGCTTGACTTTCCGCATAGACCCGATTTTCCGATTAGAGTCATTTTTCCGCATAGGGTATTTTTCCGAATAGTACATGTTTTTCCGCATAGGGTATGTTTTCCGAATAAGCAAGTTTTTCCGAATAGAGTACTACATTCCGCATAAGCCAAGTTTTCCGCATAAAGGTAATTTTTCCGAATAGGGTTTTTCTTTCCGCATAGCATCATTTTCCGAATAGAACCTGTTTTCCGCATAGACCCTATTTTTCAGCATAGACATCTTTTTCCGCATAGCACTTATTTTTCCGAATAGTGTAATCTTTGATTAGGGTATTTTTCATTTACTATTTGTTTTAAATTCTTAAGTCCAGCTTTACTTTTTAATAGAATAGAAAACCAAACTCCTTTTTGTCACCAAGAACAATCATTCCACTTTAAACTGAGATCAATTCGAGAGGATTTCGAGTGTAATCTGAACCCATATAAAATCCGTGTATCATGAATCATCCCCTGAGCTCCTCCAACCACAAGGTAACGTATTTAACTCTTCCTGTATGAGTTGTTGCAAAAAATTTTGATGGGTTTAATTGATTAAATCTGATGTGTGTGCCTTTTTTTTTAATTTTCGGTATTTGTTTTCTTTCGATTAGGGTTTCGATTGAACTTTAGTTTAATAAGAAATTTTGGGGTTTTTCGGTTGGTTTTTTTTACGTAGGCACTGGGCTAGCTTTAAGATGAATTTAATTTGTTCTTTTTGATATTTTTTCAGGAGGATGATGAGGAGGAGCATTTTGTTGTTCATGTAATCACGAAGGAAACTCCAAGGCTTTGAGGATATCTCAAAAATCATTAGGTATGTTTTGTTTTCTTTACCCAATTTATTCGTTTGAGATTCATATGGCGTAGAGATTGTTGTTTGTTTATGCTTATGTTTATTATGTGATAGGTGTTTATAATTATATTGTACATTTATCTATTTTTTTCATTTTTTTGTTATATAGTATCAACACGGTGAGATCAGGTAAAAGGATGGGGAAGATCGGTTTTAAGTGGTGATTCAGTTCTCTTAATCAAGAAAGATAAGAAAATGTAAGGTAAAATGTGGTTTTAGAGTATGCATATAATGTGTTTGATGAAATGTGGTGTAAAACCTCTGATTTTACCTTATTGACTTGGTCAACTGTTGTACTCCTTATTTTTGGAATATATATAATTCCACTTTTATATGACTTATTATTAATCATATACCTTTGTCATACTATCTTTCATATTTATTTTTACATTTATATGAACCCTTAGTCATTATTGACTACTCTGGCAACTGACTGACCACCTGAATGAACAAGGACTCATCACCTCAGTACACATTTTGAGATAAACTGTAACTTTACTTAATTAAATTATTAAGTACTTGGACTTTTTATATGTATATATTTTACATATATTTCATAATAGGAATAAACACCTAACACTTTAAAATAATGTACATTATTTTACATTATCATTTATTTACTTTATTCAAGTAAAATATTTATAATGATGTATTCATTATATACATTCACTAAATTACCTAAAGGTTTAACTAAAATACCTATAAACTTGACAAATGCATACAATATCATACAAGGTCTATTATTTTCACCCAACACTTGATACAAGTTAACACAGTTCTCCTAAAACCCCCCTATGTGTGACGTGTATATATGTGTATACTTACATATCCATAATCATTTTGCTAACTTGCAAGCATAAACATGTACACCCCTAATGCACTATGTCTTACATTTTACTTACACACCTTACCTCTTTTCATTCTTCACCATGTCTAGACCATACACATACACTAGTGTTGTCATTCTTGTCCCCTTTGACTTCTTAAAACACAAGGCCACAAACACAAAATGGGAAGAAAGGAGTTTTCTAGTTTAAGCATTTGAGGATATCTTGCATATCTTGTAAATATCCCACCAAGATCCTCATAAGATTCATGGTACTAAAATAGATATCATTTGGATCCCCTCTTTCCTATTATAGCCGAAACACACACCAACACAAATTATTTGAAAACCAATTTCACATCTCTCTTTCAAGAACACACGGCTACAAGTTTTACACCAACACCAAGATCTTCAAGCTCATTTACTATGTCACAACACACTTAAATACTAATCATTGTCAACCTCTACAAATACCTTGATCTTCAAGACAAGAAAGGGAGCCCTAGCTACACCATTGAAGGCCACGACTATATTGTTGGTTACAAGTATCACCATTGTTGAAACCAAGCTCTCATCCCTACTCATTCTTTTGTTCATCCCTAGATCCACCTAAACAAGTAAGTAACCTAAAACCTATCTTTCAATATATTCATTTTTCATACACATAAACATATCTATGCTTATCACCAGTAAAAACTTAATCTTAAAACAAAACCATGAAAACCCTAGACCTAAATGGGTCACGGCAAGAATAAATTTATGGGTTAAGATGATATAAACTCTTGATAACCATGATGAACATAACCTTATGAACTTGTTAAACTAGAAAACCTATGAAAAACCTAACCATGCATATATTGGACATGGGGTTTTAACCCTATGGTTTAATATTGGTTAATCTTGTAATGTTTAAACAAGCCTAGAAACACTATATCTATATTACTAGTTGCCTTAGAATTATAAGCTCACTATTTTTGCTTTATAGAATTTATCTTTTAAGCCCACTATAATAAGCTTGCCTAAATAAACTTCTTTCTTACTAAATAATGTTTTGTAAAACTTTTGGTGTAAAAACTATAACTTTATAAAGTTTAGGGTTCAAAATATAGATCTATTAATATTTTGGACTAAAATGATAGATCTATGAAGTTTTGGGTTAAAATGGTAAATCCATAATGTTTCGGATTAAAAATGATGAATAAAAATACTTTCAGGTTAAATTAGTAATTTTATTAAGTTTAGGGATCTAAATGAACATGTATAGAAACTCACTTTCCAAAAAGATAAACTTAAGGGTTGATTTTGTAAATAGCCGAGAGTTGAGGGTATTGTTTTAACACTACGTGAAACTCCAAACTTAACACAAGGACTTAATGGGAATTATTATAATGTTAGGGTGATTTGTGTAACTTAGTAAGAACCTAGGGACCCTTTTGCCTTTTTTCGAAACTTAATATTAACCCTAGGGACCTATTTTGCCAACCTTGTAAACTTAAATAAACCCTAGACAACCCTAGGGGTTGTTTTGGCATAAGCCGAAAGTTAAATAGAGCCCTAGGGGGCATTTTTGAAACTTGTTTTAAACTTAAAATAAGCCAAATATTAGGAGGACCAAAATTGACATTTTATGAAACTTTTATAAACCTTAGTTACACGTGTAACTAGGGAGGGACCAATGTTGTAATTACTAGAAACATTTAGAAACCCTAGGGGCATAAAGGTAAATAACCGCGGGTAATTATATAAATTGAGGGACTAAAATGTAATTTATACAAACTATAACAAACCCTAACTTACTATATATTTATACCTGATATTTAAAACGTAAAACTTAAATAAACATAACATTCGTTATTTTTCCAAACTTATAATTTAATAGTTATACACATTACGAGAACGTGGAATTTAATTAAAATGTTATACATTTTTACGAACGTTATTTATATACATTATATAAATTGAAAATGATTAACTTATAAAAATAAATATATTAATTATATTTATTTCCTTTCACTTTAAATATATACAAAACTTCCTTTTATAAATATTTAAATTATTTATAAACAATGCAAGTACAAGAATATTAATTAAACAGGTTAATTAATTTAATAATAGTATTTATTTTGTTCTTAAAATAAATACTACTATAACTTGTACAACGATGAACTAAGATACAAATGTCGTAATAAAATGCTTAAAACCAGTATAAGCATGCAAAGACTTGTTCTGAAACTTTTATGCATTATGTTATGCATTTACTGAGACCTTATAATTATTTAGGTCACTGACCGTATCGTGAGCGTCATATCAGATTTTCTTGTGACTAATTGTTGTACTACTGAGGTGAGTTCATGGCCCACTTTATATATTGACAAACTTTTAAACCTTTTTATGGGGAAGAAAACATGCAACATATTTTATTTGATGGATATAAACTAAACTGTGAAACTTTTGATTACATTGCCTATTATAGATGAACCCGCATTAACCGTGCATCTGAAACTGTTAGAATTATTGAATTACCTGAATGTTATAAATAGATCTATTTGGGATTGACCATCCCCATCTGGGTGAGTCATGCTCACTGTGCCTAGGCTAGGACAACAGATGTTTCACATGTCAGCACTTATTATTTTTGGGTGCCTTTTCATAAGGCGAAGGGTCCTTATTTGTTAAGGGCTTAACTGTCAAGTCTCAGTTTCGGGCAATATGGGAATGTAATTACTTTTTAGTGTTGATGCTTTGTGCATTACTACTTCAGTGAATGTTTATTGTCCAAACTTATTTTATTAAACCTGTGAATTCACCAACTTTATGTTGACTCTCTAAGCATGTTTTCTCAGGAAACTGAAGTAGGTATTGGTGTGCATGGAGTCAAGCATCATGATAGGCTGCATTTATAGAGCTCATCTGGGGTTTTATAAACTGGGGAATAATTCAAACTGTTGAATAATGTTTAAGACAATTTTAATAACATTTGCACTTTTATCCATGTAATAAATGTAATGATAATCTTTTATCTGCTACTCTATACGATATCTGCTATTGATCCACCTACGTGACACCAAAATATTATTTCCGCTGCATTTGACTCAATTTGGGGGTGTCATAGAATGGTATGAGAGCGATAGCTATAGAGAACCAGAACAAAATTTAAATAAATTTAAAAATAAAAATTTTATATAAACTGGACTATAACTGCTTTAAAAATCTTTTGGGATGTTCGGGACTAGAATAGTTAAGCATATAGAGTGTAGAGCATACATTCTTACGTGGCTAGCTGTGCATTGATTATTAACATCCGGTTAATTAATCTCATAAGTATTAACGTAACCTTTAACATCGTCATGTTGAATGGCACTATTATATAATTTAATCATTATTCCCAAAAACTTTTAACTTGAGTAAGTTTATACTCATGTCAATTAAAACGATATTATTTTCAGATTACTATGGCATCACCCACTGATACTCCTGCTGCCGTATCACCGACATCCGTCTTGCATCGATGGATATCCGCCAGTGACACAGACGACAGTCACGCTACTGGTGACACCGCTCTCGTTGCTGCCCTCATCGCTACTCCACCTGTTTCACCTATTTCCTCCGCTGGGGAAGAGGTTCAGTCGACTGCTGCCATACCACCCTTACCACCAGTTTCCTCACTACGGGACTACGCACCCGAGTCTCTGCCGCCTCGTAAGAGGAGGTATGAGGCACCTGTCGACTCTACTTTTGGGTCGCGAGGGTTCGGGTACGAGGCGCGTGGATCCTGTCCAGGCCCAGATCACTGCACTGGCCGCGCGCCAGGCACAGGATGTTGCAGAGATTCATGCTCTGCTGGCCGATGGACAGCTTGGACGCACTGCCCTGCAGTCGCGTCAGGACCTTCTGTGCTGGACTGTTAGTGCTGAGGCACACGCTGCCCGTGGAGCATGGTCCACGACTTACCATTCTCTCCAGTGGTTGCTGGAGGAGAATGAGTTCCTCCGTGAGCAGATCTACCTACTGCGGAGTCAGCAGACTGAGACTCATACCGCTCTCATGTCCATAGAGTAGACGCTTGCCATCTTCTTCGATCTCCAGGACGCCCGTCATCAGGGATTGACATCAGAGACCACTCATCTTAGGGGAGTTCGGCAGACCCTCAGAGACCAGTTCTTGGAGGCACTCCGACTCTTTAAGGAGACCCGAGAGGCCATGACTTCGATGTAGGATGCCATGCAGGCACCAGCTGTCTCATCACCACCAGTAGCACCAGCCGTTTCTGAGAAGTCTATTAGGCATGCGTAGACTAGGTGTACTAGATCTTTTGTACATCATGATAAGCTATTAGGGTTGCATCCCGGCTATCATGATATAGGACCTCATGTATTTGTACTTTCCTTTTATCAGTTGTATCATTGTACTGTACTATTTAGATTAGGGATTCGTAGATGATGTACTTTATATTATGTGTACCACCATCCCAGACAAGCGGTCTGTGCTCTGTCTTGGATTGGTTGTGAAACTTGTATTGTATTCCTATTCTAGACATATTGCATGTACTCGCTTTTGTTATATCCCGTACTGTATTATATTATGAACTTTTAAACAGGTTATCCAATTTGTTGCGAAGTCTATGCATGAATTTCTTTTCGTGGATTTATATAAAACTGTGCTAACACCTTAAACTAATGATTTCATTTTTGTGTATAATTATAGAAAAATGGTAATCACTAGAACGAAGCCCAACAATGCCGACACTACCCAAAACGTCACTGCTGCCTAACTAAGGGAAATGATTGATCAAGGCATCGCAACTGCGATGGCTGCCAACAGAAACGTAGACGATAGTCAAAAATCCAACAACCGCCAGAATAATCAGACCACCAGGGGTTGCTCTTACCCCGACTTCTTGAAATGTAAGCCTTCCTACTACAAGGGCAAGGAAGGAGTGGTGGAACTGATGCAGTGGTTTGAAAGGTTGGAAACCGTGTTCCGCATTAGCTATTTTGCAGAGGAGAACAAAGTAAAGTTTTCCACCTGCACATTACTGGAGAGTGCTCTTACTTGGTGGAACTCTGTAGTTGCTACTCTTGGACACGACGCTACCTATGCTCTCAACTGGACTGAACTGAAGGAGAGAATGACAGAGAAATACTGTCCAAGGGGAGAGATGAAGAAACTTGAAATCGAATTGTGGGATCTCAAATGCAGGAACAATGACATCACTGCATACAACCAAAGGTTCCAAGAGTTGACTCTAATGTGTACCAGAATGTTTGTGGAGGAAGAAGATAAGATTGAAAAGTATGTTGGTGGACTCCCAGACGCCATTCATGACAGTGTGCTCGCATCTCGACCTACTACTTTCGAGAATGCCATCGAGTTCGCTACTGAATTGATCAACAAAAGAGTCCGTACCATATCCGAGAGGCAAACTGACAACAAGCGAAAGGCAGATGAATACTTCCGTAGTCAGCACCAGCAGCATCCTAAAATGCAAAATGCTGGGCAAGTTTACAGTGCTACCACTGTAGGGACTAAGTCGTACGTGGGCGCAAAACCTTTGTGCTCCAAGTGAAACTATCATCATAATGTTGATAGCCCATGCCAGACATGCTACAGATTTGGACAAGTCGGTCATTTTGCTAAAACCTGTCGAGTTAATGTTGTCACTCAGGACCGACCCAATCAAAATACTGGGAACTACAACAACAGGGGCGGATACAATGCCCGTGGGGACGGGAACGGACAACAGGGAAACCACAATGCTGCTGGAGGAAATAACAATGGACCCAAGAAGGGAGTTGTGTGCTATGAGTGTGGAGCACCAGGACACGTGAGACCAGGTTGTCCTAAGCGGGCCAACCAGACAAGAACAGTGGAGGAGCTTCGTCAAGAGTGTACGTGGTTGGCAATGCAAAAGCCAACCCCGATTCAAATGTCGTTACTGGTACGTTCCTACTAAACAATCGTTATACATCTGTTTTGTTTGATACTGGAGCAGACCGAAGTTTTATATCTACTGAATTTAGCCAAGTACTAGAAGTTGTTCCTACAACTTTAGATCACCATTACTCCATAGAATTAGCTGACGGTAAGACTATATATGCTGATACTATCATTAGAGGTTGTACTTTAAATCTTTCCAAGCATCCGTTCAACATTGACCTTATTCCTGTAAACCTTGGTAGTTTTGATGTTATTATTGGCATGGACTGGTTAGCGAGATACCGCGCAGTCATTGTTTGCGATGAAAAACTAGTCTGTATTCCATGGGGAAACAAAACTCTAATCATTCGAGGAGATGGTTACACTGACCTCACTGACACTAGACTTAGTGTTATCTCTTGTACTAAAGCTCAGAAATACTTGTTGAGAGGATGTCCTATCTTCTTGGCCCATATTTCTCAAACAGATGAAGAGGACAAGCCCGAGAAGAAACAAATCAAGGACATTCCCATCGTCCGAGATTTTCCAAAAGTATTTCCTGATGAGTTGCCAGGCTTACCACCGACCCGACAAGTGGAATTTCAAATCGATTTGATTCCCGGAGCTACACCTGTAGCTAAAGCTCCATACCGGTTGGCACCATCAGAAATGAAAGAACTAGCTGAACAACTCCAGGAACTATCTGAAAAATGATTTATTTGACCCAGTTCCTCACCATGGGGAGCTCCTGTGTTATTTGTCAAAAAGAAAGACGGTTCTTTTCGAATGTGCATCGATTACAGAGAACTGAATAAGCTAACTGTGAAGAATCGTTATCCGCTTCCTCGCATTGACGACCTATTTGACCAACTGCAAGGGTCAAGTGTGTATTCCAAGATTGACTTAAGATCTGGATACCATCAACTAAGGGTCGGGGAGGAAGATATTCCAAAAACAGCTTTTAGAACCCGTTACGGTCATTACGAATTCCAGGTTATGCCATTTGGGTTGACCAATGCACCAACCATTTGCATGGACCTTATGAACCGTGTGTGCAGACCCTACCTGGATATATTCGTGATAGTCTTCATTGAAGATATACTCATTTATTCCAAGAACGAACAAGAACACGGGGAACACCTTGCACAAGTACTAAAGGTACTCAAGGAGGAACAGCTCTATGCTAAATTCTCCAAATGTGAATTCTGGATTCCCAGAGGGCAATTCCTCGGTCATGTCATCGATTGTGACGGTATTTACGTAGATCCAGCAAAGGTCGAATCTGTCAAGGATTGGGTATCTCCTAAATCATCGACAGAGATCCGCCAATTTCTAGGCCTTGCCGGGTACTGCCGCAGATTTATTGAAGATTTTTCCAAAATAGCCAAGCCAATGACCAAACTCACACAAAAAGGAATACAGTTCGATTGGGGAGAGAAAGAAGAATCAGCTTTTCAGCTGATCAAGCAGAAGTTGTGTAGTGCACCTATATTAGCCTTGCCTGAAGGCAACGATGATTTCGTTGTATACTGTGATGCTTCTCATAAAGATCTAGGTGCAGTATTGATGCAGAGGATGAAAGTGATTGCCTATGCTTCAAGACAACTGAAGAATCATGAGAAGAACTACACCACTCACGATCTAGAACTTGGATCCGTAGTTTTTGCTCTCAAAATATAGAGACATTACCTATACGGAACGAAGTGCACAGTACATACTGACCACAAAAGCTTGCAACACATATTGGACCAGAAGGAGCTGAACATGAGACAACGCTGTTGGATTGAGTTGTTAAGTGACTACGACTGCGAGATTAAATACCACCCCGGTAAAGCAAATGTGGTTGCTGATGCTTTAAGTCGTAAGGAAACGGAACCTCCTATGAGAGTTTGGGCATTAGTTATGACAATCAGTTTGGATCTACCCAAACAGATTTTGGAAGCTCAGACTCAAGCCCAATTACCTGAACACCTCGTAAAGGAAGACGTCGGGGGAATGCTCCGAACCGACCTTACTACGGAGAAGCTAGAACCAAGATCAGATGGAACCCTATGCCTTCACGGACGAAGTTGGTTACCTTGCTATGGAAATTTGAGGAACATGATCATGCACGAATCTCATAAGTCTAAATATTCTATACATCCCGGATCTAAAAAGATGTATCAGGATATGAAGAAATTATACTGGTGGCCGAATATGAAAGCTGACATCGCCACCTACTTACAGAAGTGTTTGACATGTTCACGTGTCAAAACTAAACACCAGAGACCACTGGGTTTACTCGTACAACTTGAGATTCCGAAATGGAAGTGGGACAACATCACCATGGACTTTATCACCAAACTCCCAACGTCATCTCACGGTTACGATACTATATGGGTAATCGTCGACCGACTTACCAAGTCCACTCATTTCCTGCCAATTAGGGAGAACGATTCCCTTGCAAGACTAGCAAAAATGTACCTGAAGGAGATGGTGACCAAACATGGAATACCAGTGTCGATAATTTGTGATCGAGGCGGTAGGTTCACATTAAAATTTTGGAAGGCTTTCCAACGAGCCTTAGGTACCAATTTGGACACGAGCACTGCTTACCATCCACAGAATAACGGTCAAAGTGAACGAACCATCCAGAATCTAGAAGACATGCTACGGGCATGTGTGATTGATTTTGGAAATGGATGGGTTGACCACATTCCTTTAGTGGAATTCTCCTACAACAACAGTTATCATGCCAGTATTAAGGCTGCCCCATTTGAAGCACTATATGGTCAGAAATGTCATTCACCTGTGTGCTGGGCAGAAGTAGGTGAATTTCAGCTCACTGGACCAGAACTAATCCAGGAGACTACAGACAAGATCGTCCTCATTAAGCAAAGAATTCAAGCTGCTCGTGACCGACAAAAGAGCTACGCGGACCTGAAACGCAAACCTATGCAATTTGAAGTAGGTGACCTTGTTATGATCAAGGTATCACCTTGGAAGGGTGTTGTACGCTTTGGCAAACGTGGAAAACTGAATCCATGTTATGTTGGCCCTTTCAAAGTAACAGCCAGGATCGGGGAAGTAGCTTATCGTTTAGAGTCGCCCCAGCAACTGAGTCGGGTACACTCTACCTTTTATGTGTCTAACCTGAAGAAGTGCTATACTGAAGAACCATTGGCTATATCATTGGAGGGAGTTCAGTTTGACGACAAACTCCAGTTCATAGAAGAACCAGTAGAAATCATGGAGAGGACAGTTAAGAAATTGAAACGCAGTCACATCCCGTTGATCAAAGTACGTTGGAACTCGAGGAGAGGCCCTGAGTTCACTTGGGAACTAGAAGACTCGTTCAAAACCAAGTACCCACACTTGTTCACCTGACCGGTGACTTCATCTTAAGCTTTGAGAACAAAGCTAAAATAACGGGATGGTGCTGTAAAACCTCTGATTTTACTTTATCGACTTGGTCAACTGTTGTACTCCTTATTTTTGGAATCTATATAATTCTACTTTTATATGACTTATTATTAATCAAATACCTTTTTCATACTATATTTCATATTTATTTTTACATTTATATGAACCCTTAGTCATTATTGACTACTCTGGCAACTGACTGGCCACCTAAATGAATAAGGACTCATCACCTCAGTACACATTTTGAGATAAACTGTAACTTTACTTAATTAAATTATTAAGTACTTGGATTTATTTTTATATGTATATATTTTACATATATTTTATAATAGGAATAAACACCTAACACTTTAAAACAATGTACATTATTTTATATTGTCATTTATTTACTTTATTCAAGTAAAATATTTATAATGATGTATTCATTATATAATTTCACTAAATTACCTAAGGTTTAAATAAAATACCTATAAACTTAAAAAATGCATACAATATCATACAAGGACTATTATTTTCACCCAACACTTGATACAAGTTAACACAATTCTCCTAAAAACCCCTATGTGTGTCGTGTATATATGTACATACTTACATATCTATAATCATTTTGCTAACTTGCAAGCATAAACATGTACACCCAATAATGCACTATGTCTTACATTTTCCTTACACACCTTACCTCTTTTCATACTTCACCATGTCTAGACCATACACATACACTATTGTTGTCATTCTTGTCCCCTTTGACTTCTAAAATCACACGGCTACAAACACAAAATGGGAAGAAATAAGTTTTCTAGTTTAAGCATGTGAGGATATCTTGCATATCTTGTAGATATCCCACCTAGATCCTCATAATATTCATGGTACTAAAATAGATATCATTTGGATCCCTTCTTTCCTATTATAGCCGAAACACACACCAACACAAATCATTTAAAAACCAATCTCACATCTCTCTCTCAAGAACACACGGCTAAAAGTTTTACAACAACACCAAGATCTTCAAGCTCATTTACTATGTCACAACACACTTAAATACTAATCATTGTCAACCTCTACAAATACCTTGATCTTCAAGACAAGAAAGGGAGCCCTAGCTACACCATTGAAGGCCACAACTACATTGTTGGTTACAAGTATTACCATTGTTGAAACCAAGCTCTCATCCCTACTCATTATCTTGTTCATCCCTAGATCCACCTAAACAAGTAAGTAACCTAAAACCTATCTTTCAGTATATTCATTTTTCATACACATAAACATATCTATGCTTATCACTAGTAAAAACTTAATCTTAAAACAAAACCATGAAAACCCTAGACCTAAATGGGTCACGGCAAGAATAAATTTATGGGTTAAGATGATATAAAATCTTGATAACCATGATGAACATAACCTTATGAACTTGTTAAACTAGAAAAACTATGAAAAACCTAACCATGCATATATTGGACGTGGGGTTTTAACCCTATGGTTTAATATTGGTTAATCTTGTAATGTTTAAACAAGCCTAGAAACACTATATCTATATTACTAGTTGCCTTAGAATTATAAGCTCACTATTTTTTCCTTATAGGATTTAGCTTTTAAGCCCACTATATTAAGCTTGCCTAAATAAACTTCTTTCTTACTAATAATGTTTTATAAAACTTTTGGTGTAAAAACTAGAACTTTATAAAGTTTCGGGTTCAAAATATAGATCTATAAATATTTTGGACTAAAATGATAGATCTATGAAGTTTTGGGTTAAAATGGTAAATCAATAATGTTTCGGATTAAAAATGTTGAATAAAAATACTTCCGGGTTAAATTAGTAATTTTATTAAGTTTAGGGATCTAAATGAACATGTATAGAAACTCACTTTTCAGAAAGATAAACATAAGGGTTTATTTTATAAATATCCAAGAGTTGAGGGTAGTGTTTTAACACTATCCGAAACTCCAAACGTAACACAAGGACTTAATGGGAATCATTACAATGTTAGGGTGATTTGTGTAACTTAGTAAGAACCTAGGGACCCTTTTTCCTTTTTCCGAAACTTAATAGTAACCCTAGGGACCTATTTTGCCAACCTTGTAAACTTAAATAAACCCTAGACAACCCTAGGGGTTGTTTTGGCATAAGCCGAAAGTTAAATGGAGCTCTAGGGGACATTTTTGAAACTTGTTTTAAACCTAAAATAAGTCGAATATTAGGAGGACCAAAATTGACATTTTATGAAACATTTATAAACCCTAGTTACACGTGTAACTAGGGAGGGACCAATGTTGTAATTACTAGAAACATTTAGAAACCCTAGGGGTATAAAGGTAAATAACCGCGGGTAATTATATAAATTGAGGGACTAAAATGTAATTTATACAAACTATAACAAACCCTAATTTACTATATATTTATACCCGATATATAAAATGTAAAACTTAAATAAACATAACATTCGTTATTTTTCCAAACTTATAATTTAATAGTTACACACACTACGAGAACGTAGAATTTAATTAAAATGTTATACATTTTTACGAACGTTATTTATATACATTATATAAATTGAAAATGATTAACTTATAAAAATAAATATATTAATTATATTTATTTCCTTTCACTTTAAATATATACAAAACTTCCTTTTATAAATATTTAAATTATTTATAAACAATGCAAGTACAAGAATATTAATTAAAGATGTTAATTAATTTAATAATAGTATTTATTTTATTCTTATAATAAATACTACTATAACTTGTATAACGATGAACTAAGATACACATGTCGTAATAAAATGCTTAAAACCAGTATAAGCATGCACAGACTTGTTCTGAAACTTTTATGCATTATGTTATGCATTTACTGTGACCTTATAATTATTTAGGTCATTGACTGTATCGTGAGTGTCATATCAGATTTTCTTGTGACTAATTGCTGTACTACTGAGGTGAGTTCATGGCCACAATTTATATATTGACAAACTTTTAAACTTTTTTATGGGGAAGAAAACATGCAACATATTTTATTTGATGGATATAAACTGAACTACGAAACCTTTGATTACATTGCCTATTGTAGATGAACCCGCATGACCCGTGCATCTGAAACTGTTAGAATTATTGAATTACCTAAATGTTATAAATAGATCTATTTGGGATTAACCATCCCCATCTGGGTGAGTCATGCTCACTGTGCCTAGGCCAGGATAATAGATGTTTCACATGTCAGCACTTATTATTTTTTGGTGCCTTTTTATAAGGCGAAGGGTCCTTATTTGTTAAGGGTTTAACTGTCAAGTCTCAGTTTCAGGCAATATGGGAATGTAATTACTTTTTAGTGTTGATGCTTTGTGCATTACTACTTCAGTGAATGTTTATTGTCCAAACTTATTTTATTAAACCTGTGAATTCACCAACTTTATGTTGACTCTCTAAGCATGTTTTCTTAGGAAACTGAAGTAGGTATTGGTGTGCATGGAGTCAAGCATCATGATAGGCTGCATTTATAGAGCTCATCTGGGGTTTTATAAATTGGGGAATAATTCAAACTGTTGAATAATGTTTAAGACAATTTTAATAACATTTGTACTTTTATCCATGTAATAAATGTAATGATAATCTTTTATCTGCTGCACTATACGCTGTCTGCTATTCATCCACCTACTCGACACCCAAATATTATTTCCGCTACATTTGACTCAATTTTGGGGTGTCACACGTGGGAACTTACAATTTTTGTTGGTTTTCTTTTTAGGTGCTGAAATTATCGTAGAAGATATAGCAACAATAAGAGGTAAGTAGTTTTGTTTTAGATTTCGATTTTTTAACTATAAAGGATGTATACAATGGTCTTAGGAAGATTGATCTTGACTTGCAACGCTATAGCCGATATTTTGAATTAAGTAGTGGTCTTGCCACTTTATTGCTAAATATGTGATGTTTAAAATCCTTCAACTGGGACTCAAAAGTGGCACCAGATAATATGTTGATTTTCTGATTTTTTTTGCAACGTAACAAAGGGTTCATGGTTAGTAAGAATAGTAATGTAGTTTCATTCTAAATGTGTGGCTTGAAACAAGGTTGATTGTCGAAATATGCGCACTTTACCCCAGAATGAGTACTAGATCACAGAGTCAGCTCACAACTTAGAGTATAGGTTGTCTGATTAAGCAATCTGAAACACCCTCGGACTAGCTTATTTGTAGGCTTAAAGTTTATAAGTAAGCGTGTTATTGGGTCGGGATATTGGGTTTAAACCATTTTAGAATAGCATAATAACATCGTTTGAGAAGGTTACTTTTACCTTAAGCTTATGATGATGATGATGATGATAAATGCAATGTACATATTTTAATACATTACGGATTAGGGAACTCATATGTAATGTTTTGTTATAAAATCATGCGATGTCAAATCTTTAATGTTAATATGTTGCGCCTTAATCAAAACACTTACAAGTGTATATAGAAATTATAAGATTGTTTAGATTCAGAAAAAAATTATTGGAACAAAAGACGCCTATAAACAAGTTTGGGTAGGTTGTGTTGCGATTGTCTACTTGCCTTGACCCGTGTATGCTTAGTGATTAGTGCTTTCACAGAAGGTATAAAAATATGGTTTGTCCCCTACTGATTCTGTGGCAGATACATATGGAGCAGAAATACCTAACGGAGCACTGATACCCGACGGAGTACCTTGAGAATGCGGTTCGACTCAGTAATCTGTTTTTATGTCTCAGAAGTTTTCTTGCTTTTGTTACTGCAGGTATTGTATGCAAACCCTATTTCAATTTTTTCTTTACTTATGTGTTTGTCTATTAGTTTTCTTTCCGCAACTAGTTTATGTTGTGGCTACATGTGGTACAATCGGTGCATCGGGTAGGTCAGGTGACAGTTCAAACTAGGTTCCGATATTTACCACACGCTGCTGCGAAGAAACACACGTAGTGCTTTTGTTTCTGTTCATATTTTCATGTTTAAATTGGTAAATCTGAGTCATTAGCTTACTTTTGTTCTTCATTTCTCGATTCAATAGTCTTAGCAGATTCAGAATCTAAATGAACTTAAGGAGCTGCTTTTGGCATATCTGAACGACATGGACGGTAAGTGCTTATTCATTTACACTTCTTAATCTCTGTATGCCCTTTTAAATCTCGAATTTTCTTTCTATCATTTTCTATATATTACTTTGTTTTGTTTAGCCGAGTTGAAAGCAAATCGATACACAAGGAGAGGACATTTAAGAGTGTAGTTGTATAACTCTTTAAATGCCTCATCAAGAGTATTTATAAGACTAAGTTATCCACATTAGGAGTAATTAGAGTAGTTCTGAACACACTTTTAATCATGTTTTTGGATTTTGGTGTTTTTTAGGAGAAGGTTAGAGGAAATAAAAATAATTAGTTTCATTCGGTTGTTAGTGAAGAGTATCAAAGACAAGGTATCTATATGAAATGAGGAAATAGCAATACGATGGTATTTGTGAGACCCCCAAAATCTGACATGGAACAACTAGGAAACGAGGGGGCAACACGAAACGACCGGGATCTCCAAGCTTTTCCGGAAGTTCTTTAAGAATAACTGCAGAGCAGTTTTCGTTTAATCGAGTGTTGGCGAGTTCAATCAGCTTCTCCTTCTTGTTAAGCAATTCCCGAAATGCTTTAACAAATTTGGGCATGTGGACGAGTGCTTCAAGAAAGCTAATGTTGAAGTTCATTTGAGAAATCATCTTCACATAGCGTGACACTTCGGAGTCCTCCTTGGTTAGCATTTTGGTCTTGCCTAAACGAGAGGGATAAGGGATATTGGGTTTAGGTGGGGAAGGTGCAGGTGTAGGTAAAGGTTGGGATGTTGAAGGGTCCTTTCTAGGTACATCGTCATGACGAGGCGGAGACGGTAATGGTGCACTAATACTAGGTGTAGGAGGAGTAGGGATAAATGGTGGTGGAGGAGGTGTAGATGATGGGGGTGGGATTTGTGGTCATACGATGGTGACTCCACTACGAGTAGTAATAGCACTCACATTGGCTCGCGGATTAGTGACGGTGTTTGAAGGTAGAGAATTTGAAGTAGAAGGTTGAGCAGGGGGCAAGAAACTAGCCAACATATTCTTTAATTCATTCGTTTGAGTGCTGAAAGAGGATTGAATATTGTCGCGAACCTCGGATCTTATCTCATGTCCTTGCTTCGTGATATCTCCTTTCAAATTGATTATTTGGCTCTGCAGATTCTTGATTTTCTCACCTTGAGTTCTCATGATGGCTTCAACATCGGGGTTAATGGGTGGGTTTTGTTGGGTGGGTGGTTGATAGGGATTAGAAGCTCTAGGTGGGATTTGGTTGCTTCTAGTGTAGTTGTTGGCGGGGTTTTGGTTTTGAGGAGAAAAACCGGGTGAAAGGTAGTTGTTGGAACGGTAGCTCAGCAGATTTCTATCCCCTTGTTGTCTAGCTTGGTAATTTTCCGGTGAATAATTACCGTAAGCTGCATACACATTTTCCGGATTTCCTTGTGTCGAAGGACAATCGGTGTATGAGTGAGGACCGCCACATGTTTCACAAGGATTAGCAACCGCTTTAACTTGTTGTTGTTGTTGGTTTGAAGCGAGAAGCGTAATACTTTTGCTCATTTCAGCCATCATGCGGGTGAGTTCGGTCATCTCAGGGTTTGCTGAGGTAGAAGAAACATTAACTCTCGGGTTGTTCCTAGAAGAAGCAGAGGAATCCCAGTTCTTGTGGTGAGTAGTCATGTTCTCAATTAACTCTCTACACTCCTCGGGTCTCCTTTTCATGAATGTGCCACCGGCGGCTGCATTGATCGTATCACGATCTCGAAAAGTCAAACCGTTGTAGAAAGTATCAATCAATGTGACAGGAAGCATGTTATGGTTTGGACAACGGTCGATCAAGACATTATATCTCTCCCAAGCGTCAAAAAGAGATTCATCGGGATCTTGCATGAAACCGCTGATCTGATTGCGAAGGCTCGTGACCATGGATGGTGGAAAGTAGCGCGAAAGAAAGCGTTGAGTCATATCATCCCAAGTGTGAATAGAATTCTTCGTGAGACGATCAAACCATTTCTCGGCATGATGCGATAAAGTATGTGGGAAGAGTTGTAGGCGAAGTACATCCATTGTGGCCCCAGGAAACTTCATGCTTTGATTGATTGTAATGAACTTGTCGAGGTGTTTGTTGGCATCATCATCAGGCAATCCTCTAAATGGGTTTGTTTGTACTTGCTGAATCATGTGGTGCTTCAACGAAAACTAAGGAGCGTTGATTTGCATCGGCGCAATCGGTCCTCCTCGTCCAAACATTGTTGGTTGACAAAGTTCCTCCATGGTCCGAAGATCGGGCTGTGGAAGAGCATTGTTGTTATTATTATTATTGAGGTGCGGTGGTTGATTATTGTTGTTAACAACTGCCATACTTAAATCTTCTTGAGTCTCGGGCTCTTGATAATTGGAAGATCTAGTACGCATACACCTGAAAATGCAAAAGAAAACAAAACCAAACACAAAGACAATATATATACACAATAAAGATAAAATCTTTTTGGATTTTTGAAATTTTTAAATTTTATGGATTTTTATCAATTTTTAAATTTTTATGTTTTTTTTTTGAATTTTTTATGCAAGAAAAAATAACGCTCACAAGTGAACGGATCCCAAAAAGCAACGTGTCTCTCACAGAAAACCGTTAATCTTTACGAAAAGAGCCGGCAGCGGCGCCATTTGATACATGGTTTTTTAGCCCGTATAAAAATTATCGTTCTCGTGTTCTCTTCGAATTGAAAAACTTGTGTTTAATGTGCGACTCAGTTATCTTTGGTGGAAACAAAAGTGTTGTCGTTGTAGTATAATTAAACGTGCGAAACAATTAAAGTAAATGACATAAAAGAAAAAGGCGTTAAAATAAGAGTGCGTTAACGTAAATCTAAATCTAATTAAAATAAATGTGCGATATTTAAAAACGTGACGGAAAGTAAATTAATTTAAATGACTAAAAATAAAAGCGTGACGGAAAATTAAAATTAGGCAAGTATTAAAATGAAAACTTAACAATTAAACAAGACAAAATATGAAAGTTAACCTAGATCGGAATGTATTCCGATCAACTTACCATCGGAATGAATACACCCCCTATCAGAATGTCGAATGAATCCAGATCGGAATATGTCACCTTTTCAGATCTAAATAACCAAACACCCCAGATCGGAATGATGTTCCGATCGCAAAGTTCAGATCGTAATACCTAGATCGCAATGACCTATCGAAATACAAAGATGTAACCTGTCGGAATGTACCTATCGGAATGTGGCTAAGGAAAATTGGGCAGCACTTCGTCTAAGTAAACCTCAAGAGCCGTAGGAAAGAGCGATCGCAATATGCGATCGCAATCTCCAGATCGGAATGAGGAAATGTTACAACTATCGCAATCCCGGATCGGAATGCAAAACCCTTGGACCAATACTGTCACTATCGGAATGTGGTTGGCAAGCCGTCGCAATGATGTATAAACCCTTCCTTTCCGATGGAGCACAATTTTGTAATAAGCACAAATCCTAATAGGCTATATCCAATAAGCCGTGACCAAGAACTTGAATGAAATGGAATCAAAACATGACAATAAGCTAAAAAGTTAAAAGCTTTCAAAATTTTAAAAGACGAAACTTAAATGAAATCAAAACTTAAAAATCAAAACTTTTAAGAAAACTTTGAAAATACTTAAGCAAAATACCAAATAAGCACACAAGGTTGTCAAACTCGTGGCTTATTTCGTATGAGGACTAAAAAGGAGAAAGAAAAGTCGAGACTTTAAATAAAATAAGCAAATGGATTAAGCAAATCTTACTTAATCCGAACTTGTAACCGAATCAAAAAGAAAGAAAAGTAGAATGAGATAGATAAAAAGAACTTGATCAAATGATAAAGAAAGGTAAAGACAAGAATTTAAAGAACACAAATTGAAAACTTACTTGAAACTAAAAGGTAATTAAGGTGCAAAACATGTATTTAAAGTTGACAAGAAAAGTAAATGACAAGGAAAGTAAATGGTGGAACTAATTGTCACACTTAGCCAACAAGAAAGAAAAGTAATCAAGCCTAATCTATTTATAGGGGAGGATTAAGGAAGCTTCCTCCCCTCTTTCCTTTTCTCTTAATTGCGTAGTTAAGTCCCTCCTTCTTTAATCTTCATTTAATTGCATACTTAGTCCTTTTCTTCTAATCTTCTTTAAACTTGGACTTAAGGGACTTAAGGGACTTTTGGCTTCGGGATTTCTTCGAACTCGTCTTTAAATTCTTTAATAAAATAGACTTGAATTCTTCGGCTTTTGATAAACTTCCGTCTTTTGACTTTTTCTTCGATAAATCTTCAGAATTTGTCGTGGACTTCCGTTCTTTTTGCACTCTTGATTTCTTGACTTCGTCTTTCATCCTTTTCTTCAATAAAAGTTCGTAAATGCCCCTGAATGTCCGTGTTTTCTCCACTTTTCACCTTTTCATCCTAAATCACAACAAAAACACAAACCACGCATAATTCCGACATAAAAGACATAAAATACACGTTTCGGTCCGGTTATTATTGTAATTAAGTGGTAGAAAAGATGGGTGTTTACACACCTATCATACGTCATAGTACAAGAAACAATGAATTACAGTTCATACAAAGAAGACGAAATATTAACATGTACATTACATCATAAAAGGTCAGAGTTTTTAAACGTAGGTCCCAGAGTTTTAGAAGCGGAAAATTATATTATTTCGTCTCAATTTAAAACATAAAGTTTCCCATAAGAATAAACTCTTGACAGTTTTTACTAAAAACAGTCTTTTTAAAGCATCACAGAAAACTCCAAGCTGCGATAATCTCCTGTGGGCTCCCATCCAAGCAAAGCTAAGTAATAATACCTGAGATTAAACATGTAAAATCGTCAACATAAAGTTGAGTGATATTCGTAGATTTAGCAGTAAACGTGTGGAACACAATAGAATTTGTAAAACACGTAATGGGGGGGGGTAACTATGTACATTGTACATAGTCACGATGCATATTATTGTTGTTTAGTCTCATGAACCGAAGCTTATCTCAAACGTAAGTTCCTCTAGGGAGTATTCAGCCTAAATACTCAAGTATAAACGAATATTAGTGCGTCAAGGTAATCGGGACGGGGATTGTCAATCCCGATGGATCCACCCACAACATTCGCGCTTTAGCGCAAAGCATACGGGACAATTAACGGTTCATGATAGGAGAGGAAACTCAAGGCTAACGTCAAAAAGCAATAATACCATTGAAATCATCTGTAAAGCATACACGTTCTGGATAGCATACAAGTTATGGATAACAATACAGTTTTATATTTGGTTGTGTTCCACCATGTAAAATATCACCCCGTGATTAGAAACCATGTAAAAGTAAAAAGGGGCTATGAACTCACCTTAGCCACGAGGTAAGTCAATCACGGTACTCAGCAACTGAGTAGAAACGGTAGTGGTAGACGATCACCGACGATATGGATGCCCGGGGAAACACGAAAACCGCAACCTATCAAAATAAGGCGCGCGTTAAGACCCGAACTCAAATATCGATATGTACCAAATATAATATGACTCAACTGTTTTCAAAGTATTCTAGTTTCAAAACCATTGACACGAACCAAATGAATCCTTTTATCCAACGTTACTCGTTAAAACACTTGTACACTTGAAAATGACCCGTTATACGACGCCAAGTTAACGCAAATCAAACTATTATTTACCCTTATTCGGACCAGTAGCTAAGTCATTTATATAATGACTAAGCACTTGAGTAAGTCACCATGTCCGATGGTGAATACTCAAATTCACGCAACACAAGCATTGAACTAAGTGCCCAAACTAAAATTAGCAAGTACACACCGAATGTACACCCCGATCTACCCTATCTAGACTTGTCCGTTTTAGATGAAAATTGGTGTCAAGGTCACTTATAACCTGTATAAGACCTCACCAAAATTTGAGCCAAAGTTCACACTTTAAAATCCATCAGCTCGACACTTTACTCGACTCCAAATTTGGGACAGATTTGTACACTTGTTTTGTAAAACCGTTTGGACCACTTTAAAAATACTAACTCGACCATCCGTCTTTTGAAATCACTACTAGACTCATCAAAATCAGTTTGTAAACTTTGAAAATCAGTAGTATCAACTATATAACCAAGCCTAAAGTCCCCGAGAGTCAACCCAAAATCAGCCACAATTTCGGATTGTGCCGACTTGCGTCTCCCGGTACACGAAAATTAAAACTAGCATAAGTTTTGACTCGTAATGACTTAGAAGCTCTATCTTATATCAAAACAACCGTCTCGGAAAACTCTACAACAATATCAAATAATCGTAGCCTTTCACATACCTTAAACCCACGAAACAATCTGTTTAAAGTTGCTGTCCCAAATTAGCCTTTTAGAAAACAAATCAAATCAATTTTCCAAGCAAAACCACTCATTTCTATACCTATGGAATCATCATACTATCATACCCATCAACCAAACACACTCCTAAACATATGTATGCATCAAAATAAAAAGACCAAAATAAAAACTTAGACTTTTTAAACATCAAAACAACATAATCTTACCAAAAACCACACATGCATGATGATTAAAACATCATACAACCATGAAATCATAAGTTTATAAAAACTTGATGCATGTGGGATATTTTTGTACCATTAGAATCACCATTGAAATTTATGAGGTGGTCATAAATTTGTTTTTGTTAAATAATGGTGGATGATGGTGAAATGAGGGTGTTTTGTGGTGGAGGAGTGGCCGAAAAATGGAAGGAGGAGGAGGGTGGTGTGTTTTTTTTATAAAAGTGATTTGTATGTGTTTTGTGTAAGAAAAAGTGGTTTTTATATTGCTAGGTAAGTGGAGGGTTAAAATTGTAAAGTTTGAAACCTTTGGACTAAAAATAAATACTAGTTTAAAGGGTAGAAAATATTTGTTGGTAAATATTGAAAATATTTACGGGGCTCGGGTTTCGTAAAAATACTTTTCAAAAGTTACAATGCATCATAAAAATGATTATATGATTTCTCGACACGACTTAATACGAAATTAAAACGAAATCATCGAAAATATTAATTATCGAAACAATCGATAAATAAACGTAAACTTTTGGGCATCCGTCGGTATCGCGATCACTAGGAATTCTCGTTGTACATTGATTTTGAACAAACTCGTTGTAAAACGCACGCGGGTGATTTTAAATCAAAAACTTTGATTTAAATTAAATATGGAAAAATAAAATAAAAATTTTATAATTCCACACAAAGTATTTATCGATGATAAGTTAAATACTTAAAAAGTATAATTTAAAAATCTCAGGATTTACATATAGCAATACAAGAAAACGTAATACATTGGAAAAATTCAAGAAGCACGAATAAAAAGAATAACATAATGTTGGGAAAGTACGGGTTCTCACAGTCTTCCCCTCTAAAGGAATTCTGGTCCCCAGAGTTCTCCTGAAAACAGTAGAAGATGCAAACAAGAGGAGGTACAAAGTGTAGAACAAAATTTATTGCTTCCCAGGTAATTTCCGTACCACGACGAATCTTAACGGTTAGAATTCGCTATGCTTCAGTTTCTTAACTCCTTTTCGTATAACTTTTCAGTTTTGGATTAGAATAACGTTCTTTCAATACGGAGATACATCAAGAGATAGAATTGTTGCAAATACGTGCGATAAACTAACAAGAATGAACACAAGAATCGCTTAAATAGACAAAGTGCGATAAAATGAACCAAGATTGTAAATCAACAAGGGGTCGCAAATCGTGCAACTGTAAAATATGACAATCTTAAAACGTAACAATCCAGTTACAAAAGAAATAGAAGGGAAAAATGAATAACATATGATCATTTAAAATACAAGCTGTCAAAATCAGTTGTCTAGGATTTTGGTATTACTTTAAAACTTAGTTTTAAATATTTTCTTTATTAAAAGAAAATTTTACAAAGTGTAGTGATTTAAAAATCAAACTCTATATAAAATGAGTGGGTAACAGTTGTCAAGTCTTTTTTCTTGATCAGGACTTCAAGGTAAAAGTAACTCAGTTCAAATAGTTATTTTGATCAGCTTAAGAGCTTTTCGGGTGACTACATGAAATTATCGTTAAAAACTCAGGTTTATCGTTACCATTAGGAAAAATATTCAGATTTTCCAAGTTATTTAGAAACATTGTTTAGAAATTATAGTTTAATCTAATAAATTCATTAGGTTGACAATAAAGTACGTTATAATCAAATACTTTAAAAGATAAAACTTGATATCCTTTTTAAATATTAGTTATAAATTTACCCAAGAGGATGTACAGATTCGATATTAAACTTAAAATGGGTGTTTTGACAATTTAAATATTTGGTAAAATGTATAAAACGTTCTTAAAAATTAATAATAATTTTTAGAAATCCCAGAAGGTGATTAATGTATCAAATGGTAAACACGTAACATTTTCTGGTTTTTAGAAGGTGACAAGACAACAACCAATATGAATCATATAAAGGTCAACAATCTGCATGCGAGCGATAACACAAGGGAATAAAACCAAAAATCATATCAATTCTTAACAAACGTGATAGAATAAACGCGTCGATGATAAAAAGAATAAGAAACAAAGGATTCAACAAGGTTAATTCACGAGTGCGGTTGGCGTCACCAATAACGGCTTATTAAGTTCTCGGTGGTCGAAATACGATCGAAAGGGAAAAGCCACACAACGAATTTTCGAATCAAAGAAAATTCTTAAGAAGTCACTTGAGAATAATTCTAGTAAGATGAACAACATTAACAATGAAAGGAAAAATCAATACATGGTTCACACTAATACGAAGCTTTTACCTAGTATAAAAATTAAAGTTCTTTGTCGTGGTCTCTTCGAATTGAAAAATGGATTAATGTGCGACTCAGTTGTCTTTGGTGGAAACAAATGTTGTGTCGTTGTAGTATATTAAATTGCAAAACTTTTAAAGTAAAAGCAAAGTAAATAAAGCTAAAAGTAATTAAAAATAAATGACGAGAAATTAAATCAATTAAAAGTAAATAACGTAAACTTAAAATGCAACTAAAAATAAACTAAGGCAAGGCTTAAAAGTGCGACTAAGGAAAAAAGGCGGGAAAAGTAAATACTTAAAACTATCTAGAAAAAACCTAAGTGCGAAAACTATCTCGAAAACTAAGCCTTATCCGGAATACGGTATACTGTCACTATCCGTAATCCAAACAAACCTAATCCGGAAAACACTAAAAGTAACCTTATCCGGAATCCGTTCTAAAACCCTTATCCGGAAAGTAACCTTAATTCGTTATCCGGAATATGTCACCTTATCCGGAATACGTGTTGGATGTCTTATCCGGAAAACGAGCTCCAAAAACCTTATCCAGAAAAACTTATAAACTTTCTTATCCGAAAAACGCCTCAATGTTCTTATCCGGAATACACACCAAAATCCTTATCCGGAAAAGAGATTTAATCTCTTATCCGGAATATGCAATTCCTCGCTTATCCGGAATAGAAGTCTTACTTTGCTTATCCGCAATACTCCCTTATCCGGAATAAGAGGTTATTATCCGGAAAACAGATTTGGGAGGGTACTAGATCCGGATTCAATAAAAATGCTAAAAAGCTAGAAAATAAGCCAAAAACTAATAAGCTCTAATCCAAAAACTTAACCAAAACACTATTAAGAAAAAGCTATAAAACCAAAATTTAAAAACTTTTAAAAACAATAACTTTTATAAAAACCACTTTTAATAAAAATCACAAATAAGCTAAAGATTTAATAAGCTCAATCAATCAAAAGTATAAAAACATGAACATAAACCAAATAAGCAACACAATAAGCTCATAAACAATAAGATTAAATCAATAAAAAGAAAGGTAGATGAGAGAATAACAATAAAAGTAAAGATTCAATAACAATAAAAGGAAACTTACTTGAAATTAAGGAATTAAAGGTGCAAGACAATTAAGTAAATGACATGAATTTAAAGAGCAAGTAATTAAAATGGTGGAAGAACTAATTGTCACTATTAGCCAACAAAAACAAATGAAATGAAATGGATGCTATTTATAGAAGATTAGGGAGGTGATTAGTGGAAGCTTCCCCCTCTCTTTCTTCTTTCTTTAATTATCATTTAGTCCTCGTCTTCTTAATTCTTAGACTTTTGTCTCGGGATTAATAAACTCGTCTTGTAATTTCTTCATTAATTTAGACTTGAGTTCTTCGGCTTTTATTAAACTTCCGTCTTTGGACTTTTTCTTCGATAAATCATTAGAATAGGACTTGGACTTCCGTTCTTTTAGCACTCTTGATCTTTCGACTTTGTCTTTTGTCTTTTTCTTCGATAAAAGCCCGTGAAAGCCGTGTTTTCTTCCCTTTTAACATTTTGATCCTAAAATCACAACAAAAACACAAACCACGCATAATTCCAACATTTACGACATAAAATACACGTTTTGGCCTGGTTATTATTGTAATTAAGTGGTAGAAGGATGGGTGTTTACACACCTATCAAATCCCCTACACTTGACCATTGCAATGTCCTCATGCAATGCATTAGTTACAAAGCACGTTTTACATTTTCCATCATAATCAATCCATATTGGCCTTTATTAAAGAGATAGAAAATTATAAACATTCAAAGGAAGAAGGTAAGTAAAGAAAGCAAAGACATACCTTAGGGTTTTAGAAATGTCATGAATGATCATTATCCTCAAATTTTCACATTCTCCAAACCAAGCTTAAAAACGAGATCATTGTTATTATAAGTTAGCAAACTAACTCGAACTCATGTGGGCCAATTATTTACTTAGACTCCCTTATTCCTAGGTGTATCTCTTGTATTTTATGATTGTCTTAAATGATCACGAGGATGCATTGTTGACTTATTTCGATAGTTATTAAGGCTGAAAATAAAGTGGGACGATTTAATCAATAGTTAGCTAAAGGACAAAATCTTTTAAAACTACTTCTCGGGACCTCATAAAGTTCATATCTTGGCATAACTCGCTTCGCGATTTGAGACCTTTCTCGGACCGATATTTGGCATTGACTTCATACTTCAAATCTTGAGAGACGTTCATGAAATAATGGTCTTCTCTTTATAATAGGAATTTCTTCACTTGAAGTTTTGAGAGATTCTTCATATTTGGACCACGACTTCTTCATTTTTCTCCAATCATTACTTTGGACTTTGATATACAATGATCCGCCTCCTTTTAAGACTTGGATCTATTTATCCTCATACCTTGCTAGGGTCTTTTCAGATAGACTTCTCCATGATCTTTAGGGGAGTATTTGCTTTTCGTCATGTGTCTCGATCCTTCATTTTGATCTTTGATAAATGATTCTTCACATCACTTTTGGATCTTTAGCAACAAAATGTAGCCCTCATGCCTTGTTAGGGCCTTTTTAGACTCGCCAATCTTCGCATCCCGCTTCAATAAGTTATGCCTTGGCTATGAACTATAATCATTACCGAGAAACTTTTAAACGATCTTGGGCTAGAAGCTAAGTAACTTTTCAAATCGTACAACCTTATTTATTGCAGATAATTTATTAGCAAGCGATGGGAGAATAGGCTTATAATTAACTCACATAAATTCACGAAATAATACCAAACTTATAATTGACTCTATCATTTCTCGTTCTCCACAATTTAAAATCTCAAGGAATGAGACTCGTGGACGCTTAGCCAATTAAATCACAGCTTTGGGTTTTCGAGTCATCTATAGGATCTTGCAAACTCTTAGACTCTTTCAAGTTTAGAATTTTCGTTTTAAAGTTCCCTTGATAAACGACTCTCTAGGATCAATTATAGGAACTTGCGAAAGGTTCTTGTTCTTAACCCGTGAGAGTTAAGACTTTCGCGTTTTATAGCTCCCTATATAAAAGCCTAGCAAAACTTGACTTAAACACGTTAAGGATACTAGCTAGAGTAAACTTAGATAAGTAAACTCGGGTTGAGTCAAAAGATTCACAACGTTGAAAATTAAAACCAATTTATTAAAATTTATTCTAGCAACGAAATAAAATAACTATACACAGGAAAAACTAATAGGCCAAAATAGATCAAAAATTTTGAAAAATGTCGAAAAATTGATTTGCCGGTTAAAATGAGGACAAATACAAGGAAAAGACCACTTAACTTCGATAGAAGTCCCCCCTACACTTAATATAAACATTCTCCTCAATGTTTAAGCATGTGGGAGTAAACTCCCCTACACTTAGGACATTGTGCACGTTATTTAAATCTTGCTAAGAAAGAGATAACTAACGAGATTCCTATTTTAATATTGAGAAATATAAAATAGTGAATCGAAAAGAGTTTAGGATAGAACCGGGAAGACGGAAACACGGAATCACGGGTCGTCAAAAATCATCAAGAGTGGATCATTGAGCGCTCGAATCCCTGAATATGAGAAGAGAGGAAATAGCAAACACCAACGGGTCCCCCTACACTTAGGATAAAGATAGCGAAAAGATAGATACTTGGGTTGCCTCCAAAGAAGCGCTTGATTTTTGTTCACCGAGTCGTAAGCCTGACTCGACCTTGATTAGCATAGGAAGAGTAATACTCAGTTAAAAAGTTAAAAAAAATTCTTTGATGTGTGTCTAATCGAATTGATTATTGGCTCAAAGTACGACTCAGTTGATCTTGGTGAAACAAATATTTTTGGTTGATTTTAAATTTAAATGTGCAAAGACTTAAAATTAAATGACGTTAAAGTAAAGGGCGTTAAAATTAAATCTACGACTAATTAAAATTAAATGGTGCAATACTTAAAAACTTTGAAAAGTAAAATAATAAAATGACAAAAAATTAAAAGCGTGACGAGAATTAAAATTAGACAAGAATTAAAATGAGAATGTAAAAATTAAACAAGACAAAACACTAAAACAAACCCACCGTCGGAATATATTCCGATCAGACCTCGTCGGAATGTACTCCCCTTTCTTGTCGGAATATTGATCGGAAAACAAATCGGAATATGTCACTTCTTCATATGGGAATACCTAAGCAACTCCAGATCGGAATATGAATCACCTTGATCGGAATGTTGATCTCGTCGGAATGATAAAGGGATCCTGGTCGGAATGTCTATCGGAACCACCAATCGGAGTAATGTCACCTCCCCTGATCGGAATAACCAAATAAACACCTCGATCGGAATGTGTAGAACCAAACCTGATCGGAATAAGGACTAAAGTACCAATCGGAATAATGTCACCTCACCTGATCGGAATGTCGCACTTACCTTTGATCAGAATGATTAAAACCTCACTGATCGGAATACCAAGACACCCCCAATCGGAATGTTGTTAGGAATACTAAAACCCTTTTCCGACCAAGCCAAGAAGTGCTGGTCGGAATAAGAAACCCTTTTCCGATTTGTCATATCGGAATACGGAAGAAAAGGCACAAAATAAGCTAAACAAATAAGCTACTAATCAAATAAGCACAAGTCTAAAATCCTACGGCAAACCGTATAAAAATAAGCTACTAAACTGAAATCTAAAGACTTTTAAAACACGAAATGAATAAGCTTTACGAAAAACAACTTTTATATAAAAATAACGTTTATAAAAACTTTAAAAACTTAAAGATGAAAACAAATAAGCTATAAGAATGAATAATCTAAATCAATCAAAAGCATAAAAACACAATCTTTAATCAAACAAGCAAGACAATAAGCATGTAAACATAAAGATCAAGCAAGAAAGAAAGGTAGAATGAGAGATCAAACAAGTAAAGTAAAGGTGCAATAAAGATAAAATTAACTTACTTGAAAATTAAAGTGCAAGACAAGGTAATTAAAGTTGCAAGTAATTAAAGGTGCAAGGTAATTAAATGTGCATAAAACTAAAGGTGGAAGAACTAGTGTCACTCTAGCCAACAAAACTAATGAAATGAAAATGAGAGGTATATATAGGAGATTAGGAAGGTGTTTAGAGGAAGCTTCCTCCTCTCCTTCCTTTCTTCTTAATTGCACCATTAAGTCCTTCCCTCCTTAATCTTTTGTTAATCTTGGACTTTAATGACTTATGGCTCGGGATTTCTTTAAACTCGTCTTTTAATTCTTCAATAAATAAGACTCGAGTTCTTCGGCTTTTGGTAAACTTCCGTCTTTCGAATTTTTCTTCGATAAATCTTCAGAATTGGTCTTGGACTTCCGTTCTTTTTGCACTCTTGACTTCTCGATTTCATATTTCGTCTTTCTCTTCAATATTAGCCCGTGAATACCGTGTTTTCTCCACTTTTCACAATTTCGTCCTAAATCATAACAAAAACACAAACCACGCATAATTCCGACATAAAAGACATAAAATACACGTTTTTAGTCGGTTATTATTGTAATTAAGTGGTAAAAAGGATGGGTGTTTACACACCTATCAAATCCCCTACACTTGACCATTGCAATGTCCTCATGCAATGCATTAGTTACAAAGCAAGTTTACACTTTTCGTCATAATCAATCCACGTTGGCCTTTATTAAAGAGATAGAAAATTAAAAGTAAAGAAATCAAAAGCATACCTTGGGTTTTGGAAATGTCATGAATGATCATCATCCTCAAGTTTTCACTTTCTCCAAACTAAGCTTAAAAACGAGATCATTGTTATTATAAGTTAGTAGACTAACACGAACTCATGTAGGCCAATTATTCACTTAGACTCCCTTATTCCTAGGTGTATCTCTTATATTTTATTATTGTCTTGAATGATCACGAAGATGCATTGTTGACTTATTTCGATAGTTATTTAGTCCGAAAATAAGGTGAACGATTTAATCAATAGTTAGCTAAAGGACAAAATCTTTTAAAACGGCTTCTCGGGACCTCATAAAGTTCATATCTTGGCATAACTCGCTTCGCGATTTGAGACCTTTCTCGGACCGATATTTGGCAGCGACTTCATACTTCAAACCTTGAGAGACGTTCATGAAATAATGGTCTTCTCTTCATAATGGAATTCTTCACTTGAAGTTTTGAGAGATTCATACTTGGACCACGACTTCTTCATTTTTATCCAATCATTATTTTGGACTTTGATATACAACGATCCGCCTCCTTTTATGACTTGGATCTATTTATCCTCATACCTTGCTAGGGTCTTTTCGGATACACTTCTCCATGAATTTTGGGGAGTATTTTCTTTTCGTCGTGTGTCTCGATCCTTCATATTGATTTTCGATAAATGATTCTTCACATCACTTTGGATCTTTAGCAACAAATTATAGCCCTCATGCCTTGTTAGGACCTTTTTGGACTCGCCAATCTTCGCATCCCGCTTCAATAAGTTATGCCTTGGCTATGAACTCTAATCCGTACCGAGCAACTTTTAAACGATCTTGGGCTAGAAGCTAAGTAACCTTTTAAATCGTACAACCTTATTTATTGCAGATAAATTTATTAGCAAGCGATGGGAGAATAGGCTCATAATTAACTCACATAAATTCACGAAAGAATACCGAACTTATAATTGGCTCTATCATCTCTCGTTCTCCACAGTTTGAAATCTCAAGTAATGAGACTCGTGGTACTTAGCCTATTAAATCAAAGCTTTGGGTTTTCGAGTCGCTTATAGGATCTTGCAAATTCTTAGACTTTCAAGTTTTAGAAATCGCATTTTAAAGTTCCCTTGATAAACGACTCTCTAGGATCAATTATAGGAACGTGCGAAAAGTTCTTGTTCTTAACCCGTGAGAGTTAAGACTTTCGCGTTTTATAGCTCCCTATATAAAAGCCTAGCAAAACTTGACTTAAACACGTTAAGGATACTAGCTAGAGTAACTTAGATAAGTAAACTCGGGTTGAGTCAAAAGATTCACAACGTTTGAAAGTTAAAACCACTTTATTAAAAATTTATTCTCATAAATAAAGAAAATAACTATACAAAGGGAAAAACTAATAGGCCAAAATAGATCAAAATTTTGAAAAATGTCGAAAAATTGATTTTCCGGTTAAAATGAAGACAAATACAAGGAAAAGGCCACTTAACTTCGATAGAAGTTCCCCCTACACTTAACATAAACATTGTCCTCAATGTTTAAGCATGTGGGAGTAAACTCCCCTACACTTAGGACACTGTGCACTTTGTTTAAATCTCGCTAAGGAAAAGACAACTAAAGAGATTCCTATTTTAATATTGAGAAAATATAAAATAGTGAATCGAAAAGAGTTTAGGATAGAACCGGGAAGAAGTGGACACGAAATCACGGGTCATCAAGAATCATCAAGAGTGGATCATTGAACGCTCGAATCCCTAATTAAGAGAGGAGAGGAAATAGCAAACCAACGGGTCTCCCCTACACTTATGATAAAGAAAGCGAAAAGATAGATGCATGGGTTGCCTCCCAAGAAGCGCTTGATTTTTGTTAACTGAGTCGTGAGCCTGACTCGACCTTGATTATCAACGGAAGAAGCATGAAACATATCCACCAGGATCAAAGACATAGTTTTCGTCCATCAAATAGCACAAGCTTAAGGCAAACAAGGCAAGCCAAAGAAGAGTAGGCAAGGTTCCCTTAAGCAGCGATGGAGCACGGTGGAAGCAAGGGTGGAGTGCAAGCATGTCTTCAAAACTTCCAAAGATTATTCCTTTTATTTCATCAGGTGGATACTGAGATGGCTGCAGAATATCAATACCGGGGTCGAACACCTTTTCCTTTAGGGGAAAATAGCACTCAGGCTCAGCAGAATGGGAAGAAGATCCGCGAAGAAGCACAACCTCGTCCTCGGAAGGGGGACAAAGAGGTGTTAACTCATAAGTGCTGCGGATATTGGTGTCAACCGGTTTCTTCTCCTTTGAAAGAATGTTCTTCAAATCCAAAGTAGGATCAAGACGATAATCTTCAAAGTCCAAAGGAGGTGCATCACTCTCATGAGGGAAGTAAGTGTTGAGAAACATAGAAAAGTCTTCCTCAAATGAGTAATCGTCCAAAGTAGGATCGATTGATGGCGGGGGATCTTCATCATGTGAAAAATCGCTCGAAAGAGTATCAGCCTCATCAAAATCATCATATGTGGGAAGCTCGGGATACTCAGAAGTACAATCATCATAATCATCCGAATCTGAGCTAGAATCATCATCATCATAAGCATCAAAGACCGGTAGAGAATCATAAATGGGAGAAGGTTCCAAATTGGGGCGAGAATCATCCACATCATCATGAAAAAGTGGATTATCAATGGAAGAGTCGAACAGAGGATTGTTGTAGACAACAAAGTCATCAAGCACATTAATCATATTCACTGATTCGCGGCCTCCAAAGGTTGTACTTGTAAGCTTCCCCATTTTGAAAACTTGTGCATCATCCCCGACTCTTAAGATTAACTCTCCTTCGGCCACATCCACTAAAGCTCGTCCAGTTCTCAAGAATGGCCGACCAAGTATTAAAGGAATACGAGGGTCCATTTCATAATCAACAACGACAAAGTCGACTGGGAAAGTAAATGTGCCAACTTTTATGAACACGTCTTCGGCTATACCAACGGGGTAAGCGAGAGTACGATTTGCAAGTTCAAGAGTCATCTTTGTAGGAGTGAGGTCGGGCAATGATAGTGTTTTCCAAACACTCAAAGGCATCAAATTAATACTGGCCCCGAGATCAGCAAGGGTAGTAAATTCTTCAGTTTTGTTGAACACGCAAGGCAACACAAAACGACCGGGATCTCCAAGCTTTTCTAGAAGTTCTTTGAGAATAACTGCAGAGCAGTTTTCATTTAAGCGTGTGTTGGCGAGTTCAATCAACTTTTCCTTCTTGTTTAGCAATTCCTTAAATGCTTTAACAAATTTGGGCATGTGGACAAGTGCTTCAAGAAAGCTAATGTTGAAGGTCATTTGAGAGATCATCTTCACATAGCGTGACACTTCAGCGTCATCCTTGGTTAGCATTTTGGTCTTGCCTAAACGAGAAGGATAAGGGATATTGGGTTTGGGTGGTGAAGGTGTAGGTGTAGGTAAAGGTTGAGATGTTGAAGGTTCCTTCCGAGATACATCGTCATGACGAGGTGGAGACGGTAATGGTGCACTAATACTAGGTATAGGAGGAGTAGGGATAAATGGTGGTGGAGGAGGTGTAGATGATGGGGGTGGGATTGGTGGATCGACAATGGTAATTCCACTACGCGTAGTAATAGCACTCACATTTGCTCGCGGATTGGTGACAGTGTTTGAAGGTAGAGAACTCGAAGTAGAAGGTTGAGCGGCGGGCAAGAAACTAGCAAGCATATTCTTCAAGTCGTTCGTTTGATTGCTGAAGGAGGATTGAATATTATCTCGAAGCTCGGATCTAATCTCATTTCCTTGCTTTGTGATATCTCCTTTAAGACTGATAATTTGGCTCTGCAGATTCTTGATTTGCTCACCGTGGGTTCTCATTATGGCTTCAACATCCGGATTACTGGGTGGGGTTTGTTGGGCGGGTGGGTGATAAGGATTAGAAGCTCTTGGTGGGATTTGGTTGCTTCTATTGTAGTTGTTGGCTGGGTTTTGGTTTTGAGGAGAAAAACCGGGTGAAAGTTAGTTGTTTGATCGGTAGCTCAGCAAATTTCTATCCCCTTGAGGTCGAGCTTGGTGATTTTCCGGTGAATAATTACCATAAGCTGCATACACATTATCCGGATTTCCTTGTGTAGAAGGACAATCGGTGTATGAGTGAGGACCGCCGAATGTTTCACAAGGATTAGCAACCGCTTTAACTTGTTGTTGTTGTTGTTGGTTTGAAGCGAGAAGCGTGATACTTTTGCTCATTTCAGTCATCATGCGTGTGAGTTCGGTCATCTCAGGGTTTGCTGAAGTAGAAGAAACATTGACTCTCGGATTGTTCCTTGAAGAAGCAGAGGAATCCTAGTTTTTGTGGTGAGTAGTCATGTTCTCAATTAGCTCTCTACACTCCCCGGGTCTCCTTTTCATGAATGTGCCACCGGCGGCTGCATTAATCGTATCACGATCTCGAAAAGTCAAACCGTTGTAGAAAGTATCTATTAAGGTCACAGGGAGCATGTTGTGGTTTGGACAACGATCAAGCAAGATATTATATCTTTCCCAAGCATCAAAAATAGATTCATCGACGTCTTGCATGAAACCGCTGATTTGATTGCGAATGCTTGTGACCATGGATGGTGGAAAGTAGCGCGACAAAAAGCGTTGAGTCATGTCATCCCAAGTGTGAATAGAATTCTTCGGGAGACGATTAAACCATTTCTCGGCATGATGCGAGAAAGTATGTGGGAAGAGTTGTAGGCGAAGAACATCCATTGTGGCACCAGGCAACTTCATGCTTTGGGTGATTGTAATGAACTTGTCGAGGTGTTTGTTGGCATCATCATCAGGCATTCCGGCGAATGGATTAGTTTGCACTTGCTGAATCATGTGGTGCTTCAACGAAAACTCAGGAGCGTTGATTTGCATCGGCGCAATCGGTCCTCCTCGTCCAAACATGGTGGGTTGACAAAGCTCCTCCATTGTCCGAAGATCGGGCTGTGGAAGAACATTGTTGTTATTGTTGAGGTGCGGTGGATTATTGTTGTTGACACCTGACATAGCTAAATCTTCTTAAGTCTCGGGCTCTTGATAATTAGAAGATCTAGTACGCATACACCTGAAAATGCAAAAGAAAAAGAAACCAAACACAAAGACAATATATATATACAATAAAGATAAAATCTTTTTGGATTTTTGAAATTTTTAATTTTTATGGTTTTTTGAATTTATTTTATGCAAGAAAAATAATGCTCACAAGTGAACGGATCCCAAAAAGCAACGCGTCTCTCACAGAAAATCGTTAATCTTTACGAAAAGAGCCGGCAGCGGCGCCATTTTATACTCAGTTAAAAAGTTAAAAAAAATTCTTTGATGTGTGTCTAATCGAATTGATTATTGGCTCAAAGTACGACTCAGTTGATCTTGGTGAAACAAATATTTTTGGTTGATTTTAAATTTAAATGTGCAAAGACTTAAAATTAAATGACGTTAAAGTAAAGGGCGTTAAAATTAAATCTAAGACTAATTAAAATTAAATGGTGCAATACTTAAAAACTTTGAAAAGTAAAATAATAAAATGACAAAAAATTAAAAGCGTGACGAGAATTAAAATTAGACAAGAATTAAAATGAGAATGTAAAAATTAAACAAGACAAAACACTAAAACAAACCCACCGTCGGAATATATTCCGATCAAACCTCGTCGGAATGTACTCCCCTTTCCTGTCGAAATATTGATCGGAAAACAGATGGGAATATGTCACTTCTTTAGATCGGAATACCCAAGCAAATCCAGATCGGAATATGACTCACCTTGATCGGAATGTTGATCTCGTCGGAATGATAAAGGGATCCTGGTCGGAATGTCTATCGGAACCACCAATCGGAATAATGTCACCTCCCCCGATAGGAATAACCAAATAAACACCTCGATCGGAATGTGTAGAACCAAACCTGATCGGAATAAGGACTAAAGTACCAATCGGAATAATGTCACCTCACCTGATCAGAATGTCGCACTTACCTTTGATCGGAATGATTAAAACCTCACTGATCGGAATACCAAGACACCCCCAATCGGAATGTTGTTAGGAATACTAAAACCCTTTTCCGACCAAGCCAAGAAGTGCTGGTCGGAATAAGAAACCCTTTTCCGATTTGTCAGATCGGAATACGGAAGAAAAGGCACAAAATAAGCTAAACAAATAAGCTACTAATCAAATAAGCACAAGTCTAAAATCCTAAGGCAAACCGTATAAAAATAAGCTACTAAACTGAAATCTAAAGACTTTTAAAACACGAAATGAATAAGCTTTACGAAAAACAACTTTTATATAAAAATAACTTTTATAAAAACTTTAAAAACTTAAAGATGAAAACAAATAAGCTATAAGAATGAATAATCTAAATCAATCAAAAGAATAAAAACACAATCTTTAATCAAACAAGCAAGACAATAAGCATGTAAACATAAAGATCAAGCAAGAAAGAAAGGTAGAATGAGAGATCAAACAAGTAAAGTAAAGGTGCAATAAAGATAAAATTAACTTACTTGAAAATTAAAGTGCAAGACAAGGTAATTAAAGGTGCAAGTAATTAAAGGTGCAAGGTAATTAAATGTGCATAAAAGTAAAGGTGGAAGAACTAGTGTCACTCTAGCCAACAAAACTAATGAAATGAAAATGAGAGGTATATATAGGAGATTAGGAAGGTGTTTAGAGGAAGCTTCCTCCTCTCCTTCCTTTCTTCTTAATTGCACCATTAAGTCCTTCCCTCCTTAATCTTTTGTTAATCTTGGACTTTAATGACTTATGGCTCGGGATTTCTTTAAACTCGTCTTTTAATTCTTCAATAAATAAGACTCGAGTTCTTCGGCTTTTGGTAAACTTCCGTCTTTCGAATTTTTCTTCGATAAATCTTCAGAATTGGTCTTGGACTTCCGTTCTTTTTGCACTCTTGACTTCTCGACTTCATATTTCGTCTTTCTCTTCAATATTAGCCCGTGAATGCCGTGTTTTCTCCACTTTTCACAATTTCGTCCTAAATCACAACAAAAACACAAACCACGCATAATTCCGACATAAAAGACATAAAATACACGTTTTGGGTCGGTTATTATTGTAATTAAGTGGTAAAAAGGATGGGTGTTTACACACCTATCAAAGAGGCTTGAAAAACATCTACCGGGATCAAATACATAGTTTTCGTCCATCAAATAGCACAAGCTTAAGGCGAACAAGGCAAGCCAAAGAAGAATAGGCAAGGTTCCCTTAAGCAAAGATGGAGCACGGTGGTAGCAAGGGTGAAGAGGTGCAAGCATATCTTCAGTAGTTCCAAAAATCTTTCCTTTTATTTCATCAGATAGATACTGAGATGGCTGAAGAATATCGATACCGGGGTCGAACACCTTTTCCTTTAGGGGAAAATAGCACTCAGGCTCAGCAGAATGTGAAGAAGATCCGCTAAGAAAATGCACAACCTCGTCCTCAGAAGGTGGACAAAGAGGTGTCAAAACATACGTGCTGCGGATGTTGGTGTCGTCGGGTGTCGGCTCCTTTGAAAGAATTTTCTTCAAATCCGTAGAAGGATGAAGACCATAATCATCAAAGTCCAAAGGAGGGGCATCACTCTCATGACGGAAGTAAGTATTGAGAAAAGTAGAAAAGTCTTCCTCAAATGAGTAGTCATCTAAAGTAGGATCAAGCATGGATTGCGGAGGATCTTCAACATGAGAAGAATCACTCGAAAGAGTATCAGCCTCATCAAAATCATCATAAGTGGGCATGTCGGGATACTCGGAAGTAAAATCATCATAATCATCCCCATCGGAACTAGAATCATCATCATAAGCATCATAGATTGGTGGAGATTCATATATAGGTGAAGGTTCCAAATTGGAGAGAGAATCATCCACATCATCTTGAAACAGTGGATTATCATTGAAAGAATCGAATAGAGGATTATTGTAGACGACAAAATCATCGAGCACATTAATCATATTCGCCGATTCTCTTCAATAGGATTTGCTTGTAAGCTTCCCCATTTCAAAAACTTGTGCATCATCCCCGACTCTTAAGATGAGTTCACATTTATCCACATCTATTAAAGCTCTACCGATTCTCAAAAATGGGCGTCCAATTATTAACGGAATACGAGGGTCCATTTCATAATCAACAACGACGAAGTCGACCGGAAAAGTGAATGTGCCAACTTTAATGAACACATCTTCGACAATACCAACGGGGTAAGCGAGAGTGCGATTGGCTAGCTCAAGAGTCATTTTGGTGGGTGTAAGGTCGGGCAATGATAACGTTTTCCAAACACTTAAAGGCATCAAATTTATACTTGCCCCAAGATCGGCTAAGGTAGTAAATTTGTCGGTTTGGTTAAAAGTACAAGGTAGCACAAAACGACCGGGATCTCCAAGTTTTTCCGGAAGTTCTTTAAGAAGGATTGTAGAGCAATTTTCATTCAAGCGAGTCTTAACAAACTCGACCATCTTCTCCTTCTTACTAAGCAATTCCTTAAACATCTTGACAAATTGTGGCATTTGGGTAAGAGCTTCAACAAGGGTAAAGGTGACTTTCATGCCGGGAATCTTTTCCAAAAGGTTAGCGACTAGAATATCAGTCTTAGTCAAAATTTTAGCCTTGTTGAGTCGAGAAGAGTAAGGAATGCTGGGGTTGGGTGGTGGAGGTGTCGAAGGTGAAGGTTGAGATGTTGAAGGTTTAGAGGTGGTTGGCGGGGTTGGTGGAGGATTCTTGTTGGGTACTTCTTCATGACGAGGCGGAGACGGTAATGGTGAACTAATACTAGGTGTGGGAGTAGTAGGGATAAATGGTGGTGGAGGAGGTGTAGATGATGTAACTGGGGGTGGGATAGATGGTCCTACAAAAGTTGCTCCACTACGGGTAGTAATAGCACTCACATTCGCTCTCGGGTTGGTGACGGTGTTTGAAGGTAGAGAGCCCGAAGTAGAGGGTTGAGTGGTGGGTAAGAAACTAGCCAGCATATTCTTCAAATCATTCGTTTGATTGCTGAAGGAGGATTGTATATCATTTTGAAGCTCAGATCTAATGTCATTACCTTGCTTAGTGATATCCCCTTTCAAATTGATAATTTGGCTCTACAGATTCTTAATTTGCTCTCCTTGGGTTCTCATTAAAGCTTCAACATCTTGATTAATGGGTGGGGCTTGTTGAGCGGGTGGGTGATAAGGATTAGAAGCTCTAGGTGGGGTTTGGTTGCTTCTAGTGTAGTTGTTGTTGGAGTTGTGGTTTTGAGGAGAAAAACCGGGTGAAAAAATGTTGTTAGATCGGTAACTTAGCAAATTTCGATCCCCTTGAGGTCGGGCTTGGTAATTTTCCGGTGAATAATTACCATAAGCCGCATACACGTTTTCCGGATTGCCTTGAGTAGAAGGACAATTAGTGTATGAGTGAGGACCGCCGCATGTCTCACAAGGATTGGCTATCGCTTTAACTTGTTGTTGTTGGTTTGAAGAGATGAGCAAGATATTTTTGTTCATTTCGGCCATCATGCGGGTGAATTCGGTCATATCGGGGTTTGCTAGAGTAGAAGAAACATTGACTCTCGGGTTGTTCCTTGAAGAAGCGGAGGAATCCTAATTTTTGTGATGAGTAGTCATGTTCTCAATAAGCTCTCTACACTCCTCAGGTCTTCTTTTCATAAATGTGCCACCGGCGGCTGCATTAATCGTATCACGATCACGAAAAGTCAAACCGTTGTAGAAAGTATCAGTTAAGGTCACGGGGAGCATGTTGTGGTTTGGACAACGATCGATCAAAACATTATATCTTTCCCAAGCATCAAAGAGAGATTCATCGGCTTCTTGCATGAAACCGCTGATTTGATTTCGAAGGCTCGTGACCATGGATGGTGGAAAGTAGCGCGACAAAAATCGTTGAGTCATGTCATCCCGAGTATGAATGGAATTCTTCGGTAGACGATCAAACCATTTTTCGGCGTGGTGTGATAAAGTATGTGGAAAGAGTTGAAGGCGAAGGACATCCATTTTAGCACCGGGCAACTTCATGCTTTGAGTGATAGTAATGAATTTGTCGAGGTGCTTGTTGGCATCATCATCTGGTATTCCGCGGAATGGATTAGTTTGCACTTGTTGTATCATGTGATGCTTCAACGAAAACTCCGGAGCCGTGATTTGCATCGGCACAATCGGTCCTCCTCGTCCAAACATTGTGGGTTGACAAAGCTCCTTCATTGTCCGAAGATCGGGCTGTGGAAGAACATTGTTGTTGTTATTGTTGAGGTGCGGTGGATTATTGTTGTTGTTCACACCTGCCATAGCTAAATCTTCACGAGTCTCGGGCTCTGGATAAGTAGAAGATCTAGTACGCATACACCTGCAAAAGCAAAATAAAACAATACCAAAACAATAAACAATATATATACACTATAAAGAAAATAAAATCTTTTTGGATTTTTGAAATTTTTTAATTTTTATGGGTTTTTAACAATTTTTAATTTTTATGGATTTTTGGAAATTTTTAAGCAAGAAAATAACGCTCACGAATGAACGGATCCCAAAAAGCAACGCGTCTCTCACAGAAAACCGTTAATCTTTACGAAAAGAGCCGGCAGCGGCGCCATTTAATACGAGGCTTTTGGCCTAGTATAAAAATTAAAGTTCGTTGAAGTGGTCTAATCGAATTGATTTCCGGTTCAAAGTGTGACTCAATTGATTTTGGTTAAGAAAAATATTTGTCGTTGTATTAAAATTGAAAGTGCAAAACTTTAAAGTAAAAGGCGAGTAATTAAATCTAAAACTAATTAAAAAGTAAAGGGTGCAAGATTAAGACTTTGAAAAGTAAATGAATTAAATGATTTAAAATTAAAGCGTGACGAAAAATAAATTTGACAACAAGATAAAAATGTAAACTTGAAAATTACAATAAAGAAAAACAATGATTAAAATGACTTAAAGAAAAATGGCGGGAAAATTAATGCTTGAAAATAGAAAGGAAATAAACAAAACCTGAGCCGGGATCCAAAATACTGTCACTATTCGGAATCCAACCTTACCCTTATCCTGAATACCAAACCTGCTGCTTATCCTGAATAAAACTGTCACTCTTATCCGGAATAACCGATGGTTTCTTATCCGGTATAACTTGGTTCTTGAGCTTATCCGGAATTAGTCACAAGTTGCTTATCCGGAATAACCTCCCAACAGCTTATCCGGAATATTCACTTGTAGCTTATCCGGAATAACTTGTTCTCTCGCTTATCTGGAATCCTGACCAACCCTTTATCCTGAATAATTCTCGAATCCTTATCGGAATAACTCGAGTTCGTTATCCGGAATATCCAAACTTCCACTTATCTGGAATAAACCGAGGTTACCCTTATTCGGAATATGGCTTTGAGGCTTATCCAGAATATCGACCAGTGTAGCTTATCCGGAATGTAGGACTTTTCCTTATCCGGAATAAATCTCAAAAGATTTATCCGGAATAAAAGGGTTGTCAATCCCTTATCCGGAATATTGAGATATTGTGGCGCTTATCCGGAAAGAGCAACTCCAGGCCTTATCCAGAATGATGGGATGGAGGCAATGTTCGGAATTAATCCCCGGCAGCGGCGCCATTTAATACGAAGCTTTTACCTAGTATAAAAATTAAAGTTCTTTGTCGTGGTCTCTTCGAATTGAAAAATGGATTAATGTGCGACTCAGCTATCTTTGGTGGAAACAAATGTTGTGTCGTTGTAGTATACTAAATTGCAAAACTTTTAAAGTAAAAGCAAAGTAAATAAAGCTAAAAGTAATTAAAAATAAATGACGAGAAATTAAATCAATCAAAAGTAAATAACGTAAACTTAAAATGCAACTAAAAATAAACTAAGGCAAGGCTTAAAAGTGCGACTAAGGGAAAAAGGCGGGAAAAGTAAATACTTAAAACTATCTAGAAAAAACCTAAGTGCGAAAACTATCCCGAAAACTAAGCATTATCCGGTATACGGTATACTGTCACTATCCGCAATCCAAACAAACCTAATCCAGAAAACACTAAAAGTAACCTTATTCGGAATCCGTTCTCTAAAACCCTTATCCGGAAAGTAACCTTAGTTCGTTATCCGGAATATGTCACCTTATCCGGAATACGTGTTGGATGTCTTATCCGGAAAACGAGCTCCAAAAACCTTATCCGGAAAAACTTATAAACTTTCTTATCCGGAAAACGCCTCAATGTTATTATCCGGAATACACACCAAAATCCTTATCCGGAAAAGAGATTTAATCTCTTATCCGGAATATGCAATTCCTCGCTTATCCGGAATAGAAGTCTTACTTTGCTTATCCGCAATACTCCCTTATCCGGAATAAGAGGTTATTACCTCTTATCCGGAAAACAGATTTGGGGGGTACTAGATCCGGATTCAATAAAAATGCTAAAAAGCTAGAAAATAAGCCAAAAACTAATAAGCTCTAATCCAAAAACTTAACCAAAACACTATTAAGAAAAAGCTATAAAACAAAAAATTTAAAAACTTTTAAAAAAAATAACTTTTATAAAAACCACTTTTAATAAAAATCACAAATAAGCTAAAGATTTAATAAGCTCAATCAATCAAAAGTATAAAAACATAAACATAAACCAAATAAGCAACACAATAAGCTCATAAACAATAAGATTAAATCAATAAAAAGAAAGGTAGATGAGAGAATAACAATAAAAGTAAAGATTCAATAACAATAAAAGGAAACTTACTTGAAATTAAGGAATTAAAGGTGCAAGACAATTAAGTAAATGACATGAATTTAAAGAGCAAGTAATTAAAATGGTGGAAGAACTAATTGTCACTATTAGCCAACAAAAACAAATAAAATGAAATGGATGCTATTTATAGGAGATTAGGGAGGTGATTAGTGGAAGCTTCCTCCTCTCTTTCTTCTTTCTTTAATTTTCATTTAGTCCTTGTCTTCTTAATTCTTCGACTTTTGTCTCGGGATTAATAAACTCGTCTTGTAATTTCTTCATTAATTTAGACTTGAGTTCTTCGGCTTTTATTAAACTTCCGTCTTTGGACTTTTTCTTCGATAAATCTTTAGAATAGGCCTTGGACTTCCGTTCTTTTAGCACTCTTGATCTTTTGACTTCGTCTTTTGTCTTTTTCTTCGATAAAAGCCCGTGAAAGCCGTGTTTTCTTCCCTTTTAACATTTTGATCCTAAAATCACAACAAAAACACAAACCACGCATAATTCCGACATTTACGACATAAAATACACGTTTTGGCCTGGTTATTATTGTAATTAAGTGGTAAAAGGATGGGTGTTTACACACCTATCACACACGAATGAATTTTTCAAGGCGATAGTGTCTTAACACATATCATTACAATTACACGGAATTTATCGTTCACATCCAATCGTAAAATCATTAATCGCGTCCAGAGGCGTTTCATAAGTCTACCAAGATAGATAAAGAAGATCGATCGATGAAGAGGCATAATAATGTTGAAACTTTCAGGTCAGGTATCAATGGTAAGAATTTAGGCAAATGGTAACGAAAATTGTATCATGAGGATGATGAGGTAACAAGTAAAGCAAAGATCGCTGAGTAAGGAAAACAGTGCTTGAGGCATGTACTTTGTTCAAGAAAAGATAAGGGTTCATATGTGTATGTTGCGAACTGTTGATACTCGCATAAGAAGTAAAAGTTTTCTAAACTTTATTTATCTAACTTTTTAAGGAACATAATAAAAAGTTGATTGTTGGTCAAATATTTAGGGCGACTACTATTTGGCCTTGCATGGCTCCTTCTAAATTAGGCATACGTGATCAGGCCATGCATAATTTAGGACTAGCAATGCGATGCTCAGCTTCGTCAAACCCGTATTACATATCATATGATTTAATATATGTATATAATAGCATTTGTAACAACAGAAATCAAAATAGTTTATGAAACTATTCGTCAATAAGTTACTGGCTAGATATTTAATTCAACAATTGTAATGTTACAGGATTCTTTACACGACCCAAGGTAGAACAATTTGTGACAATACATTGTAAAATTAATATAAATTAATTTTATAAGATAGCATTCAATTATTAAGAAAGCCCAAATAAAACCTTTTGTAAAATGATTCGCAAACAAGACCAGTTTGAGTTTATATGGTAACATGACAATAGTTTATAAGGTGGCGAGTGGGTTACATGAGGGTAATAAAAGGGGTAGTTCAAGACAGTCAACAAAATGATTACAAGGTGATAAGGTTTCAAGAGATTTAGCCGAAATCGTCAAGAGACACGTGTCTAGATGGTAACGAACGATACGAATGCAAGAACTTCAACCTCGGTCCAAATCAGTTGTACGATAGAAGCAAAGAAAGACAAAGTAGAATGACAAATAAGTCATAAATAAAAGAAAGGATAAAGGAATCCGTATGTGTGCACATCGTGATTAATTTGACAATAATATACTTTTAAGAAAGTAGGGTATGAGTTAACAAATAGTACAATCACTCCGAAAGTTTCTATATTAGGAAGTTACCAAATTTCAAAAGTTCAAGATCTATGTATAATTATGACCGAACTCAAAGTTACTATTTTATACTTGTTCAAACGCAATCATTGTTTTTAGTTTGCAAAATATCATTAGTTAAAGTTTTACAAGCTCAAACGAACTCAAAAACGCTTGAAATCATATTGTTAAAGTCTATCAGTTTTGACTTTTGGGTTTGACTAGACCAATTAACTCACTAAACGATATTCTAAGACTCAAAGTCTAATGCATTTTGATGTAAAACAATGTTTTGAACAACTTTCTAATTTTATCCGAGACTTGAAACGGAATAAAAATGGACGAAAATGCCCTTGCATTAAATCTGTCAACAAAATGATATTTTAGCATTATTCAGAAAATAACTTCTTAGATTTTACAATCTCAAATGAGCGTTACTTGCTTGATTTTAAAGTTTACTGGTCAAATTTTATGTCTTGAACGGACGTCTCAACAAGTAGAAATATATATTTTTATGTCTAAAGTTATAAAAATATTTTCTCGACACTGTTAAACTTCCTGTAAAGTTTCTATACAAAGTAAATTTTTCGACACAGTTTGAAATTACATCCAAATTTCATAATAACTCAGAATTAATGTACACACAAGACTTGTGGATTTCATAAAGACGAAAGAGAATAAACTGTATAATTAATCATGTAAAGAAAACACAGTATAGAAATGGTTCAAGAATGCCAACGATGATATGAGAGATAAGAAAACGATGCACGACATCCGTGTCTTAGATATCATAATGCAATGCAGGAAGGTCTTTTGACAGCGTGATTTTCCAAAATCACAAGACACGCCGAGAAAGAAATGGAACATTAACAAGTCGCACTCCAGGGCGAGGAGGTTTAATGAAAAGGAAGGATACCAGTAGGATCGTATTCCAAACAATTGTCACATAATAAATGACGATCATGTGTTCAAGGTACAACGGATGTTGTAAGTCGAAGTCGAAACGTAGAATGGTCAATGAAATAAAATGTAATCCATGTACAAGTGTCGTGTAAAACGGTGGAGTAAAGGTAAATCAAGATTATGAAAACCCACAATATTATTCAGGTACTGATTCAACGAATGCTTCGAGATGTGTGACTCACATGGTGTCCTTTAGTCTTTTCCGGATACACATTGAGCTACACAATGGTCTATAGACTAGACATTCAATTACGAATGGTCGGAAAGAAAATATGCGTATCTAAATAGATATTTTAAAAGAAATAGACAATGGAAGCAACATGCACGGTAGTAAAAATGGAAATCCGAAGTTTCATCGAAAACAACACTTACTCAATCCCGAACAATGGTATCTCGAGAGTATGCACAACATGTATCAGCGAGTCAAGAAAAAAACAGACGGTTTAAAACGAACGAGCATATGAAGTCAGTCGTATCACGCATAAATGAAATAGCAATAGTACTCAGAAAAATGAGCAATGAAAAGTCGGCAGCATACGCGCTCTGAATACAAGTACGTAACGTCATAATGATATAAAATCATTGTAATAAGATCAAGTAACAAGAATAAGAATTTAAGAAATACCGTATAGGCAGATGTAATCACAGTAATATCGAATGATAATCCATGAAGCACAAGGCTTTGAAAAGACATAGTAATTATCGCCATTAAGGTAATGTAATATTTAAACATGTAATCACGAGAAGAAATACTATAATGATAATTAAAATTAAATAATAAGGATTAGAGAGTTACCCGCGCAGATATCGAATAACATTGACAGATTCTGTGGTTGACACTTAGAAACAATAAAATATTTGAACTTTCGGTTATAGACTAAGTTTTTGAAAATGACTCAGTTCCCTATAACCATCGCTCTGATACCAATCTGTGAGACCCCCGAAATCTGACATGGAACAACTAGGCAACGAGGGGGTAACACGTCATAGTACAAGAAACAATGAATTACAGTTCATACAAAGCTGACGAAATAATAACATGTACATTACATCATAAAAGGTCAGAGTTTTTAAACATAGGTCCCAGAGTTTTAGAAGCGGAAAATTATATTATTTCGTCTCAATTTAAAACATTAAGTTGCCCATAAGATAGAATAAACTCTTGACAGTTTTTACTAAAAACAGTCTTTTTAAAGCATCACAGAAATCTCCAAGCTGCGATAATCTCCTACGGTCTCCCATCCAAGCAAAGCTAAGTAATAATACCTAAGATTAAACATGTAAAATCGTCAACATAAAGTTGAGTGATATTCATAGGTTTAGCAGTAAACGTGTGGAACACAATAGAATTTGTAAAACACGTAATGGGGGGGGGGGGGGGTTAACTATGTACATTGTACATAGTCACGATGCATATTATTGCTGTTTAGTCTCATGAACCGAAGCTTATCTCAAACGTAAGTTCCTCTAGGGAGTATTCAGCCTAAATACTCAAGTATAAACGAATATTAGTGCGTCAAGGTAATCGGGACGGGGATTGTCAATCCCGATGGATCCACCAACAACATTCGCGCTTAGCGCAAAGCATACGGGACAATTAACGGTTCACGATAGGAGAGGAAACTCAAGGCTAACGTCTAAAAGCAATAATACCATTGAAATCATCTGTAAATCATACACGTTCTGGATAGCATACAAGTTATGGATAGCAATACAGTTTTATATTTGGTTGTGTTCCACCATGTAAAATCTCACCCCGTGTTTAGAAACCATGTAAAAATAAAAAGGGGCTATGAACTCACCTTAGCCACGAGATAAGTCAATCACGGTTCTCAGCAACTGAGTAGAAACGATAGTGGTAGACGATCAACGACGATATGGATGCCCGGGGAAACACGAAAACCGCAACTTATCAAAATAAGGCGCGCGTTAAGACTCGAACTCGAATATCGATATGTACCAAATATAATATGACTCAACTGTTTTCAAAGTATTCATGTTTCTAAACCATTGACACGAACCGAATGAATCCTTTTATCCAACGTTACTCGTTAAAACACTTGTACACTTGAAAATGACCCGTTATACGACGCCAAGTTAACGCAAGTCAAACTATTATTTACCCTTATTCGGACCAGTAGCTAAGTCATTTATATAATGACTAAGCACTTGAGTAAGTCACCATGTCCGATGGTGAATACTCAAATTCACGCAAAACAAGCATTGAACTAAGTGTCCAAAATAAAATCAGCAAGTACACCCCGAATGTACACCCCGATCTACCCTATCTAGACTTGTCCGTTTTAGATGAAAATTGGTGTCAAGGTCACTTATAACCTGTATAAGACCTCACCAAAATTTGAGCCAAAGTTCACACTTTAAAATCCATCACCTCGACACTTTACTCGACTCCTTGGGACAGATTTGTACACTTGTTTTGTAAAATCGTTTGGACCACTTTAAAAGTACTAACTCGACCATCCGTCTTTTGAAATCACTACTAGACTCATAAAACTCAGTTTGTAAACTTCGAAAATCAGTAGTATCAACTATCTAACCAAGCCTAAAGTCCCCGAGAGTCGACCCAAAATTAGCCACAATTTCGGATTGTGCCGACTTGCGTCTCCCGCTACACGAAAATTAAAACTAGCATAAGTTTTGACTCGTAATGACTTAGAAGCTCTATTTTATACCAAAACGACCGTATCGGAAAACTCTACAACAATATCAAATAATCTTAGCCTTTCACAGACCTTAAATCCACGAAACAATCTGTTTAAAGCTGCTGTCCCAAATTAGCCTTTTAGAAAACAAATCAAATCAATTTTCCAAGCAAAACCACTTATTTCTATACCTATCGAATCATCATACTATCATACCCATCAACCAAACACAATCCTAAACATGTGTATGCATCAAAATCAAAAGATCAAAATAAAAACATAGACTTTTTAAACATCAAAGCAACATAATCATACCAAAAATCACACATGCATGATGATTAAAACATCATACAACCATGAAATCATAAGTTTATAAAAACTTGATGCATGTGGGATATTTTTGTACCATTAGAATCACCATTGAAATTTATGAGGTGGTCATAAATTTGTTTTTGTTAAGTAACGGTGGATGATGGTGAAATGAGGGTGTTTTGTGGTGGAGGAGTGGCGGAAAAATGGAAGGAGGAGGAGGGTGGTGTGTTTTTTTTATAAAAATGATTTGTATGTGTTTTGTGTAAGAAAAAGTGGTTTTTATATTGCTAGGTAAGTGGAGGGTTAAAATTGTAAAGTTTGAAACTTTTGGACTAAAAATAAATACTAGTTTAATGGGTAGAAAATGTTTATTGATAAATATTGAAAATATTTACGGGGCTCGGGTTTCGTAAAAATACTTTTCAAAAGTTACAATGCATCATAAAAACGATTATATGATTTCTCGACACGACTTAATACGAAATTAAAACGAAATCATCGAAAATATTAATTATCGAAACAATCGATAATAAACGTAAACTTTTGGGCATCCGTCAGTATCGCGATCACTAGGAATTCTCGTTGTACATTGATTTTGAACAAACTCGTTGTAAAACGCACGCGGGTGATTTTAAATCAAAAACTTTGATTTAAATTAAATATGGAAAAATAAAATAAAAATTTTATAATTCCCCACAAAGTATTTGTCGATGATCAGTAAAATACTTAAAAAGTATAATTTAAAAATCTCAGGATTTACATATAGCAATACAAGAAAACGTAATACGTTGAAAAAATTCAAGAAGCACGAATAAAAAGAATAACATAATGCTAAGAAAGTACGGGTTCTCACAGTATTAGATATGCTTTGCGATTAAATGATGTAGGGCCCTAGAATACTACTTACAGTTAGACATGCCATAATCAAGTACTTTGAATTTTATTAGTTTTTGAATGGTAGCTACCATAATCACAATACTTTTCTGATCTTTCCTTATATGCAGCAACACCAACCCCAATGACACCAGCGCCCGTTCAAAAGAAAAAACTGAAAAAGAAGAAGCAACAACTGAAACGTCCACAAAACCTTAAAAATGAACATCTTAACAGAAGATCGGTCACATCAAGCGAAAAAGAAGGGACCAAGTGTCGGACATCTTACTTCTGTTTAGACCTTTGTAACTAGAAACAAGCTAAAACGTGGAACCTCGCTTCAGGCTCCAGCTATGATGTATAATTTGTACGAAAATACTATCTGCTCGAACAATTGAATCCTTTGTATAACATTGAAATTCTAGCTACTGATGTTTTTAAAAATCATGACACACGAAAACAAAAAACGGCCACCCGCATCTAAGCACGGGTTGGCCCACCTTGTTATACTAGTTACATAATAATTATAATAATAATACTAATAATAAGTATTATGATTATTATTTATTAATAATATTATTAAATATTATTATAATAATTTTTTTATTATTTATTTTTATTTTATTTTTCATTTAATTATTATAATTATACTGATTTATTATTGTTGTTATTATATTTTTTATTAATATTTTATTTTTATTTATTGTTTTATCACTATTATTATTATTATATATTATTATCATTTTTAATTATTATTATTTTAAGTTTTTTATAAAATTTTGAATTAGTTGGTAACCAATCAAACAAAATAATAAAATATATCAATTATAATTTTAACACATTACATTTTTAATATCATGCATCAATTTCAGTTACAATTTCATTCAAATTACAATAATTTTCATCGATTGCTATTACCCTCAAAACATAATACGAACCAAACGCAATTACAATTACCACAAAACATAATGCGAATCAAACGCTCCCAAAATTAACAAAACAGTGTAAATCTTATATCGAATGTTGAGGTGAATGACTTATTGATTAAAGATTAATCCAGTTGTAGTACCAACATACTTGATTTTAAGATGATGATGTTCTTGTTATAGAAAATAATTTTGTCTTCTTCCATATCGACAAATTATTAAGTTTGAGAATTAATTTGGTGTAGGTTCGCACAAAAATAATATTTAGGTTTTGACTCATAATCAAAGCAAACCAAATACAAACATTAAACCGAAAATTAAATTTATACAGCTATACATATTTTTTTTATATATTTATATATATAAAATAATTATAAAAATTTAATACTAATATATAAAAAAATTTGAAATAATTTTTTTCTTCTAAATATCTATATGACTATATAACTATAATTTTTTTAAAAAACTCGAATAATTTTGGTCAATTTGAAAACCGAACCGAATTCTAATTCAATCATGAGGCGGTTTTATACTAAAACCAAAAACCAAACCGTTATTTCATTATTTCGGTTTTGGTTTTTTGGTTATTTTATTGTAGCGGTTTGATTTCGGTATTTTTTTCTTTTGGTTTTACGCATTGGGTTTCTAATTTACAAAAAAATAACATAAATAGTCAATTACTTTCGATACAAACTAAACTCATTATAATTGCAAGTTGCAACCAACAATAATAGTTTCAATCAGTTACATATGGTACAATAATAACAATATTAGTTCCCATCAAATTATATAAAACTAAAAGATGATAATAAAATAATAAAAATTCTTATGTAACAATTACAAATCTAACAAAATTTTAGGTGAAAAGAATCATAATCAATTATTTTAATATCTTATATGAATGTGTATATTTAAATAAAAAACAACAAAACATATTAGAGATATCACACATATAACTATTTAAAGATATAAAAATATATTAATTTTGTAAACCTAAGTGGGGCATGGTGAGTTTTTCGGTTCGGTTTTATACATTCAACCAAAAACCACCCGAAACATTCGGTTTTCAAAAATGTGCAAACCATCTTTTCGGTTTTTCAATTGGGACGGTTTTTTTGTTGCGATTTTTTTTCAATTTTTCGGTTTTTGATTCGATTTTTTTCCTCACGCCTATCAGTTATGTTCGATATTTAGGTTGACCCAAAACTTTTTTACCCAAACAACCTGAAAACCAAATGGATTAACACCTTTAGGTCGGGCCAAAACTATCCCAAACAGGTTCGACCGATGCGGGCTGCTAACCGAAGTATGCTAGGATGGATAATTAGTATACTCGTTTTGTTAGAAATATAGGTCTACCAGTCCGTTAGGTTTGACACTAGTTGCTAGGTTCTGTTTATGTTACTTTATTTAATCTTGTAATCTTCATATTTTATTAAATTTGATAAATACATTTTTAATATTCCATCTGAATTCTACATGGTATCAGATTTATGTAAAGAAAAACAACCCGGCATGAAACGAGATTTGTGTTTTCGCATGTTAGTCTTGTCGGTTTGTATTGATACATTATTGTTACGCATCTTGTTGCCGCTGTTAAATTTATCCATCATGTTAGAAGCTATTGGGTCTAAATTTACCCATCACGTTTGTATCCAAAATCTACTAGTAGTTTTATTAGTAAATTTTGCTTATGGATATCATGGATAAATTTGGTCAAATTTGTTAGTTAATGATTTACATGGGAATGGGTTTTGTATCGAAAAAGCGACGAGACAAAAGTGACGAGATAAAATGACGAGATTTCTTTGACGAGACCGATATAAATGGCTAATTTGAATTTTAGTGGCTACAGTTTTGGTCGGATATTATTACTTGAAATTGAAGACGAATTTATCGAAGGCGTGCACTTGTTTTATCTTTGAAAAATAACTTGTTCGTGCTTAATCTTAGTATGAAGACTTGATTATCTAGTTACCGAGTTCGGGGTGGTTGGTTGATAACCTTGATAACTATCACTTTAATGAGTTACATTGTTGTACTCAGTGTCACGCACATAGTCGATGTGGATAATTTCAAGAGGTGTTGTGCTTATATACTTTTTCAGTAATGTATTGGGTACTTAGAAATTTCTCAGCAAGGATATTTCTACACCGTTCCTCATTCAACAATAGTGCAAGTTTAAGTCACAAGGTCGAGAAATTCTTATTCAGTTTCACGTTTGGTATATCAGATTTACTCCATCAGTGGTCACTTTAAATAGCCTACACAGGGGTTGGTAAAGATAGTCATGGAGAGTTTATGAGTAGAGAATTTCGATCAGCAATTGATTCTCGCCGAATATAATTAATCTTATTTCTTATTCTCAGGAGTTTTTCAGGTACACGTGCGTACGATTTATTGCTGGTTCCGAGGTTTCGAAACCATCAAAGAGGAAGAAGAAGACATATTGAACGCACAACGATTACACATGATGAACTTTACACCTTCTTTTTATATGAAGGCATTCCAGGAAGACAAATGTCATAACCGCAGAGAAAATGAGTGTTTTAACTCGTGGCGTTTAGTGCATTTTTCAACTTACATGGGGGAAAATGAAAGAAACAGTCTCGAATGGGTAAAAGGGGTACACTATTGTTCGTTGATTAATTGTTTTGATGTTTCAATTATTCATCATCGTTATCCTATACAGAGAGATATGCATTTTCGGGACTTAATTGACTCTTGTGCATCTCCGGAAGAAGATATGTGTATTTCCGGGACTTAATTGACTCTAGTGTTACGATGTCAACTTCATGAATGGGATAATTGATTGTAGAACAATGATAATCTTTGTATTTCAAGAGGGTTGATGTATTTCTAGAGAGAAACTTAAAGAGAGAAATGAAAGAAACTATGTGTATTGAAATGAGAAATGAAACAACCAACACCTCTTTCCATGATGGAAAGAGGTTTATATACCCAAGTCCTTAATGGACTTGGGCCTCCGGCCCATGAACATGATCATGGGTCGGGCTTAACATAAATGTAACTTAAACATTACTACGAGCCTATAACTATATTGTTGGAGTGACCGAGACTTTCTTTATACGTAAAAACGTATTTCCAACAATCTCCCCCAAAGGGAGGTCACTCCAAATTTACAAAGTCCTAATCTAGCATGTTAGATCTTGTTCTTGAGCTCGTAGTCTACTTTCTCTTTCTTTCTTTAATTTTCTTCTTTTTGGGAATATGTGTTGAATAATATCAGCTTTTTGCTTGGAACACGTTCTTTTGGCCTTTCACGTGCAGTCTTTATCTTCTTGTGATGATCGACTCTTCGTGACTTCATGTCCCACACACTTACCCTTTGTTGAATTCTTGAAAGTTTCAGAGTCGATACAACGGAAGACTTTTAGGTCATACTTTCTTGAATTTGCAGAAGTATTTGATGCAGAAGGAATAAGTATGTGAGGACGACTTCAACACGTACACCGCAACGCCACCGTCTTCGAATGCAACAACATAATAAGATACGAATAAAATGGATTTGACATTTTATTCTAATTCGGTAGCATTTTACCTCCGGTCGGTGAAGACCGTTGGACGATATTAGATATCGTACCCGTTAATATTTCGTTTTTAGTGTAGTTGTCTTCTCAGCTCGATTCGAATTGATATAACGTTTTCTAGCAAAGACTTAATTGTTTTTGGTTATACAAATCTTGATTGGTAATCTATTTCTACTTGGCACAAAGCGAGTAAAAAGGTAAAATATTATGCTATATTACCTACTTATACGTACTAATCTAAAACACGTTGCACGTAAAACTTTTAAATGCACGAAATGTAAAGATGGAAAATACAAATTTTATACTACAAAGTAAAAATTGCCAAATACAAAATACAAATTTTACAACTCAATCTATAAAAGTAAAAACAAAAGAATAAACTTTTCATAAGATGTAAAAGTCAAAAACAAATCTGAAAGTTAAAAAAAAAAACGTTTATTGGCAAGTCTGATATAAAGCTGGCCCAAAAGTTAACTAGCCCAACAAACAAATGAAAGCCCAATAACAATCTAACTAGCCTAACTAACCTGGACTAACAGGTTAACTAATCTTAACATAACTGGACTAACTACGTAACTAACCAACTAACGAGATTAGACTGTGGATGCAACAAGCACATACAAAGTAAAGGGCCAAATATGTACATTTGATCTAAAATTTGAACAGTAGCTGAAGAATACAGATACATACAAATTGATATCCTATTCTAGACTGTACTCCTTTTCATTTATACCAAAAAGACTTTTCCTATGGCTTATTACAGTTTAACTGAGGAGCTGGACTTTTGAAAATACAAAGTAACTTGTTAAATCAAACTATTTTATGAACTATAGCAATCAAATTCCTACTGAGTTTAACACTAACGACTAATCCATAAGCAAAAATCAAACACTCTAAGAAAGAATATGCAGAAAACTTGAAGCAGACAGAACAAGTAACTAAGCACATTCAAAAACAAATCTCAAGTATAACTATGCAGGCAAAACTAATCTTATGCTATCAATATCAAATCAAGCTACAGATTTGCAGAAAACAACATACGTGCTTAACCTGTTTACATCCAGGCCAGTCCTTTGTCGAAGAAAAGCGCGGCGCTGAGCCGACTTAAAACCAAACACAACTAAACGTCGTCTACTAATCTGCCTGCATAATGAAAAGAGTTGAGCTGCTGCACTGAATTCACCAATCTGCTATCTTCAAAGACTGAAAGAAAACCTGCAAAATCAAACCGAAACAAAGCGAAGAAACCAAGTACTGATCTGTTTCGAGCGATTTCTCCAAACTTTTTAACCAAAACTTTATCTGAACAATCTGAATTAAATGTAAACTAAACTGTTACACTAAGAAATCTTGAAATCTAATTCCGACTATTTAAAAGTAATAATTCTGAAACCGTAACTCTAACTTGACACTAATACGAATTTTACTTGACTATATGAGCTTCTTCAACAACTCGAATCAATTAAACTAAAAGCAAATTTCAGTAAAGCTCTAATTCCAAACTGAAAACTTTATTAATTGGTTTAAAACTTTCACTAAAGGTGGAAAAATCATGAAAATGCTAACTGCTTGAAAAATACAATTTAATGAAAAGCTTTTAAAACTCTTTTAACCCAAAAGCCTACTGAACAGTAACTAGTTCGCTATTTACACATTGATTAATCATCTCAAATGAACAAAGTTATCAACTAAAGCTTCGAAATCAATTCTAGAGTAGTCACTTAAAACCCTGGATGAACAGTAACTCGCAACATAAGCTCATATGAGCTTTTACCATACTAACTGGTGGAAAGATTGCAGAAAGAAAAGAAGTTAGAATAGATCATGTAAAACAGAGGAAGAAGAAGCATATATCAAAAGATTAACTTTCATTAATGGAAGAAAGATTAGTTAGAAACTTAACAGAAACTCAACAAACTATGTAACTGAATTACTGATTTATTAACAACTAAAACTGATTTTATAACAACTATGAGAGAAATTATCTAATCTACACCTACTACTATGTGTAACTACTCCTAAGCTAACCGATTTCTAATGAGGGTCTTCATGTCTTTTTATAGCCGTCGAATGGGAAGGTGTGACGTGGCTCCACCAATCAAATATGGACACGTGTAAATACGAGGTTTACACTCTTCGTTCTTCATCTTCAACTGAATTGGGGGTTTCTTTATTCTTCCTTCTTGATCTAATTAAGTAGCATCCTCTTGTAGAGAAGAATGAGATGAACGTTTTTGTAGTTGAAAGCCTTGGCTGAATCTCTCTTGATCGTTCGTGATTTGAGTTTGCAGGTTAAGAGAGGATAGAAAAGATGAAACCGGTTTTGATCTTTCTCTCTCTTCTTTGAGAAGACGAAGACGCGTTTGATGTGTTTATCTTTGACCGGTTATGGTCAAATTGACCAAGTAAATAGTTAATAAACTTCCAATTAATTCTCTTTTGGTCCCTTATCTTTTACTTCTTTCCAAATGTGTATAAAGCCTTTCAAGTAATAACTTTTCCATCCTTTAACATTGTAGTAATTGCACTTTAAGCCCTTGATCTTTGGAAGTTTGGCAAATAAGGTCCTTGGATCATCTTTCGTCCTTTTCTTCGTCTTTTGATCAAATTAATCTTTGAAAGCTCGTGTTTGTCTCAAATGTACCTATTTTACCTGAAAATACACAAACACCAAATACACGCGTAATTCTGATAATTAACAGTTTAATATAATGTATTTGACAGTGTTTTTAGTGGTTTTAGGATCATTATTGATGAGTGTTTTCACACTTATCAACTCCCCTCCACTTGACCATTGCCATGTCCTCATGCAATGCAGCATTTTAAAGCTCTAAATTACACTTTTCTCATAATTAACCAACCTTGGCCATTTTATGATTTAATAAACTATGCTATGCTACATGATGAATGGTTTTGAATATTTACAATGCAATGCAAAGAAAACAATTCTATTTATATATTTTTTATTTTTATTGAAATGGTTTTGATGGAAATAACTCATAAAGAATTCAATGACTTAGATTAGGGCTTGGATACCATGGACACTTATCACCCTCAAGTTTCACTTTCCCCATACCAAGCTTATAAATGGGATCATTGCATTCACAAGTAAAAAGTGCATCAACTTATTCATGACAATTAAATGTGGAACCGGTTATTAATTGAGCAAATTGCTTGAGGGCAAATTTGTCATTTATTCAAGTGTGAAATATAAGAAATGTAAAATCCGAAAATAAGGAAGCACGGTTTTAATCCTAAGTAATCTTCTCATCCATTACTTGAAAAACCGCTCACAATTAATACACGTCCGTATTAAGAATAATAAGTCATTCGCCTTATGTGTAAAATCCTCATGTCATGCTTTCATAAGTAACTACACACTCGCTAAGGAAAGAAAAATAAAACTCACGCAATAATTTACATCCGCATCTTTTTGAGATTTTGGATCTTCAACCCCGCAACCCGTCAAGGTAATATTGGATTGGAGCAATCTATTGAATCCCCGCAACCCGTCAAGGTAATATTGGAACTCAATAGTCACTATAATTAACACCACACTGCCCCTCTTGGGAGTCTTGCATTATTTTTTTTTTTTTTTTTTTTTATTTTTTTTTTTTTCTAGCCACTCATTTTTTTTCATAAGCCGCTCTTATTTTTCTTTATTCCTCACAAAGAAATTTGAAAAGAAGAAAAGGAAAAACACCCGCTAAGTATGGAGCATGACATAAGTCTAGTACACATAAAACGTGCTAACTTAGAATCTTAAGACGTACTCATATCAACCATAAATGATTAGCCAAAAATGCATAAGAGATTACAAACCAATTAAAACCGTACTTGATTATTTATTAACAATTATATACAAGCGAAGAAAATAGAGGTCAAGAAGAGAAGGGTTTAACCACAAGTAATTGCCATGAAGTCTATCTAGCCCTTTTACACTTGCTTCAACTCTATCATTTCCCATTCTCCACAAATTTAAAATTTCAAAGAATGAAATTGGTGGAAGCTTAGCCTAATAGACCAATGAAGGACTACATGGTTAAGGATACTAGCTAGAGAATGCTAAAATAAGCAAACTCGGGTTGAGTCAAAATATCCATGACGGGCCTAATATGTCAAAGAAGTCTAAACTTGTTAAAACCATGTTTTATTATATTTTTTACCTTTTATATATTTTTGATGAAAAATAAAAGAAGAAATATATACAATGCAAATGTGTTATGCAAAATGAAAAATGATTGATGCAAAAATTATGAATGCATATTTTTGTTGGCCAAAGTAGATCAAAAATTTGAAAAATGTTTGAAAATTCAATTTTCCATGTTATCATGCAAGACAATGACAAGTTCTAGGTAAGGTCACTTCGATAGAAGACCCCCCTACACTTAAGCTAAACATTGTCCTCAATGTTTAAGAGCATGGAAGTATAAAAACTTCCCCTACACTTATGACAATGAATAGACTTTGCTTAACCCAAGTTAAGGAAAGGACAACTATTAGTGAAATCATGTTTAAGCACAAGGTGTCAATGAAAAATCACTAAAGTAACGAAGTGAACCGGATACAAGGGCCTCCTCCATAAGCTCCAAAGCATGAGATGAGTGAGCAACCCTACAAACAAGCATGAAGACAAAAGAAGGTCTCCCCTACACTTATCTCCAAATCTATGCCTTTATTTCTAACCTACAACACTCTAACCTAGTTATACGATGCTTGAGTTAATGAGTCTCTAGCTCGACTCGTCCCTCAATGAATTAATTCATGGGGAAAATGGGGATCTCTTGGACCATTTCAACGGAAATGTCCTCCCCAAAGTAATGCTTAACACGGTGACCATTCACTTTAAAATTTGGACCATCGTTTTGGGACAACTCAAGAGTTCCATATGGAAACACTTGAGCAATAGTGAATGGACCGGACCATCTCGACTTAAGCTTGCCCGCAAAAAGCTTCAATCTTGAGTTAAAGAGGAGAACCGGCTCTCCAACTTTGAACTCACGATTCTTAATCTTAGCATCATGCAATTTCTTAGTCTTTTCCTTATATAGCAAAGAATTCTCATAGGCATTGGCTCTCAACTCATCCATCTCATTGATTTGATCTTTCCTATGTGAACCGGCTTGGTTTAAATCAAAGTTAGCCCACTTGAGAGCCCAAGATGCCTTATGTTCTAACTCAAATGGGAGGTGGCACGCTTTTCCATAGACAAGCCTATAAGGAGTACAACCAATTGGTGTCTTAAAAGCCGTCCTAAACGCCCACAAAGCATCATCAAGCTTATCCGACCAAGAAGCTCTATGCTCTCCCACCGTTCTCTCTAAAATTCGCTTTAAACCACGGTTTGTGACCTCGGTTTGACCATTTGTTTGAGGGTGATACGCGGTAGAAAGTCTATGATTCACTCCATATTTCTTCATAACTCTCGTGAATTGATCATTACAAAAGTGCGTACCACGATCACTTATGATGGCCCGAGGTACACCAAATCTAGCAAACAATTGTTTCAAGAACTTTACAACCACTCTAGCATCATTAGTAGGTAAGGCTTTAGCCTCCACCCACTTGGACACATAATCCACCGCCACAAGTATATACTTGTTTCCCTTAGAGGATGGAAAAGGTCCCATGAAATCTATTCCCCATACATCAAATATCTCACACTCTTGGATAAAATTTTGTGGCATCTCATCACGTTGTGTAATTTTTCCTTGTCTTTGACAAACATCACAAAATTTCACCATCTCTTGAGCATCCTTGTAAATGGAAGGCCAATAGTAACCCGAATCAAAGACTTTCTTGGCAGTGTAATTAGGCCCAAAATGTCCACCCGTAGGTCCTTTGTGACATGCCTCTAAGATTTTAAATGCCTCGGGCCCATCTACACATCGTCTAATGATTTGGTCCGCACATTGCCTAAAAAGATATGGATCATCCCAAAAGTAATACTTAACTTCCTTAAGAAACTTTTTCTTTTGTTGGTAAGTAAGACCCTCAATAAGCACATTGCCCACAAGATAGTTTGCAATATCCGCAAACCAAGGTGTGGCATCCTCTTGGGAAGAGATAGACATGAGCTCCTCTAGTGGAAAGGATTCATTGATTTCTTGATGTGGGAAATCTCCTTGAAAAGGATGCTCAAGTCTACTCAAATGATCCGCCGCTAAATTCTCGGCCCCTTTTTTATCACGAATCTCTATCTTAAACTCTTGAAGCAACAAAACCCATCTCAAAAGCCTAGGCTTAGCATCTTGTTTTGTCATAAGATACTTGAGAGCGGAATGATCCGTATACACTGTGGTCTTGGAAAGTACAAGGTATGGTCTAAACTTCTCAAAAGCATATACTATAGCAAGCAACTCTTTTTCCGTGGTAGTGTAATGAAGTTGTGCACCGGTCATGGTTTTACTCGCATAGTGTATAGGTTGGAAATGCTTATTAACTCTTTGTCCTAAAACGGCCCCCACCGCATAATCACTAGCGTCACACATAAGCTCAAAAGGTAATTCCCAATTTGGAGAAACCAAAACGGGAGCCTTTGTCAATTTTTCCTTAAGTGTCTCAAAAGATTCTAAACAAGCTTGGTCAAAAATGAAAGGAGCCTCTTTCTCCAAGAGATGAGTCATCGGTCTAGCTATCTTAGAGAAATCTTGAATAAAGCGCCTATAAAAACCCGCATGACCTAAGAAACTCCTCACACCTTTAACCGAGGTGGGTGGGGGAAGCTTAGCAATCACATCAATTTTGGCACGATCAACTTCTAATCCCTTATTGGATATCTTGTGTCCTAAAACAATCCCCTCTTTCACCATAAAGTGACATTTCTCCCAATTAAGTACCAAACGTGTTTCCTCACAACGCTTAAGCATTCTCTCAAGATTGGTGAGACAAGAGCTAAATGAATTCCCAAATACGGAAAAGTCATCCATAAAAACCTCCATGGTTTGCTCTATCATGTCATGGAAAATCGCCATCATGCACCTTTGAAACGTCCCCGGTGCATTACATAGGCCAAAAGGCATCCTCTTGTAAGCAAATGTACCGTATGGACAAGTGAATGTGGTCTTTTCTTGATCCTTAGGGTCAATGGGTATTTGAAAATAACCCGAAAAGCCATCAAGAAAACAATAGTACTCATTTCCCGCTAAGCGTTCAAGCATTTGATCCATAAAGGGAAGCGGGAAATGGTCTTTCCTAGTTGCCTCATTGAGTTTTCTATAATCAATGCAAACTCTCCAACCGGTTACAAGTCTCGTGGGAATAAGCTCATTGTTCTCATTAGGCACCACGGTGATTCCACCCTTCTTTGGAACACAATGAACCGGGCTAACCCATGGAGAGTCGGAAATGGGGTAAATCATACCCGCATCTAAGAGTTTAATCACTTCTTTCTTAATAACCTCATGAATTTTTGGGTTAACTCTCCTTTGGTTTTGAATGGCGGGTTTATAATCATCCTCCATAAGGATTTTGTGAGTACAAAAATGTGGATCAATTCCCCTTATGTCGGATATTTTCCATGCTAAAGCTTTCTTATGTTTCTTAAGGACTTCAATAAGTTGCTCCTTCTCATCCTCTTTCAATTCCTTAGCAATAATCACCGGTAATTGGTCTTTTCCTTCTAAGAAAGCATATTCTAAGTGGGATGGAAGTTCCTTAAGTTCAATGGAAGGTGGACTCTCTATGGAAGGTTTTACTATGGAAGGTTCCTCAATGGTAATCTCTTGTGGAATAGGGGAAGGAATAGGGTCCTCATTGAGCAACTTTTGGATTGTAAGAATATCTTCTTCCCAATTAATGGGAGAATCATCATCACCAAGAAAGTTGGACTCAAATTCCTCCAAGAGGAAATCACTCTCTCCAAAAGGTGTTAAAGAGGGAGCAATTGAGGCCACGGTTTCAACATGTGGAATCTCATCACTAGCATTTTTACAAGCATCATGAAAGTGTTCATTACACACTTCATCTAACACATCCACAATGTTAATCGTCTCACAAGGTCTAGACTCCTTAACCTCTTTTCTATCACAAACTTTCCCTAACTTAAACACCACTTTCTCATCCTCTACTCTCATAATTAATTCTCCTTCCGCCACATCTATCAAGGTACGACCCGTTCTCAAAAACGGTCTACCAACAATCAAAGGCACTCTAGGATCCATGTCATAATCGACCACTACAAAGTCGGCCGGAAAGGTAAACTTATCCACACCTACAAACACATCTTCCGCTATACCTACGGGGTGAGCTATGGTTCGGTTGGCTAGTTCAAGAGTCATCCTAGTGGGGGTGAGCTCGGGAAGAGAGAGTTGTTTCCAAACCGATAAAGGCATGAGATTTATGCTTGCCCCTAAATCCGCCAAAGCCATGCAATTTTCAACACCGAGAAAATTACAAGGTATCAAGAAGCGCCCCGGGTCTCCAAGTTTTGTTGGTAAGGTTTTAAGTAACACCGCGGAACAATTTTCATTAAGTGATGTGTTGGGCAAATCAACCAATTTTTCTTTGTTTGAGAGCAAATCCTTGAACATCTTAGCAAACTTTGGCATATAAGCAAGAGCTTCCGCAAAGGATATGTTGATATTGAGTTGCTTGAACATCCTTAAGAAATTGGAGACTTGTATGTCATCTTTGTTCTTTAACTTGTCCTTTTTCAACCTTGAAGGGTATGGAAGAGTAGGTTTGGGTGTAGGTGGAATAGGTGTTGTAGTGGAAGATTTGTCTTTGTTAGCCTCTTCATTGGGAAGTGTGGAAGGTAAAGGAGAAGTATGAGGTGGTTGAGAAGGTGTGTTTGAGTGAATAGGAGCACTTTGAGGAGGTGGAGTAGAAGTAGACTGCTTATCAAAAGTAGGAGCACAAGTGGGTTGAACAATAGTAGGTTTAGGAGGTGAAGGATCCTTTGTTGTTGTACCACTCCTTGTTGTAATGGCATTAACATTGGCCCTAGGGTTTGTTTGAGTGTTAGAAGGTAAAGCCCCTTGTGGTCTTTGAGTTACCGCCACTAAAACCCTATTGATTTGTTCCTCCATTGTACGTTTCACTTGGTCATTCATTCTCTTCTCAATTTCACGCATTTTCTTGTCAACATACTCTTGAGTCTCTTGCATCCCATATCCTTGAGTTTGATTTGGAGGATAAGCTTGATTTGGTATTGGAGCATATGCTTGATTGGGAATAAATGGAAGTGGTTGATTAAATCCTTGTTGTGGTGGGTAAAAGGTATTAGCTTGAGGTTGAAATTGATTGGGTGCCTTGTAATTATTTCCTTGGTATGGTTGTCGTTGCCCTTGATTCCTTGCTAAAATTTGAGGAGGATTTTGTGGAATTTGGGTGGGTGGTTGGGGTGGGAAGCCGGGTGGAGTAAGGTAATTTTGGGATTTGTAAGAAAGGTTATTTGGATTGATGTTAGGCTTGAAGTGTTCACGGTGTTCCTCTTGATAAGCATAACATTCCCCTTGATACCCTTGCACCTTGTCACATTGTTCATAAGAGTGGGGACCTCCACAAGTAACACAAGAAATGGTGATGGCATTCACATTGTTTGAGGAATTGTTCAATGTCATGCTCTTAAAATCTTGAATCATGCCTTGAGTCATTTCTTGTCCTTGTTTGACTTGTTGAAGGATCTCTTGAAGAATTTGGAGTTCACAAGGGGTTTTAGAAGTATTTTGGATCACATGAACTCTTTCTTCAAATGGATCGTTTGTTTGAACCATTGCCTTAGTCTCAATAATGTTCAAAGCCTCATGGTATGTCTTGAAATGAATACTCCCTCCCGCAGAAGCATTTAGTGAATCTTGGTGGTGAGGTTTAAGGCCATTATAGAAGGTATTGATTTGGGTTAGATCATCCATTCCATGATTAGGGCATCGCCTCAACAACTCACTATACTCTTCCCAAGCATCACCAAAGGATTGACTAGGTTTTTGTGTAAAGCCCATAATCAAATTTCTCAAAGCCATAGTCTTTTGTGGAGGAAAGAATTTGTTCAAAAACTTAGTGGTAAAATCATCCCATGTGGTGATACTATCGGGTGGTTAGGTGTCTAACCAATGCTTAGCACTCCCATCTAATGAAAATGACACTAACATCAATCTAATGACGTCAGGTGGAACCCCATTATGCTTAATGGTGTTGCAAAGTGAAAGGAATCTCTTAAGGTGAGCATGGGGATCCTCATCTTGTTTCCCAAAGAAAGGTGATGCAGAAACCATATTGATCATAGATGTATGTAGCTCAAATGTGTTAGCGGGAAAGTCGGGAATCTTAATGGCACTAACATATCCATGAACGTTGGATTGCATACGTTCATACAAAGTACGATTATCAACAGCCATGGCTCCTTGTGGTGGTGACAAAGCACGATTCTCGTGATCGGCTTGGTGAACGGTGGTGGTCTTACTCTTTCTCTTTTTCTTCCTTTTCGGAGGAAGAGGTTGTACACCAATCGGTATTTGTGCACGCCCGCGAGTGAGCATGCAACTCAATACGAGGAATGAGAGAGAAGCTCTCGTGTGACTTTGAAAAGAATAAGATTATCCTCTTCGAGTTTCGATATTAAATATCCACAAGAAAGTAACAATATATGTAATACTACTTTGGGTGCAAGACCCTCAATGAAGCTTTCCTTCTTAGAATACTCCCAAGTGAACGGGGGGTTAGGTGGCGCGAAGCACTTAAGTACCTATTG